>CM072861.1:7215000-7552500 GCA_036937835.1 Pampus argenteus
TTCTAGTATAGCATTGCATTTGGTTCCAACTAGCTCCACCAATCAGAGGGTTAGCGCACTTTCCCACCTGTAGGTTGGTTCATGATAGTTCATATAATGACGGGAAGGTCAATTCAATTCAATTCAATTCAGTTACTTTATTTATCCCACAACAGGGAAATTCACGTGTTACAAGCAGCGAAGAGAAAAAATAGAAAGCAAGGAGGGAGTGTTTTTTTTACATATTTACAAAAGTACTACTATTAAAATGTGCAGATAAAGGAAGAACAAACAGATATAAGAAGAACTTTTTTAAACAAGACAAACAAGAACAAAAAAGAACAAAAAATAGCAATGGCACATTGTTATTTATTTGACAGGAGACTACAACATTCAGGTGCAGGTGTTGAAAAGTGTCACATGATGCGTTGTTGCCTTCAAGTTTTAGTCCAGTTGTGGTCACACTGACTTATTATAAACCCATCAAGAGTTGCAAGACTGGCAGGTGGTTTTACTCTATAGTGAACCTTATGGGTTCATTTATCTTCTCTAGTGGCTCAAACAGCTAATGAAGAAATAAAGTGATTGAATTTGTGCTAAAAATCACACTGCTTGGAAGGACTGAGACCCTGCACCCTTAAAGACAACACTGAGGGCAAAAAAAAAAAGTCTCAAAGAGCCGGCTGCTCGGTATTATGATGTGAACTTACAATAATAATTAAATTAAATAAAGCAACACTTTTATCAACTCTGTCATCTGCAATACGCCAGCTGGACATTAAAAGGACATGTGAGTAAATGAAATTGAAACTGTAAAAGCAGATGGGAAAACATCTAACCAATCAGCAAACATTTGGGTCTACCTGCAGCTGCCCGAGCAGCCGGGAATGATACAGTCACTTGTGAGCCTGTAGCTCTTTAAACTCTAAGGATTCAGGGACCGAACCTAATTCACCACGCAATCCTCCTTTTAGTCTACTTTGTTACCCAGCGGCCTCAAGCTGGAGAAGTAGAACACTTTTTGGGACCCTCGAGTAACAGCTGTCAGTCAGGCATCACCCGCCACCCAGTTCTGTCATGGAAACCACCCAACACACACACACACACACACACACTACCAGCACTGAGCCCAGGACTATTAGCACTCCTAACCTCTTGTGGGCTCGCTAGCATTTTTTCTTTCCTCTATCTTTTATCGTACTTCTCCTCCTAATTTTTATTTCTTTATTCAGCTCACAGCCAACTACCATCTGCTCATTCTTATTACCGTTTTTATTCATCTTCTTTCTCCTTATTTCCAATAGTGGCTGGTGATGCTGCAGGCTTATGCACTGATATGTAATGCCTCCTCTCTTCTTGTCCTTGTGGAGCGTTGTTTTTGTCAGATTGGTTATTTTGTGGATGTTGTTGTCACATTGTGTTTGACTGCTTTATTTAGCCACCCCTGTTTGTACTCGTAAGGGTGACAGAATATCAGAAACCTCTCAGGATGTTGTAACTTATCCTCCTCCAGCCAGAACTTTCTCTGGCTTCATCACAATCAGCAAAACCTTCTCTTAACCCCAAACTTAAAGCTGAGTGAATGACTGTGTATAGTGTGAAACTGATCTTTTGTGGTGTAGAACTCATAGAGAATTATCACCTGACTTTGCATGGAGGTGCATGGAGCCTCTTTTAAGTCATTGTTTTTGGTTTAACGGCCCACAAACACAGCTCTCATTGAATTGAATTGAATTGAATTCTGAACATTCATTCATTCAATCTGCTGAATGTGTAAAAATACAACTGCTAACATGTTAAAGTGAGTTCCAGTTACCAGAGGAATAGATGATTCATAGATGTATTTGTATAGAACATGTTAAGGGTGATACATGGAGAATCAACCTCTTTCTGTTTCAATCTGATGGTGGCTGGTGACCTCTCAGAGATGGTTTCATGCGTTCATGATAATATGATGGCATAATATGTTAACGTTAACATGGGGATAATTTACCTGTGTTAAAGAACTACTCATATCTGCTTTATGAAAATATATATCTTACCTTGCTGGGAGCGGGCGGAAACTCGCGTGTGAAACACTGTCAGCTCTGAATCTGTCAGTGACGTTGGATCTAAAACAAGCCCCTCATGACTGGTCATTTAATTAACCTCGTCAAGCATATCTCCAGTAATCTCCAGTCTAATTTCATCTGTTAATTTAAAATTGTTCTTAACGAGGCCACCCCCCCTCCCCCCACCACCAATCAAATGTCAGCTATAGAAGCATTAAGGACTTGTTTAATTAGAGCTGTCAGGAAATGACCAAATATGGACCAAGAAGGAGGCTGGATTTCCTTTTATTACTTTCCTGGGAGAGTTATTAATTCTGTGGGAATCACCGCACATAGTGTGACTGTGTGTGTGTGTGTGTGTGTGGTACAGGTATTCCTCCAGTTGTGGGGACATAAATCTGTTTACACAGTCATGTTTTGGGTTCTCAGGGTTATAGAGTTAGGCATGGTTAGGGTTAACATAAGTCTAATGAAGGAAATCAATGTAAGTCAATGTAATGTGCCCTTAAGAGATGGAAACCCAATGTGTGTGTGTGTGTGTGTGTGTGTGTGTGTGTGTGTGTGTGTGTGTGTGAGAAACTTTATGCAATGAAATCAGATATGGAGAGCCAATAAAAGAGCCTGAAACAAAGAGAGACAGCAGGAAAGTAAAAGAAAAAGAAATATTTACTTTATTCAGAATAATCACATAGTTTTCTTTCTGACTTTGTGGCAGCTTCATTTCCTGTCAGACAGGAAATTGAGCCTTAGCATTTGCAGAAGTAATCCACCATCTCATATTTATCAAATAATATTCTGCCTCTCCAGCAGGATTGTAATGTCAAATTATATTGGAAATCTAAAAAACTCTTTCTGAAGAATTCATAACACTGTAAACATGTTAAATATGGTTTTGCTTTAATGGAAAATGGAAAGGGAAATTGATTAGAAAACTATTTCAAAGCAGCCTATTACTTAACTGATAAACTTTTAGATTCATTCCATGATTTTTTAATAAATAGTCAAAATATTCAGTAGCAACTCAACTGGGTTCACTCAATTATGTGCTAGCATCAGCTAATGTTTCCTTACAAACACTAATCAGTAAGAACATATATTTAATATTTCAGTGTTTACTTTTTGTAATGTTTGCGGTGTTTTCATGTGAATTAAAACATTTTAATAGAATTCCCTGTAAACCTTTGCATCTCCAACTGCAACTGTGGTGCTGGTGTCTGTTTTTCCTAAAAAAAACCTGCATCAGCTGCAGGAAAAGACGTAATAGAGTAGCACATGTTGCGAAGTGCATCATTTCAAACGCAGCAGTTGACTTTTTTCTTGACTTTCAAAATGCAAATCATATTTAATTACACTCAACTTTGCTTCCCAGAATTTTCACATGAACTAACAAAGTCAAGCCGTATCAGTTCTCTCTGCAGAGCACACTGGTTTCACTGTTATCATTTGACTCCCTCATTAAAACTACCTGCAGTTAAACTGTCTACATGCAGTGCATTGATACCCAAATCTATACTACTACTCTCACTACTCACACTACTATAACGCAGCCGTTTTGCTGAAAACTGAAATGTCAGTTGGAAAACGGACACAAAAATAGATAGAAAATAATAACGGTGGTCGGCACAAAAGATGAGATGTACACAACTCTCTAAAAATAGAAAGCATTCAAAATTAAAATGGAATAATTTGTTAAAGGCACGATGTCTCTAAATAAAAGAGAAATGAATCAGCCTTCCAGGTTACAGCTGAGCTGCCCACTCACTGGCGCGCACGCGTGTGTGTGTGTGTGTGTGTGTGTGTGTGTGTGTGTGTGCGTGCGTGCGTGCGTGTGCGCGTGCGTGTAGTACTAGCACGTCTGCCCTCAGTGTAAGTGCGCGGTGTGTACGCGTGCACGTGTCTTAGGCACCATCTGTGTTGCCATGTGCAGCTGCGCTCCCTTGGAGCCCAAGACCCAAAACTCAGCTGTTACCAAGACAACCCCCATACACCCCATACCTGGTCCACATATATATATATATATATATATATATATATATATATACACACACACACAAGGAGTGCAAGGAGTGTTCAAACCACCTAGAGGTCTTACACTGTGTGTGCTTTTAAATGAGCAGATGGACAGATATGTATTGGAGGTTTATGATGAGTGGTGTGTCTGTGTGTGTGTGTGTGTGTGTCTGTGTGTGTGTGTGTGTGTGTGTAAGAGGGAGACAGAAACAGGCAGGGACAAGCAGATGGACGGTCTACAGCATGTTCCAGTTTGAGATGACTTTCCCCTCTGCTTCAGCATGTGTGTATGATACGAATCTGATCCGTTTCTGCTGCAGTGTAATGTAGATTTCATAGTCCTCCTTCTTTACTGCTTTCAGTCATTAATTCAGACACACATTTTATGGCAGACTGTTCTGTTGGTCAGACTCTGGATAAACACACCTGTTTGTAACTCTTTAGCCATACACACATCCTGGGGAGGGGGTATAATATGACATACCATAGTTAGGAAAAATAGAAAATGAGCTTAAAATTCTCAATTTTGGATGAATTCAGCAACAATGAATGAATGATAATGAGACAGTTGAAATCATTCAATCCAATGGCCACATCATAGAAATATTATATAGTTTTTATATAGTACTATCCAGGAGACTCACTGAGGATATAATAAACAACAACTTCTAAATGTAATGTTTCACAGCTTCACAACTTTATATGTACATAGATTTGTAATATATATTATTTGATGTAATTTTATATTACAGATTTCTGCCAGCAGCCTTTCTGTGACTTGAGATGATAATTAGCTTTTACCTACATGTAGGTTGCATTGCCCCAGAAATATAAACACATTGTCTAACAAACATGTTCTTCCTGTTACTACCTCCCAAATGTATCTAGCGCCTGAGAAGGTCCTGACCTTTCAGCTGAAACCGCTGGTATATGACAGGAGCTTTAAGCAAAATTTGATAATTGGTGCCCTTCAATTAAAGCCTGAATATACTCATGCTCTAGAGGAGCTGTCTGGATTTATTAGGACCTACATATAATGTTTTTCCAGCCGTGAGCAGTTCTTGCAGAAGTTTTTTTTTTTTTTTTTTTTTCTTGAGAAACAAGATTTAAGTGGAAAGGATCAGTGCGTTGGTTAAGTTCATGTCACTGGAGCGAGCTGCTGCCAGAATTAAAAGCAATGTGTTTATGCAAGCCTTGTCCGCAGCTAGCTGTCAAAAGCGGCTAGGTTATTTGCTGCAACAACAGATGGGTATGAAAAGAGCAGCGCACAGAATAGCCTCATATACCACAACAGTCAGCTGCCTTCCTGTTATGTGTTGAGAACACACCTCCTGCTCCATGCACCAACGTTTTTTTCTCTACCCAAACACTGAGGCGGTAACTAAAGCTTCACCAACATCCCTTTTTGGCTTGTTCAATTTGGAATATTCTGTTTTAGACTTTTTTTTTTCTTTTTTTTTTTTTACAGAAAATCCACTCGTCTTCCAAGAGGACAGATGCTGTTTCCATGCTAACATTTGCTAATTAACACTTAACAGAGCTGAGGCTGATGGGAATCATGTTAGTTTTGCAGGTAAATTAGACATAAATATGAGCAAAATTTTGTCTCACATTATAAGACGAATGTACATTTCCACCAGATGATGGAGCTAGATGAAGAGTTAAGAGATTACTAATGCGACTGTAATTCATCGTGAAGGGATTTCATGATCATACATCCAACAACTGGTGGAAACAACAGGTTTGCAGAGATACTGCTCACTAATCGCCATCCAAGTCATGTCATCTGGTCTTAAACATGTTTCTCAACACTACACAGGTTGTTCTTCCCTCGTGAAGCTTTGTGCACCTCTTCCATGATCCCCACTATCCTAAAGCAAGTCAAAAACCCCACATGCTGTACCAACTGCTAAATTACCATCTCTTTTCTATCTTTTAACTACTCTGAATGGAAGCGGTGAATAAAACGCTTCCTATGGTTTGATCCAACAAGCTAATTAAAACGTATCTATCTCTACTAGAACACTGTGCATGTTTCCACTGCTCCCCTGACGCTGCTGGATTTCCAGGGAAAAGGGACAATTCAATTCAAAAACCTTTTATTTAACGTTAATCTAACTGATAAGTAGTTTAATGATGGGATGGAATCACAGATGACATGAAATATAAAAAAATATCACAATCTGTAATTCTATAATTCCAAAGCTATTCGCTTGGGTCCTTTTTTTTTCCACAGCAGTCAAGTCAGCTGATGTAAGAGTGTGTGTGTGTGTGTGTGTGTGTGTGTGTGTGTGTGTGTGTGTGTGTGTGTGCGTGTGTGTGTAACCAGTTTTCAGTGATTTATTTCCCTCATTAAGGGTTGTCCTACTTCTCTCCTACAATCATTCACCTGACTGTTATCTGCTGTTTTCTTTTTACATGATACATAGAGGATGTGTTTAATTTGTTTCTCATTACTGCTGCTACATCAGAGGTCATTTTATATTGTTTTCTTTTTTTATATTCTATGACACTTCTCAATATGTCACTTTAACATGGACAAGAAGACACTACATTGCTATATCCTGGGTTTACTGGTCCCATCTGTTCATGTATATGAAACATTACACCCGCCACAGATCACGTCCTTCAAGAGTTTGCAATCTAGCCTTCACCAAAATTTTTAAATGCTCTATAGAGTACATTACACATGGACCGTTACCATTGACCCAAAATCTCAAATTCATGGAGCATGTGGAAAGGCATCAAGAGCATCACAGACTACACCAGTAGGGATTTAGAATGCTCCAGGGACCATACAAAGAGCTCCAGTGTCATGTCGTAATGACTGTCGTCCAGTGGCACTCTGCACCATAGTCACATAGAAAGACTACTATCCCCATCACACTTAGCCCCCGCCAGCACATATACAGACAGAATTGCAATCACATGTGTGATTCACCTGGAGAGAAAGGACTCTAATGCCAGGCTGCTCCTCCTGGACTTCAGTTCTGCATTCAATACCATTATTCACCCACCCTGATAAACACGCTGTCACTTCTTGGACTCAGTTCATCTGGGTGTAACTGGGTGCTGGATTTTGTTAAAAAAAAAAAAAAGAAAAAAAAGAGGCCCTAGTCCGTCAGAATCACATCCTCCTCCATCATTCTCACTGGTGCCCCAACCCGATGGATGTGTCCTGAGCTCATGACTGATGACTGCTCAGCCAAACATCAGAGCGATCATATGAGAGTTTGTAGTCGACACAACAGTGGAGGGACTTATTACTGCCAGCGATGAGACGGGAGATGGAGGGACTGGAAGCCTGCTGCAAAGGTTACAGCCTCTCCATCAATGTGAACAAAACAAAGCAGATGGTCCACCAATGCCTGGACTTCCTCAGGGCTTTAGTTAGCTTCTAAATGCTAGTTGCTAACTGTGTCCTTGTGCCATCTGGTGCTGGTTAGGTAATGTACACTGGGCTTAACAGAGATTTTTCACTGCCAAAAACAAACACGAGAGAGGTGAGAATCAACCAAATCAGTGTTGTTGTGGGTGGTAAAACAAAAACAAAAAGCTAAAAGACACACAAAAAAGATGATAATTCTCTGAAGGTTCATCACTCTCAGCAACCCCCCTTTGACTTCAATATAAAAACACTGACACTTAACCACAGAGGCTTGTTTAACTGTCTCATGCCATGTTATTGATAAGTGCCAAATGCAAGAATATGTCTTAAAAAAAGCATGTAGTGGTCATGAAAATGTATTTATTTTTAGCCTATTAATGATGCATTCACCCTATAAATAATCAAAACACTGCTCTGCTCTTTTGATAATAAAAGGTATCAATATCGGTGATTCTTTACCTATTACTTGGTTTCGAAATTGAAATCATAGAATTGTTATGCATTTTACTGCCAATTGTTAACCCAATAAAACAGGTCTGTGACCCATTCTGAGTCATGACCATAAGTAAAAACACACTCGGATAGTACTTCATTTGAAATACAAAGTTGTTGTTTGTTTTAAATTTTCCTTTGTATAGTGAGCATGAATCAAATATAGAAAGATTCAGTGAGATTCTCTGCAGTGAGAGAATAGTCTAATAGTGACAGGAAACAACCTCAAAACACAAGGCCTTTACAGGCAGAAGGAAGCAGATGTCGATGTCTGATAACCAGCACGTCCTCAAGCATTAAAAAAAAAGGAACCAAGGGCAAACCACAGTCTGTGCTGCGCTGATGCTCAGAGAAGCTACATTAAAGAGCACAGACAAGTCTGTCAGGCTGAACTGAAGCTACAAAGAATCAGATTGGTTTTGACTCGTGAGTCATGCGGCTTTTTTTTTTTTACAAAGTCACTCAATGGGTAGAGGGAGTTCTGCTAGTGTGGTTCACACCAAAGGAAACAACGTCTAGGTGTGATCGCACTCAGCAGCAGTGTGAAGTGACAATGCACTTGATAAGGTTCCCGTCAATCTTTTTTTTTTTTTTTTTTTTTTTACAAAATCTCTGTGATTTTATGAACAACAACACAACACCAGCCTTTCATTCAAGGTCTTATAAACACCCTGCTGCTTTAGCCATGAATAGAAATGATGAATCAACTCAGCTGTATGAAATGCAGACTGGATTTTAGGCTCATAGTTGTGATTGCTACTACACACACACACACACACATAGTCCCACACACGCCATGCAGAACCTACATACACACTCATGCCACACAAATTACAAACAAAGTTGATGATTTTAATCACCACAACATGCTGAGAACACAAACATACCCTCAGGGTGCTAATCAATTACTGCAAAGCGCACACACAACCGCCGTCATCCACACACACACACACATACACACGCGTACACACAAAATCAAGCTAAAGTAATTTCACTCTAACCAGATTTTTTTTTTCTACCAGTTTCTGCAATGTGTGTTTATGTGTGTGTTCTACTGGATGATGTCTGCCTCAGCACAAAGTCGTGCAAACACAAAGCCCACCAACACACACACACACATACAGCACTTCATCACACGGCTCGTTCAAAAAGATCATTTTGAGAGACAGACAGATCATAGGCTTCTGCATCAGGATGACTGATGCAAACATAAAGCAATCGTCTGACATTTTCATATGGAAACACTTTTTGCCTTTACCAATTGATTAAAAACAATATTTATTCACCTAAATGTCAGTTTATAAATGTTCTATCTTTTTCTGCTCTAAACACTTGGTAGTTTTTTTTTTGAAAATGGTCTTTTCAATGTTTATCAAAAGGACAAAACTTATGCAGAGAATCCCCTGCATTTCCTACTACTGTATTTCCTACTACTGTATTTCCTACTACTGTATTTCCTACTACTGTATTTCCTACTCTTCTACCTAAACTGTAAATCTATTAACATTAACATTCAGTTCAAGTGCTTGCCTGACAACAAACACACATACACAAACAATGTTAGCATTCAGTGTTGGTTCTTGACTGTGCTGATAGAGCTATCATTATGATAATACTGAGGTCTATCATAATTATCTGCTAATTGACTGCCTAACGAGGTAGCGCTCATTAAAATACTCATTAATACTCCATCATCACCATTGATAGCTGTAATCACAGAGTGCTGGTTTCAAGGTCTTACAGAAATGTGTATGAGATGGAGTGTGGAGACAGACTCTGTGTTGCATTTAGGTGTTTCCATACAGAGTACATACATGCTGATTATATATAATACAGGGAAGAGAGCTGCTGGCACAACTGCTGTCTATAAATGTGTGAGCGGTGAATTTGAGTATGGAAATTTGAACACTGGACAATTCAGAGCATTCAATGAATGCACTGTACAGATGTTGTTTTAGTTAAGCTTCTGTACTCTTTCCTCTTGTCTATGTATCAAGTACATTCATAAAACCTCAGGATAAGCATCTTTTTTTTTTTCGCAAAATTTTCAGCTTGCACAAATATCACAACACATAAAAAAATATGCCTTGGTATTAAAACGTTTGTCGTGTTGTAGCCTACTTCTCAAAACTCACTTACTCAAACACTTTCATTTTCCCTTTTGAAACTGGTATATCTGTTAGCAGGAGGACTGTTTGTTGAGCCATTTAATCATTTCAGTTCCACAATTCAAGGGTTTCCAAGCAGGTGCCCTGCTGCATACCTACAGTAACTTTCTGCACAGATTCCTTTAGGTGGGCTGCAGACGTCCTACCATCACCTGCAAACCTCTGAACACAAATGAGAAATTAGTTTGACCAGATTTTTTCATAAAGTTCATCTACGTTTGCTCAAAGTGGAGTAGTGCTGGACTGCAGTCTGGCTTCTGCTACAGTACAGGAGGATTTATCGGTCATGATATAGTTTTGTTTTTGTTTTGTTTGCATTGTAATAGTGTTGCGTTGTGTTGTCACAGGTATGCCGCTCAGTCTGGACTGCAAGGCGTTTTTTGGCTACAGTGGAGAAAACAGAAGACCCATCATCTACTGGATGAAAGGAGAGAAGTTTGTTGAAGAACTCGCAGGACACATTAAAGAAAGTGAAGTCAGGTAAGTACGCTAAAAAAACAATAATTATAGGTCATTGAGAATAAAACAGTTGAATGTGGATTTCAAATACCCATACATTGATATTACATATATTTTACAGGGCATTTTATATCATAGTTTTATTGTCTCATTGTGTTTTTTTTAGTATGAATACTTATAGGATTCTGTTGTTAATTAATTTCTGAAAAGACTCCGGCTGCCCTCCTCATACTGTCACTATCTGATGTGCCCTCTTATGATTTATGACTCGTTGAGGGTTCCCTGACAGATTTCTTCTCAACTCTCCTAAAAAAAAGTATGAATACTAATAATAAAGTTAAATTGATTTCATTTTATCCCCTATTGGGACCAATTACACCAGGCTCTATTGGGAAAAGCCTGATTGTCTGCGGGGCATCAAATATCATTAGAACAATCTGTCGTATCACCACAGAAACCACCAGAACAGTCACACTCTCAAAAACAAAGGCACTGTATTCAAGGTCAATATATCTGTAATTTCAGTATGATGAGTAGATCTACACGTTGTTTTTTCACTTTCCTCTTTCCATGTTTTGTCTGACACACCCACATCCTCCATTCATTCCTGACACAGCATCTTGTCTAAACAAACAAACCAATAAATAATATCATTATAGCATGATGTTGACTATCAGTACTAACTGCTTCCACCTGACAAAGAAATAGTCCCAGCCCTTAATATTATAAAACATCTTTAAACAAAATGTTCTCTTTGTCACATTTTATGTCATCAACACACTCCACCAGTAATAATGAGAATGTTTATTCCTCCCTGAAGGGAAATCATGTTGCTTCTCCTCTTCTCCCTCCACAGGATGGTGAGAGGTCAGGGTCAGCTACACAACAGCAGCTCTGATGCTAAGAGGGCTTCAGTGTCTTGCTCAAGGCCACTTAAGCAGAAGGGCTGCTTGCTGACCCAGGCTCTATGACTATAGTCTGTGTAACCGCTAAGCCATTTAGTGTCCTCAGAAAATGTTCACTCCCGGGAAAACAGTGTTATAGATAAAGAGAGCAGCAGTGTGCGTGAGTATTTAAACTTGAAATTAATCATGCCCCGTGGTATTAAATTAACCTTTGCCTGATGAGCTCTCCATCTTTCAGTCCAGTCCTCTGGCCACCTCTGATCCAATCAAACTGCTGTTCCAAATTCAACAATCACACTAGCGGAGACAGATTCCTGCTGTGATTCACATTAATCTGTCCACGTTCAGCTGCCACCACCCTTCCACCACCTACAGCACTGGCAAGTGGACTGTGTGTGTCCATGTCTGTTTGCATAGTGTCCAATACTGTCTCGCGACCTCCATGATAATGTGACTATACGTAATTACCCAGGCTTATTCCTCTGAAGTATGTGAGAGATATGTTGATATTCTCTCCTTATTATTACTACAGTACCTAGAGAGAAGGACCATCTGTGACAGGTGGTGACAGAAGTTTCTTCACACTTAACCTCTTAGTATTTTTCTTTTGAAGCACTACATCAGTCTTTCAACACAGCTCTTATAAATTCAAGTGTCTTTGGTCTATATATATATATATATATATGAGTATAGTATGAGTAGTGTCAGCACTATTACCGTCACTTTTCTACTGCAGTGCTGTCCGGTCCGGTTACTCAATATTTCTGCAACTCAGCTCTCACGGTTCATGGTACGTTCATGTGCAGTGAATCCGTAATTACAATTTTTTCGCTTGGGCCACTGCTTCCTTCATATTTTCACTTAAAAGCAGTAGTGTGCCTCGTGTCCAGCAGTGTGAAGAGTTTACATTACCTGCTTGAAATTCACATCAGCTCTCTGATCCAGCTGCTGTCAGAGACTCACTAATTTTCAAATAGTACCAAATATCAGTGTTAGTTTTAAATGTTATTTTCAAGGGCTGCTCAAATAGAAGAAAAGCTGACTGACTGGTACTGTAAATATGGTCACTGTAAAAATGACCAGATGTCACTGTAAAATGACGGTTGGGTAGGTTGGTGCATTCAGAAGTGTGATAAAGAAGGTACCACCAGATGGGAAGGGGGTGTTATAGGGAAGGCTCTGTCTCTGTATATCAAGGGGCTTGACCTGGATAGAGGGGCAGGAGGTTGGCGTCACAGGAATGGAGGCTGTGGGGAACGTCGTGGGATAGGATGATGATTATGAAGCACTGTCTGTGTGAAAAGAAGGTGTATGAATCAAATCTGTTGTGGGACAGGGAGCCAGTGGAGGAGTTTTACAGCAGGAATGATACATGAACAAGAATGAGTGAGCATGTGAGCAGCAGGGAACAAATCAGTTCTAGTACACAACAGAGTAGGACCAAACACTGAACCCTGAGGGACACCCTCGGACAGAGGAACAGTGACACAGGTGCAGTCGTTAATGCTGATGAAGTGTTTTCTGTCTTTGATGCTGAAGTTCCTGGCAGGAGACAAGAATGGTGCAGTGTCAGTGGCATTGAGGGGCAATGAGGATATTAAGATTACCAGAGGAGGAGGTTGTTGGCGAAAATCTAAACTGATCCAAATCTGTATTTAAAATGATGTGTGTTATTGTGTGACTTTCATTTTGTAATGTAACATCTCAAAATAGACACATTTTTAGCTGCCTTTAATCACATTACTATTATATGAATATGACATAAAAACATCCTCACCCAGGTTTAATGGGATATATAAAAGCAATCAAAGCAGCATATAAAATCATTATTCGCTACTGAGATGTGTGTCTGACTCGGAAAGAGTGTGTTTAGTATCAGACATCAAGTGAAAAATGAGAGCGAAAGATGGAGGGAGGTAAGAGGAGAGAGAGAGAAAGCGGTCTAAAAGGGAGGATGAGTGGGAGAGTTTAGGAAGTGAGAAAAAGCAAGAAAGGAAGTGATGTGTTTTTAATTGAGGATTTTAGCAAGTCACTGCTTTCGACAAGGACCTCTAATGTCCTGGTAGACATCAGATCGATTCACACACACACAAACACACTGACACAAAGAGGAGAGCCATAAAGTGCGATCTTAGGCATTTGAATTATTTCTTTGGGAATTCATTAAATCTTTCTTTAATTGTAACAATCACCATAATAATCCTGGTTTATTCTGTATTATTTTCTGTTTTTCTTCTGATAATAACATTAATATTGAGAGGTTTGGAGTTCAGTTCCCACAGGGATCACCAATGCTAAAAGCCTCGAGTGACAGATACTGTAAGAAATGCCTCTGCTTGCCATGTTTGGACTGTCTGAGCCTCCTCTGGTCTGGTTTAATTCCTGTGTTTTTACAGCCAGGGCAGTGTGGACTACTGTAGGTCAGAGCTGAGTCCAATCAGAACATACTGTAAAGAGGAAGAACAATTATTGAAGTCTGCGGCCTGTGTGCTCTCTGACACTTGTGCTGAATCTGCCCGGGTTGTGCTCATTATTTCCAGAATCCTGCTGTCTGCTGGTTTTGGTTTGGCTAATCACTGGACCACACACACACACACACACACACACACACACACACCAAACCACATCCTAACACAGCGAACCTCAGCCACACTGAGCTCAGCTATAGTGACCAGGAGCACTTCTAACCCCCCATTCCTTTATTTAATTAAAATTAATAAATCTTAAGTTTCTCTGACCAAATACATTGGGACTTTCAGAGACTGTTCACCATGCACATTTACTCTGCAGGTGTCTCTACGGGCTGCTTTACCATAACATTAAAAAAATGGATTTGGATTTGTGTGAGCAAGGCAATTTAAACTGCTCAGGGTTTTCATTCACTTTTAATTCAGCCACTTCATCATGCAAATTGAAAATGTAATCCTTTTGCAATGTTTTTTTAGATAAGCATTCCATTCTTAAAGTTACACAGTCTTTGTGGAGCATGCATTCATTATTTAAAGAACTTACATAACATTACTTGTTGCAGCATATGCAGTAAATCCAATTCTCATATTTGGCCTCTAGTGTGTTAACAGCAATTTTTGCCTGTCTATGCCGTGTTTCTTATATTTCAACCACAGCCATACTTTACAAGCCTGTCCTGATTTGTCTGAGGTCACACATCCTTTCAATCATTTTCTCTGCTCGTTTTGTTAAAAGCGATGGCTACAGGGTGAATGAAATGGTCAACTGGGATATTCACATTGTAATTGAGCATTTGCTGAACCCCTCCAATGCAGCAATTGTCCAATTGTGGCTTAGCAATTGTAACTAGGGACAGTCAAGCCTGTTGGATTTATATGATTTACTCAAGAGTTTGAGGGGACACATTCACTGTGTGGGGGTCTGTGTGACACCAGTCCTGGATGCTAACGTTACTAACTGCTATGTCAGTAATATATAGTTTAATGCAACGCTTGCGGTTTTGTTGGAGATTTGGGAAAGTTAACTCATGACTTTGTTAAACTAGCCAGTTTGTATTTATTCTCAAATCACTTTCTAGAAATAGAATGAAACATGTTTGAATACTTTGCAATAAAGCAGAAATCTAGCCAATGTGTTGTTTGTCCAATAAGTGATCCATGTTTTATACATGGAGGATCATTGTCAGCCACAAGCATTAAAATGCAGCTAAGTTGTCGTTTCAGCCTGTGAAATAAAGTTTACTGCCTAAAAATGAGAAACCTGCTTATGTTTAATTGCGAATGAATTGAAGGATGCAGGTTTTTGGGGGTTTTTTTTGTAGCAATCTGCCAGTGTTATCATGGTGACGTGCATACATGTACTGCTAGGACTAGAACTGAAGGCTTGACAGGTGTAGCAACAGTAACTACACTAAAATCCATTTAATTATTTAGGTTTGCGGTTTCCACTGTCACAACCACATCAGGAGGGACGACAGAAATTTCTCAGTCTGCTGCTGATGGACCATATGTGCTGAATGTGCTGTCTCAGCACGGTCAGGCTGATCTCTGATTTCAGTAGTTATGGCTGAATCTGACCTTAACGCGGCATGTTGTGACCCAAACATCAGTTCAGTCTCCTCCTCCTCCTCGCAGGCTTTTACAGTAGTATGACCTCACCATCAGGAGAGAAGCTTCTTCCAGCTGTCGCCAATGTTTTCTACACATGCCTCCTTGCTCCCTCTGTCCTGCTTTTTAATCTACAATCTGCTCTGCATTGCTCAACTCCTCATTTCTATATGCCTCAAATTCCCTCCTTTTCTCCTCTTTTCTTATTCTTTCTGTTCTCCTCTGTATCTCCTCTCTTTTCATTTCTGTTTTCTCCTCTCTACCGTCATCCTCTTTCTCCTTGCAGGGCTTTTAGTGAAGTAATTTGGGAGGCATGGAGCTCCCCCTGGCTCCCTGATTTACACATTTATTTCTCTCCCTGTTCCTATCACTCTTCCTCACCCTCTTCTCCATTTCTCCTATTGGTTTTTAAAGGGTAATCTTGCAAGACAGAATATCCCTGCTGCCTCTAATGTGTCATACTGTACATGTTTATGTTCTCCTCTTCTGCCATAAACAGATGTTATAGAATACATTTAGGATGCCTCTGCTATCTGTGGCAATCATCTGTCTCTTTGTCTGCTTGTCCAGGATTTTAAGGGAACATTTAGGGGAGAAGGAGGTGCAGCTATCCTTAACATTTGATGCTGTGGAGGAGGCCGACCTGGCTAACTACACCTGTTACGTGGAGAACCACATCGGAAAGCGCAGCGGGAGTGCTATACTGCAGAAGAAAGGTAGAGTACCCTCTCTTTCCCTCCCTCACTCCCATTTTCCCCCTTTGTTTGTTCCATTGATTGTACAAATGTGATTGATCAAATGTGGTGACAGCCAGATGTCATTTTATGATCTCATTATTCTCACTTCTCTTCAAACAATACATGTGAGTGTGTGACGTGTAGAATGACAAATAATCACAAACGACTCACAAGTAAATTGCTCATCAAAACAAGGAGCATATGGTTCAAATGTGTTATTTTGTCTGTGTTATTTGAAATCAGAATCATCGCCCAAAAATATAATTACATAAAAACACATCTTACAAAAATCTACTTTACAAGAACTTTACAAGAAATAGTTGGACGGGGCCCAGAACGGAGCCCTGTGGTACATTAGAGCTGCTTTCTGTTGCGAAAGATGATGAACATGCACTTTAAGGAAGAGAAAATTATACTGGGAAGATCAGAGTTACTTCAGTAAGGTTGGCAGTTATTATTATCTCCTGTAGGTAGAAGCATATTGCCTGTCAAAGATCAGCCATAAAGCTTAATCAGTGAGTTCAGAAACTGAGTCTTAAACAAATAGTTCTAAAATATGGGGAAAAGATTAATACCATGCAGAATCAGGAAGTGATTAGTTTAGCTTAGTGTAGCCTAAAGACTGAAACAGGAGGAAACAGCGAGCCAGCCTCGTTCCACTTTGAATAATCTGCCAAAACCCCTAACGATCACTAGTGAGCACATTATATCTCATTTATTTAATCTATACACAAAAGAATGAGCTTAAGAAGCAGTTAACCCACAGCTCATTTTTACATTTACGTTTGTGTATATATTAAACAAACAACATACATGTTACTTACTGAGCTCTATAATTAGCATGCAGACATGACAGTGGTATTGATATCATTATCTAATTTTCAGCAAGAAAGCAAATAAGTGTTTTGTTTTTTTTCCCAAAATGTCAAACTGTTCCATTGAGGAATTTCAACTTCATTTCAAGTGATTCACGATTTAATATAGAGATATTTTACTGTCACACAGACAGGCAGTCATAAACAAGCAGTCAATCTGGATTCAAAGCCTCCACAGTGTCTTCTCCCAAAAGCAGTGTTTTTTTTTTTACTCTGGCTTGCTAAATATAAAACATATCTGCTCTAGTTACCTGGGACATATTCCATTTTTCTTTATGATTCTCTTAACAAGGAATACCCCTCCAGCTCAGGAGCTACTTTGATGATGCTACAGTTGCAGCTGAACAGCTGAACCACCGAAGAAAATAGCAGCACTTTTTTAAAGACAAAGATGTGACAGTAGACAGCAGTCTGTTTGAGTTACTGGTGATATCCAGAGAGACCACAAAAATAAAAAAATAAAAAATAAAAAAAACACAGGATCACATAGCTTTAAATATTCAGCTGAAAAATACATGAGGGACAACTCCCTTTGTAAAACATTTGCAGCAGTCCTGCGGTATCTTGCTTTCCATCTGATGACCAGAGAAAATGGGCACATTTGAGTTAGAGGCCACGACCCAGACAAAAAGGAGAGAAACCTGTAGAGACAAAGAGAAACAGAAAATATTGAAGCAGCGCTGGAGGCGGAGATGGATTGTCTGTTGCCTCAAATCTCGGTTAAAATAGACGGCCGCATGAATGCCCACCTCATGAAATAAATATACTTAATGCGGAGAAATAGGGACAGGGAGAATGTGGACGGTGATAAACAGGCACAAAAATGGTAGGAGACAGAACGAGGCAGGAAAATGGAGAACAAGAGAGAAATAATAGATGTAGGCTCCAAATAAAGAGGTGGAAGGTGAGGGGTGTACAGGAGAACTGGGAGAGACGCAGTGAAGTCTTATTCTCTCCCCGTCTGACTCCTGCTGAATGCCTTGGGTGTCAAATCTATCTTAATATACTTAACTAGCACCCTAGGGACTCTCACACACACACACACACACAAGCACACACACGGGATCACACAGGCAAACTCCTCCAGAGACGGTCAGGACGGGAACTGTGGGATTTGATTACTTAACACTGTAATTACCTGGATGAAGACAGGAAATGGTGTGCGTGCGTGTGTGCGTGCGTGTGTGCGTGCATGCATGCGTTTTTGTGTGTGTGTGTGTGTGTCTGTGATGCATGACCACGGGTTACACCATATTGTGTATCTTGTGTATATGTGTGTGATGCATACTGTCTACACAAAATTCCCCCTCATGGGAGGCATTGAGTGTAATGGTATTGTTAAAAAAAAACACCCCACACACACACACACACTTATTTTTTCATTTATGTGTATCAGTGTGTTTATTATAAGCGTTTCCCTTTGACTCTAAATGACATGGACTGCTCTGACCTGCTTTACCTCATCTCTTACTGGTTCTAATAGTCCTCAGTGTTATATATAGATACACAACTTACACTTTAATTGTCTCAAAACTTCAAATTGTTTTTGACTCGTCTGCTTCTTTTTCTCTGCGCCTCCTTCTCTGTGCTTTTAACCATATAAACTTGCTTTTATGGGCCTCATGTTGTACTGAACAAACCAAAAGAGTTTGAACAAACAGCACACTAAACTTAAAGTTTAAGAGACTGAACTAAAGTTAGTCTGAAGCAGTTTACGTCACTTCTGATGCGATCACTAAGCATAAGAAAGGGAACCAGCTGCCTAATCAGCTGAACTCAACTGAACAATTCCAATCAGCAAAGTCATTGTAATTGTAATTCCCACCTCTTGTGTATAGACAACTTTTTAAAAAGTTCACTAACCAGGCTAACTAGTCTCCAGGCCTGAAGCTAACAGGGTCACATTAAGGCGCCTGAATGCAACATGACAGCCTAAACAAAGCACAAGTTATTCTAAGTTAGCACAAGTTATCAAAGCTTGATTTCATGCACTGAGTGTGTGTGATTGAATTAGGGTGTGCTCTCACCCCGCAATGACCCAAGGTAATGGGGTTGATGCATCTATGTTTGCACGCATGCACTCACACAGACACACACACACCTACAGTACACGCTCCGCACACATTCACTTATTGTGACTGACAGAGCAGAAAGAGCTGCCTTCAGCCAACGAATGAAGGGCTGGGAGACAGACTGAAAGAGCTGACGAGGGAGAGACGACGGACTGAGACAGAATGACAAACAGAAGGACGCCGACATGGTTTCTCTGACCTCATGCAAGGGTTTCGTTAGCTGCCACCTTTAAAGTCAGTTTTAAACTCACTTCATGTGTCATGGGGCGGATCAGATAGCTTTCAGATATCAAAAAAAAGATTAAAGCATTACACAGTTCAAAAAAAGAAGGTGCTTTTAGATGCATTCTAGCCAGATGCTGAAAAGGTAAATGCATCCGTCTCTTCAGGATGAGTATGTAATCTTTACTTTACTTTACTCCAGTCAGTCAATTAGCACTCAAATAGTGGACAGGGCCAGTCCCTTGTGATAATGGCAGCTGAAGGTTCAGTACATACAATCAAACAGAAGACGTTCAGCCACTCAGTGATCTGTATGAGTGACAACCAAAGATGATAAAACGCTCATAGCTCATAAAATGATGCATCCATGCGTTTGTGTTTATGGATTGTCAGTATTAGCTTAAGAGAAGCTCATGATTAGAGTAGAATCTAGATCGACTAGATTCTGGAGAAACGTTAAGAAATTGGTAACACTGGTGGAAGACAATGGAAAAGACGGAGAGAAATATAGTCAATGCTGTGGCAATACAGCAAGATGGCGTCAGTGTCACATAATGTTAGTTGTAAAGAGAAAGGAAGAGCATCACAGAGAGAGCAGTTATGTAAAAATCGAACTGAAAAATCTTTCATCATATGCGTCCCACCACCCCCTACCATCGCTGCTAACTACTCCTTTTTTATGCCTAATAAGTAAAAAGCATACTTAGAATTCAGCGCTCAAATTCTGCTCCCATTTTCCTGTGCACTGATATTGGGAGACAGCAGCAAGTGACTCATTACTAATGGAAAGTATCTGAGAAAGATAGATGAAGGGGACGGCGGTGATAGAGTGAAGGGGAGAACAGAGAGCGAAGCGGAGCTTTCTAAATGTGTCTCATTACTAATGGAAGCAATTTGAGTTCACTTCACTGTAGAGCAAATATTTGGCAAGCAGTTAAAATTTCACTATTTTTCTTCCTCCCCCCTTGGACCGCCGTTCCATCTCTCCCTCCCTCCCTCCTCTATGCCCCTCTCTGCCGCTGTCCCACCTCATTCTGCCAGATAGTGAATCTGTGTATTCAAGTGGAGTCAGTGTGGGATCACAGAGTAGAGTAGGAGAGACGTCTGCTGGTGAAATGTTGTAACTTCAGACAGTTTTATACTGAAATCAGATAAAAAGATATTCTCAGACCTGTAGCCTTGATGGAAAGTTATGAATAATGTAGCTTTTGTGGAGTTTTTAAGCTGTTGTATTAAGTGTTGCGCCATCACGCTGGGTCGGAACTCAAAGAAAAACATCCAACCGTCCCTTTTCTGTTTCCAGTTATCCTTTATGTCTATGAATTTGAATCAAAGAACCATGTGGATTATTAGAAATAATAAGAATATATTCTTAAAAAAATCTCCATTAACTGCTGGTTTGGGCCTACAGTACAGTACAGACAGTCAGTTTACACTTAATAACTTTATATTGTATTTAAGATGGAAATATAGCACTAGCACTGACTCCACTACATTCATTTGACAGATATGGTAAATTATGTTGCATTGTTATGGATTAAACTCCCCAACAGTTTATACACCAACATGACATACCACATCAATAATGACAACCTGTAACTGTAACAGTTTAAAATGCAGGACTACATTATGCTATTCGTACTCACATAAAGATGTTCAATATTTCTTCCACCACTTTTTTTTTTTCTCAGATTTACTACTTTGTTTGTTTATTCATACTGATGTTAAGATAATAACAAATGTTGACTTTTAGTGAAACATTTCCACACATGAGGTGTGTTATTGTGAGACACAGGCACCGTGGGAGTAGATTTCACATCCGTTCACATAAAACTACCTGACCCATTTGTGCTGTGTGGGTCACATGAATAGGTATCGTTCTCATTTTTGGTTTCAGAAGAAACATGCACTGAAGTGGTCCGACCACATACTCGTACAACAAAAGCTATACTTTCTATACTTTTATTATTTGGCAATGTAAGCCTACATTGTTACACAGAGTTACACACTTATTGCACTGTTTCTATAGTAATAGTTATGAATTTGTTGTATTTCGTTTCTGTATTGCTAATCTGAAAACAATGTGTATGTATTTTTAAATCCATCACATGTCATAGGATTATGTGCAGTGTGCGGCGTGGTGTGTATGTGAGAGAGTAATAGATCATATTTCCCATGGTGTCATTCACCAGCCATGTTCCATTAATCTCCCACACACTCACATTGCCTATGATAGCACTATCATTCACACACACACACACACATTCAACTCCGAGATAGTGTGTGTGTGTGTGTGTGTGTGTGTGTGTGTGTGTGTGTGTGTGTGTGTGTGTTAGTCTAGATCATCTGTCTCTGAGTCAGGGCAGCATGCATTGTGCTTTATGTTGACTCATAATCTGCAGCTCTGTAAAAAAAGACAGAATTACACAAGCGCTTCCAGTTTTACTCAGGGACCACACATACTGTTCATCATAGGTTCATTACCAAACACTTCAATACATGGCAACATAGATCACACAAGACAACATGAATGTAAACTTTAACATTTGAGACGTGGGATAATGTCCCCTGTGCACATACACATACACAGAACGGGCTCATCGTTGCCCCTTGTGGACAAATAAAGCAAAACACACTGCATGAAACAGTAAGTCAAAGACTATATGTTTGGCCAACTCATATAAAGAAGTTGAAAGTGTTCTCAAGAGAAAAAGCCTAAAGCTTTATTTCATTTATTATTTTAAATCTTCCTACCAGAAGTATCCAGGATCAGACAGTCATACATACATCTATAATGTGTTCTGGTTGGGATTTTTTTTCACTTGAAAATCTTCCAGCTAAGCAGATAATTCTGTCTTCTGCAGAGACACAGAAGTGCAGAAAAATCATAGCAACAAGCTTCGAAACTTTCTTATTCTAAATACACTTTTACATGCCTGCAAAGCCCTTAGCTTCACTCATGTATCAGAAGCAGAAGCAGCACGGACATCCCACACGTCTTGATCTGCCAACTACAGAACAGAAATATGTGTCTCAACTCTGCTAAACATTTAACTTTCACTTCAACATAACCATATGAACCGATGAGTCAAAGCAATGAAGGAGGTGCTGGGGCTGCACAGAGCGAAAGCGGCCCCTTCACTGAGTCATTTCATTCACTGTTGACATAATAATTCAGCCTAATGCAGCTTTAATTACATGTTTGACTGCGATATTTATTCAGCATCTGACCTTTCACCTCCAAGTCCAAAGAGAATTTCTCTATGAGCAAATAAACATTAATAATTAGTTCCTAATGAATTAGTTCTTGACAGCCAGCTGGTTTCTGTGGTTCCATAGATGTCATGTTAACATGTTGTAAAAGTCTGGATCAGTGTGTGTGTGTGTGTGTTTGTGCCTAATTCATGCAGTTGTGTTCAGTTTAGTGTGTTTTATTGGCAGGTAACTGCTCAGAGCCTCTAAATGCAGTAATGTAATTCATTCAGAAAACACATCAAATGGAAAACCAATATGAGCAATCAGCTCTTTTTGCACAGATTTGCGCGAGTTTCAGTCTTATTCATCGATTTAGAAAATGCACCAATTTGAAAGTGACTTCAGTGTATCTTTTTTTTTTTTTTCATATTTCCTGAAGTCAGATAGTTGTAGATTGATGTTGTTTGCTCGGATGTGAGAAAACCTGATGAACAGAAGGAAATGAACAGCTTCACCTGCCGTTTTCCAGACTGCCGTGTGAAAATATGTCATCAGTATGTGAAGTAAACCTCATCAGCTCCTTTTCCCCTGTAGATATGTATCGCCTGGAGTTGGCTGGTGGTCTGGGGGTCATATTGCTGCTGCTGGGAGTCCTAACAGCACTTTATAAATGCTACAACCTGGAGATCATGCTCTGCTACAGGAGGCACTTCGGGAGTGATGAAACTGAAGATGGTGAGGTTTTTTTATTTATTTTATTTTATTTCTCTGTTTTACCTCAAGATAGGCAGCTCACATCAGAATCAGAAATTATAACATTATGTACATATAGCCCCTTTGCAGGACTTTAAACAGGAAAAGCAAAAGGTGGTGTTGATAACATTAACAATGGCTGCATTCCATTTAGTTGATCCATTTGCAGCGCTCTGGTCTCGTTGACATGACTTGCTAGGACAATTAATGGAATGGAGCCATTGTAAATGTTATTATTCTGCCATGAAAAGGGTTTAAGGCAAGTGCAGAGAACTACAAACATGGAGGACAGCACCAACAGAGCTGTTGTTCCAAAGGTCCCTGTTGTTGCTCTACTCGCCAGACGTTGAACATAAGAGAGCAGTTACAGTGGCTTGTGTGCGCTGAAATAGTTACCATGGCAACCGATTGTAATGTGAGAAGGTGATTATGTTGGTGACACACACACACACATAGACAGCTGTTATCTTAAAAGAGTAGCCGCACACTCAAACATTTTTTAAAAAATACAACAGTGTGTGTGTGTGTGTGTAAAGCACTAATAGTACATTTACTCACCTATTGTACAATTCTGATTTACTTGAGTTACTCATTAAAAGAACCTATATATAAATATGTAATTATATGTCATGTCAAAATTTCAACTGCTGGATTACAAGATGCTTTAAGTTTCCATATCACACCTGCATGTAGTGGGGTTTTTTCTTTCTTTATACACATTAAAAACTGAGTCTAGTTCCCCTCAGGGGTAAACGCACACACTTCTACAGTGCAAAGCTCGACAGGTTGCCACAATGACTGAAACAAAGACCTTAAGTAACACATGAACATGTTAGAGAAGCTGTAGAAAGCACAAGAAATACACAACAATTACCCTCAATCAAGTCTGCAGTGAAGTCAAAGTAAGAAATCAATCCAGAAACCGAAACTAGAATAAATGAACGTCCGCCTCTTCAATTTGCAGCGTGAATGATGAAGCATATGCACACAGCACTTTTCAAAAACCACATTGACGAAACAATTCAAGCAAATACATCATAACATAACAAAACAGAGAAAATGGGCAAATTACAGAAGCTTGTGGTATTGATTCATATTCACATTCATCAGCCAGGATGCAGTCAGTTAGTTATTTCTGATGGAGCCAATAAAGTGATGCAGGTATTGGTTGATGTTGAATCATTTTAAACTTTTTCAGTCATCATCTTTGCCCTCCAGAATACTGTGACGCCTGCAGGCCTTCAACTTCTTCTCTGTTTCTTTCTTTGTTGCTGTCTCTTTCTCTACAGATAATAAAGAGTATGATGCTTATCTGTCTTATACCAAAGTGGATCTGGACTGTTTGGGCAGGTCAGCTACTTCTGTGCATATATACTGTATATGTATTTAACAATGCTTTCGTATAATGCTAACAACACTGGCTATCCTGCTAAAGTGTTGTTTCATCACAAAATAGTTGCAGCATGTAGCTTTGGGCTATATTTTCCTGAAATATGATGCAAATATAAACACAGTAAAACTCTGACTGCTATATTTTTGGATTTCTGGTAACCACAAACATATTTATTTATAGCCAGCTGTTACCTTAACAGGTGCAAATGTGAATAAATTAAATTTTAAACAATAAATAAGATTTATTGGTGTATTTTTTTTTTTTACTTTAAGCTTTCAGTCTTTATGCTAAGCTACGCTAACAACATCCTGCTCAATACTTGAATATAGAACCGGTATTGATATTTTAATGTCGCTCTCAAAAAGAAAGTCAATAATTACCAAAATCTATCTGTCTCTTTCTCTCTGTCAGGTCGAGCAGCGACGAGGAAACTTTTGCTTTGGAGATCTTGCCGGACGTTTTGGAGAAACATTACGGATACAAGCTGTTTCTACCAGAGAGAGATCTAATACCCAGCAGCAGTGAGTACCCATCTATCTATCTACATTACCTCTCCTCGTCACAAACACACACACACACACACACATTCTCTCACCCTGCCTCTCGCTCTCTGGGCCGCTGTTGCCCCCAATACCCTGAATTCATCACTCTGTCAGAATAAATAAGAACGTGTGCAGATCTTCATCATAGCACACGTACATACACACATCTGTGTGCACTCACAGATGTTTTTCACTGAAAGAGGAACCGTAACTCTTACTGCACATACATACATACATACACATGTAGGCGGACACCATCTATCTATCCACCTTCATTCTACCAATACTAAAAACATACGCACATACATACATAATGAAAGTAAACAGTGTTTACAGTTGATATGCTAACATGGATTAATTCTACTCTATAACTGTGTGATTCGTGTTTTGGTGATTTTTACGTTTTCTCTAAAATCAGGTGACTGATTACTCTGTCTCTGGTGTGACAAGCAATCCTTCCTGATCAGGCTAAAAACACGGCCGTCGATCTCAGTTCATAAATTACCGGATTGAGGATAGATTGTTTCCACTGAATGGTGACAGCATGTGGATTTATGTATTGCAGCTGTTGCCTACAGTTGCTCACAATCATAAATGTATAAGCACTCAATATGTATAGTGAACACTGAGATTGTATGATTATAATGTCAGTGTGCAGGGCAGTGTGGATACATACGACAAAAACGATATGGAACAAACTGCAGGTACACTGTAGTGTACAGATCTACACCCATCCATCATATTTAGGTTCATCTCTGGTCTAGTGAGTAGTAGCATACAGCTGTTTATGAAATAATCACACATACACACATGTGCACATATGCACATTCTTACATATGTCCTAGTGTTTAGCAACTATCAAGTCACAATAAAATGAAAAAGCACTTGTTGCAGCGATATGCATTTGTATCGGTTTGACATGGACGATAAAGCAGGCTGCGTTTACTTTGATGGTCCTTTACTATTCATAAGGCTTCAGGGGACTGAATGTGTAATAAAACATAATATATGTGCTCAGTGCTTTTTTTAAATTGTTAAACACATTCAGCGGTCTGTAAGGTTCTGGCTTAATTCTGATTAAAATGTTAAACTAATGGATTCAATAAAATAGTGAGCCATTATTCCTGAAGTGTTAGCAATTTATTTACATTTCTTCTTGTCTTAAAAATGTCCTCAAAAAGAATGCAGCCACTAAAATAACTAATGTGGGTTTTTTTTTTTTCTGTTTTGCATTATTTAGCATTTATTTCTAAAACACATATGTTAATTTGGTTAAATATGGTTCATAATGAGTCAGGAAGCTCTACATGGGCTGCCCTTAACCAGGATTATGCCTCTTCCCAATCCACAATCAAGACTAACACACACAACATGAGTGAAAAACATATTTCCACCCGAAATGAGGCTTTCTCTCTGTGTCCTGAAAATATCCACCGTGCATGCCGACATGCTTAATGTGCACATGAACTAAAGGTTACTGTGGAAAACGTTGAATGAATGAATTACAGCGAGACAGAGAGGTTCCTTTTCTTTGCTTTACCAAACCCATTGACAGAGCAACACAGCGGTGTGACCTAAAGTATACCATTCAATTATTCACTCCATTAGCCCTCCAAAATGAACATGAGAGTGAGAAATAAACAATGGGAACAGAGAGAGGTGGCGATGGGGTCACTGGTTTGTGTTATTTCATTAATTGATTTACATAATCCTCAAAAATAGAGAGCGTGAGAGGAAGTGAAGGGCAATGGAGAGGAGGAGAGGTTAAGTGTGAGGAGAAGAAAAGCATGAAGGGAGAGATGCAAACCAGAGAAGAGAAAGATAGAGATTTAAATTTCGGGATGTTCTGTACTATTTGTGCCCCTCAAATTGAGTGTGAAATTGCAATGTGTTGTTGGAGAGTCTATGTCATTAATTTAGTTAGTAAGTGAAGAGATGGTGAAGCAGAGACAGACGCACGGAGGGAGAGAATCTGTTGTCCACAGGACGCACACACTTTTGCAGACATTTGCAGTAACTACAAATTCAAGAAGTAATGAGCAATTTTATTATCCAACACAATCCAACGAACGTTGAGAATGTTCCAAGCAAATAATGAAAAACGGGATGTTTGTGAAGCAACAGCACCACGGTGAGGATAAAAAAGAAGCAGCTGAAACTCTTTTGGCTCATAAACTATATAAAAAAAAAAACATGAATTTTCCTGACACATTAAGCAAAACTCCATCTCAGGTCTGCTCACTTTTCACATCGTCGCTCCGCCCAAGTTACAAGTAAAAGCTGATGGTGTATCAGTACGACTCTGATCCCCATTTAATTGCTGACTTCACTGCGCTGAGCCAAATATCTTACACAAGCATTTCTGTCACTCCGCTGTATGCACCTGTCAGTCATTCCAGTCATTTATGAACCAAATGTCTTGAAGGATGCATCCAGCAAACGGATGGCTGCTACTAGCACGGGGAGGATTTCCTTCCTGCTGTTTTAACTTTTCCTGCAAATCTACTATCAATTAGAAACTATTCAAAGAAAACAGTCGAAGATTTTGGAAGTTCTGCTTGTTCATTTTCTTTCCACCAGAAGCCGTACCACACGTCGGCCTCAGCAACTGTCTGTGTGGAAAGCATATCCTAGCCTTTAGCATGCAGCATTAAGACTGAAAGCAGCTTGCTTTCTTATTGACACAAAGTATTTTGAGTGTTTAAACCATACATGATCAACACACACATACCTGCTATTCACCAAGAAATACTCCTGGCACAACAGCACATAATTGTCTTTTATTTATACGCAACAAGTTAAAACACACAAACCCACAAACCAAATTCTTTATTCCTCACATCATTCTGAATGACTTCGCACTCTAATGCTCCTCCTGTTATGTCTCACGTTCAGCCTACATCGAGGACTTGGCTCGTAGCGTGGAGCAGAGCAGACGTTTGATCATCGTTCTGACTCCAGAGTTTGTCTCCAAAAGAGGGTGGAGCATCTTCCAGATAGAGACTCGCCTCCACTCCATGCTGGTTACTGGGGAGATCAAGGTATGAATTAAGATGAAAACAAGAAATCAAAAAGCTTGAGGGACTAGCCTACAGCTTTCTGGCTTTATTACAGTCGCATATTATGATTCTTTGTGTCCCCAGGTGATTATGATAGAGTGTGCAGACCTGAAGAGTGTCATCAATTATCAAGAGGTGGAAGCACTGAAACATACTATCAAGGTATGCAGAAAGAGGAATAAATGGAGGGAGGGAAGAAACAGTAATCCTGAAACATGCAATTGCTAAAAATCTCTTCTCTTCAGGTTTTATCCATCATCAAGTGGAGGGGTCCTAAGAGCAATGAACTGTCCTCTAAGTTTTGGAAACAGGTGGTCTATGAGATGCCTGCTAAACGCAGAGAGACGTTGTCCAGGCGCCAGGTATACTGCTTCCTATATATTTAACCATGCCATTTTACTTCTACCCATGTACTCATGCACTGTACTGTATACAGTTGTATATAATGCGGGTACTAGCAGCACTGCAGTAAAATACACTACACTGTCAGCTACAGGTGTAACCGCAGAAAGACACTTCCCACGACATGTTCAGTGGTCTGGAAAAAAATAGAATTTAGTTTTCTCATGCACTTATTCCCACGTGGGATGCAGATATTCATAACAAACTTTTGAACAACCTTTGAAATGCTTGTTACAAGGTACAGGTTATGTATGGTAATTGGAATTGCAATGAAGAAAAATGTGTCCATGTTTACCATGTGTTTACTCCCCAGGAGGTGGATACCCTGATAAGCAAAGAGATGGTTACTTAATAGCACTCAAGAATAATCTACATTTACGCAGAAGAGGATAGCATCATTGTAATGTCCTTCTTATTATGACGCCTATTAGCACACATTATGTGTTTTTTCTAGAGTAAAAGAGTAACAATTGAAGCATGTTTATAGTATTGATGTGTAGAGCAGCTCAGTCAGACTGTGTAATATTAACTCCCAGCAACATGCTGTACACTGAATGGGAAGCAGGTGTGTTTTGACCCTTCACCACTTGCAAAAATTGCAACCTTGAAGGGTGACGTTTGACTGAAATGCAAAAAAGGGAATTTTAGCAAATAGGTTCAGGGCAAAGCAAACTAAACCTCACTGTCACTGGCTTTAGTTAACAGCAGTTTTCAGTTATATCATCCTCAGCTGTGTCATTTTCCATACGCATACTTAACCTTATATGCTTATACTTAACCCAAATTCACTTCATTGTAAGAGTCTTCCAATACAATGCAGTATTTTTCCCGTCATTAAGATAATTCTAAGATGAAGGTAAAATCTCCTCAACGACTCAAACAGTCTCCACAGTCATAGCTATATAACTGTGTCCCCATGATACCAGGTGATGGACTCTGGTGAACAAGGCCTCTTTGGAGACCTACAGACCACCGTCTCCACCATTGCCATGACGACCACCTCCGCCTCCCTGGCGCCCCCTAGTGAGAGTCGCCATGGACATCATCAGGTCAGCAGTTGAACGTGTATTGCTATGATTGTTCCTGAAAATTTATTTTATAGATGCTAATTTAGGTTATGGAGTTTATTTCTTGTCAGTGGTGTTTCAAAAGAGATGTTTTTATTAATTTTATCTGCCACGGCCCAAAGGTGGAACAGTTTTTTTCTTGTTTTGGGTCCCAGCTTCATTCCTTTTGGCCACTATTAAAGTAGAGTTGTTTCTTCTTTTCTGTTCTTCTTCAGAATGGCCACATTAAGAGCTTGAAAGATTTGTGACTTTAATCCTTTTTCTTGGAAACAGTACTTGACTAAACCATCTCAACACAAGGCCATTTAGAAAAAAATGTTCGGTGATAAAAAAGTTGACAGAAACTTATAGTTGTTTTCTTTTAACCACAGGTTGCCTTGGCGACAGAGATCCCCGACTACAACCAGATGACCTTACCACTGGGAGGGGGTCACTCAGCTACAGCAGCCCAAATGAGGCATTTCTGCCGCAGCTACGAGTTCCAACTTCCTCCACAACCCTCCTCCCTGTCACCTCCCCTCCCACCTCCCTCTACTGTGCAGTTCTCCACTCTGGGCCCAGGGGGGCGCCACGTCTATTGCAACATCCCTATGACACTGCTGAATGGACAGGTGGGGGGGAAAGGCAGTGCCACTTATGTTTTTTTTTTGCAGTTGCTAGTTAGTCTCTTGCATCCAACATATACACAGTGTATCCTTTTCTTAAATAGCCGTCTTGTTGAGTTTAAACAACACATTGAAAATAAAACCCTCTTTTCTCCTCAGGGGTTCAGAGCAGTTGACTGGGGAAGAAGAGGTCTGTTTGAATAAAAGAAATGTAGACAGAAAATAGTATCTCCATATCATCCAACCTTAAATATTTTTTGTAATTCTGACAGACTGGGAAATAGACATATAGAGTATAGTTGTCATGTAGGAGACATGGTGCACCATTGGCATGCTATAGTATTGTATACTGTAAAATGCAACACCTGCTTTTCTCTTTTAAGCCGTAGCTTCTTTCTAATAGTTATGGTGAGGAGGGAGATTACTGCTAATCACTTCCGGGCTGTGTTTTTTCCCAGGTGCCACAGAGCAGTACACTTGGGAAGAAGCCAGAGCTCCACCTGAACAGCACCTTCGTACCACTCACCAGCAGAGAACTAAGCTCTGACATCTGGTAAATGGACTGCTAAACTTGTGCTGGATTACAGACCGGTTTGCAGACTGCTTTTCACTGGCTTTGGACATGAGGTAGGCTGGTTGGTCGACTGGTTTTCATTGGGTTTTTGGGCTGTGTACAGACACGGGTTTCAGACTGGTTGCTGACTGATTATGGGCTACTTCTTCCCTGCGATGTGAACAAAAGACATACCTTAAAGACTGCATAAGACTTGGATTCATTGTGGTTGAGTTTACTGGCTGAAGACCGCAGACAGACAAACAGATTCAGATCATACAACTCTACACTGGTTTTGCACCTACCAACTGAGACTGATTCAAAGTGGTTTGTAGGATGTGTAGCCATGACCACTGCAAAGGATTTATACAACATGTGTCCTGGTTATACAGGTAGACCAGTCACTGGCTGGTTATACTGACTTCGGTGCGGAGAATCTGTACACAGGTACGGTCATGTTGATGTAATGAACTGGAAGAATGGATGAAAAGGCCACCTAGTAGAAACTTGGAGCACAAAAAATCTGCTGAATACCTGGAAAACCAGTTGATTTGTCAGCTGCTTAACTCTTCCCGAAATATCGGTCTACTGTAAAACAAAAGTAGAGTAATCTTGGAAAGCCAGTCGATCTTCTACCTAGTTCTCAGAGTATCGATCTACCTGTCGACTAGGTGGCGTGTCGTTAAATGAGGCAGACTTCGAGCAATGATTTTGGAATACCAGTCCACCTTAAAACAACGAGTCAACCTCTTGAAACACCACTCTACTGCTAGCTACCCGTGTTGGCCGTCAGAAGCTGAAATGGTTGACTCGAAAAATGGATTCCAGCAAGAATATCAAGAACCAAGTGATACACAAAGCAATGGCTAAAACCTTAAAAACTGAGAAAGCACAGTTAGCTGGTGTAAATGGAAACATAAACTAGTTGACTAAAAGCTTGGAGGATGGAACAATGGAGCCAGTAAACAGTGTCCGGCTGGTGCAACAACTCAACTCATCAAGATGAACTATCCAACCTTTACCACCAAGCTAAAGACATAAAGGACTTGGCTTTTTCTATTTGCATGACCACCCATTTAGATAAAAAAATAATCAAAGAAACATAGATAAAAGAGTAAATGACACAATCATTTGTCGCAGCCTCTTTTTATATGGAGGAGAATAAATGTCTTATGTTGGTATATTTGTTTTCTGTCCAGAAGTCATGATTAAAACCGATAAAGGGAAAAAAGGAGGTGTCCCTCCAAGAACATTAAAATTTTTATATTATTATTTATTTTGTTTTGTTTTATTTAAAAAGTTTTATCCTTTTAGAAGTTTGGTGGTTTTTTTTTGTTTTTTTTTACCAGGCTTTGTTTTTAATGTTTGTTTGTTACAATAATCTCTGTACAGCTTCCATAACGTATGCATAGATCTATACATGACAGTGATTTGTACCCTGCAATTTCTGTTAACACCCACAGAAGTGTGTTGGCTTTCATTCTGTTCCTCTTTTCATGGATGGATGGATGGATGGATGGATGGGTAGGTGGGTGGGTGGATGGATGGGTGGGTGGGTGGGTGGATGGATGGATGGATGGATGGATGGATGGATAGATGGGTGTGTGGACATTTCTCATGGCAGTACAACCCTACAAATGGACTGATGTTTCGAACCTGTCACTCTGGAATCCAGACCACGACCAGTCAGCCTAAAGGGGGCTTCACTGCATTAAAAGCCAGACTCCAGTTGAACCAGACCACATTCTTCTTTGTGAGCTTTAAGAAACCAAGATTATTACCATAATATTTAAGCAAAGTGAATACTGTTTTGAATTTACACAAAGGTACTGTCATTGTCTTATTAGAACCAATGAATTCTGGATATTTGAGATTGTTTGATACGATGATTAATTATTTGAGTTGTTATATTCAATGGCAATATACAGTATAGTGGTTGTCTTTTGATTTCTGCTCATTTCTTTGACTCTTCTTTGGATATATTGGTTGAAATAATTTAACTGAGAGCAAATAAAAATTCAATGAGTTGTTTTATACATTTTGGTTGCCTATCGTCTGACACATTCAGCTACTTTTTCTCCTCTTTTCCTCATGTTTGTGGTTTATTATATGCAATTATGTTTAAAAAAATGTATTAGTTGTGTTTTTGCTTTCAGAGACTAAATTAAGTGGAGATTATTAATTTGACTGTAGCACATAGAATAGTTGTAAATTTGGGTATGATGCAAATTAGCGACAACAGGGAAAAGTGATTCCTCGGTCCGTATCAAAAAGGCATCAACCGACATCGGGGGAACACGTCCACTATTTCAGCTGAATATGGAATTGATGCAAATTCACAACATTAGGCGTTAAGGGGTTAACCAGGTTCTCTTCCTTCCTTCCTTCCTTCCTTCCTTCCTTCCTTCCTTCCTTCTTGTATGATGCCCATCCCCTCCCCCTGCTCCCTTTCTTTCACATCTGCTGCCTGCCTACTTTTTTTCCCTCCCCCCCCAATCATTTGTCCCAATAATTCCGATTGTCGAAATTGATTGCATTTGTAAACCATGTGTTGAGATTATGAGAAATAGACTCAAGGAAACCAGTTGTACACTCTGCTAGGCTAATCTAAACTGAACAGAACCAAGGTACAATTAGTTAGGCAGGATATGAGCTATTTTCAGACATAAGACAATAAGAAAAATATAGAAATCTCGAGCCAAATCCTTTAAAGCAACAGTAAACCAGATCAGCATTCATTAAACACCACACAATATGAAGCACAATAACAAAGTAATAAATAATGTTGTATTTGGGGTGATATATATTAATATTTGGGATGTTGTGTGTTTGTATTTTTGAACTTTAGGTGCTCCATTAAGGTAAACTTTCTCTGTCTTTCTCCCATGTTTCAGCTGAGGCTGCTTTTAAAGGAGGAGTTCCCTTTTTTTCATGTGTTTTTTTTTATCCTGCACCATTCAGGATGCCCCAAGTGGCCCACTTACAACAATGTCATAATGTGACAAAAGAGGGAACTGGGAAATTACACTTGTGGTTAATAAGTTTCCATTCTGATGAAGTTTTAAAGCTATTAACAGTTTCGGGTTAATATTTGTAGACTGATATCCAGACACATTCAGTTGATGCTGTAAAATGGTCATTCAAATGTTGGAATCAACACATGGTGGTCTGTTATAATACAACCATATAATATAATCTATTGCTGCCAATAGGACTTATTTGCTCAGTACATTACCTCCTCTGGTTAAGATCAACACACAGTAATGAGACTTGAGACAGGCTATTTCAAGTTCACATTAAAAGTAAGTGCCCTTCCTAGTACATTTTGTTGTGAAACACAGGTTTCATCATTAGCAGATAGACATTGTGCATGATACATGACTATATTAATGTTGTTCGAATGATGAGTGTGAGGAATGAACCGTGCCGCTCATAACACAGGTTTTTTCTGTCGACCTATATTTACAGCTTACATGTTCGGTAGCCATAATTTAAGTGATGAAAGAATATTAGTGAATATTAGTTTGTCTACTGGAAATACAAAACAAAACAGTGAGTGATGGTGTGTTTTCTGATAAATATAAAGTTTTTTAAAAATGACTCATTTAAGGAATACATGGTGACCTATGTTGACAGTGTTTCCGCTTAAAGCACAGTCATTCTGCACTCCAAACATTCAGATGTTTACTTCAAATTAAAAACAATAAAAGAGTTTTTTTTTAGTTTTGTTTTATTTATTTTTTTCATGAAGCCGTCACAATGACGTTGCGCAGGAGGTGGTCTGCGATGAATGTCTAAGACAAGATGTCTAAGACTACACCACAAACCACAATGTAGTCACACAGACAGCTACTTCATCATTCTACCGGCTTCCAGTCTGTCAGCGCATTGGTCACAACAGCAGGTTGTCAATCAGGCTTCCTTTTGAAAATGCGAGAGGGAAAAAGGTAAGTTTACAATTTGAATCAAGTTAGTTTAGTAAAATTGTATTGAGGGAAACGTCATACATGCAGCAAACAGGGTTCTTAAATGTGAAAACTTTTATTCCAGATCCTGTCAGACAGTTATTAAAATAGGTCAGTCGGACTGATTACTGTAGAGACTCATAATGATTAGTGCTATTGTATCATTTCTGACTATGAATAACATTTAATTGGGTCTTCAACAAGTAAAGGAAATATTATTTTGCAGCTTGTTCTGCTATAGTCTTAACTGTAATGGAAGCAGTCTGTAATACCAGAGACCGAGCAATCAGCCTGTTCTGAACAGGCAGTGCACTGCAGCTCGTAACAGTGATATCACGACTAATGGCTCATTTTAACAGTACAATATCTACATTTCCAAAGTTGACAAGTGAAAGGTCAAGGTGTAGATTCAGCAAATTTGATATTTTTATATCCCCTTTTTTTCATTTTTTTTTAAAGATATAATCCATTTTGAAAAGCTGAAAATGTGTTTTTCCTTTTTAGTTGAATATGTGCAATTATGTTTAGCTTTTTCAGCAAATATTAACCCTAACCCCAAAATTGGGTAAATGCGTGCATGTAAATACACATTTATTGTACCTGTTGTGCAGTCACTCTTATCCCTCTGTTGCACAATATGATATTTTTTATCTTTTGTCTGGACCTTTGATACTAAGACAGATATTGTGAGACTGAGAGGCCAAGCTAAATGTGTTCATATGTCAGGTATTTGCAAAGATCATTCATTGTACAGATTTCACAAATTTAAAGACGTATTTCATTTATTTTCTCATGCAGCTCATAGTTGTAGGAAGTGTGTGATTGACTTGAGTCATCACATGAAGTTAGCAGCACTTCAAGCCAAGACAAGTAGAATATTAACCTTAATATTCTATTTCCAAATTCATTTTAATGGCATTAAGAACAATGTGATGACCCCACAGAACTCATCATATTGCACAAAACTAATAGTTTGACTAGTTGATTTACTATTTTAATTATGTGTTGCCGTTTAATTTCTTTCCTGTGTTTTTCGACGCGGTTAGTGTTTTATATATATTATATTATTTATACATTTATATATTCATATTTTTTACCAGAAAGGTTTATTTGCATATTCTCCAGACCATAAAACCCATACCTAACACAGAAAGTCATGTACACGGCCCTAAATACACACCAATGTCATTGTGAAAGCTAGAGTCATGTGACTCTATGAGAAAATCAGCTCTTATTCATTCAAATATTAAAGTGACTAAGAAATGCAATTTAACCCCTTGACGCTTAAATCTATATATATATGTGATGGTTTTCAAAGCATTAAAGGGTTAAGTTAACACAGCTAACAGAGCTGTGATGGAGTCATACTTGTGGTCATAGATCTATTTTTTCAACAAGGTGATGCAGCCTTTTCAAAAGAAACTTTTGAGCTATTTTCATCGGACGCTAAATGCTAAGGATTTAAGATTTCACTTTGCCTGTAATGGAGTTTCTTGGTTATGTTGCTCTATATGTACCATGCTACAAAGCAAACCCAATATGTATATAGAGAAGCTTGTGAATCACATATTGCTTTCTGATGGATGTGAATCTTAATGGAGACTCCTTCCGTTGCTCTGTTTAGAGTCTAAACAGTTCCACATAAATCATGGCTAATGAGAAAATTACAGTGGGGCAAAAAAAAAAAAAAAAAAAAAGTCCAGAAAATCACATAGTAGGATTTTTATTGGAATATCTGGTAAATTGATCAATAAAATAAGTATTTGGTCACCTACAAACAAGCAAGATTTCTGTCTGTCACAGACCTGTAACTTCCTCCTGGAATTAAAAAATTAAACATGGCTGCATGACGATGATTCCAAACACACCGCCCAGCAAAGTGCTTCCCAATTCTAATCCAGTAATGGATAGTAAAGTGCTCCCGATGTACAGTTAAGGTGCATTAAAAGATGTCTAGATAGATAGATAGATAGATTCTATAATTATCTATTTTCACTTTTGTCTTGACAGTGACAATGACTCTGTCGACGAGAGCTAGACGATGTGTGTTGCTGCTCTTGGTTGGAACTGTAGTGTTTGTGTGCTACTGTCTAAATCCCAAGCGTTTGGACAGTTGGAAGAGAAACCCATGGTCAAATGACAGTGTGATTAAAGTTGGCAATGTAAGTATAATTACTGGTGTCCATGTTAAATCATGTTGAAACAAAGACAGCTGTCGTAATGACCAGGGGAAAAGGAAAAACCCCAAACGACCCAGGCGGATGCAAATAGACGCAAATTCGTTCTTGGCTGTGTAAACTGAAATGAACAATTCACTTCCTGTACTTAAATTGTAGACAGAAAAACCAAACGTATGTCGTGGTTGAACAAGTATTTTGGAGATATTTAATGAACATCACCATTTGACTATGGACAGCACTGCAGAAGGACTATCCTCACAGTGAAGCCACCAAATATCTCGTAAGACAGTGAGCAAGCCAATCCCTAAATTGTAAAAGTAACGGAGCGATACGCAGGGTTAGTAACTTTAATGTATTTACTGAATTTCACATTGTATTTCCTTATACTGGCCATTACTGTTATTAAGTTCCTGAACACCAAATTCCTGGACTTTAATAAATGTACTTCATATATGTCCAGATACCAGATTAAAGAAGACGAGGGAAATTGTGGTGACAGACACTCCACACATACATTGCGGTCTAGCTAAAGCTAATGTCTGTACAGCTGGTACATTAGCTGTTTTGGGTGACTAAAAGGTTGCAACACTCAGTAATCACCTCTCTGTCTCTCAAACCTCTCTGCTTGCACAGAACTCGCCAACATCAGAGTACTTCGTGCCATACCCACACCAGTACCATTTCATACGGGATGAACCAATTAGATGTAAGCAGGAAAGCCCATTCTTGGTTCTTATGATCCCAGTGGCACCTCACAACAGAAAGGCGCGTGACGTCATCCGGAGTACGTGGGGTAAAGAAACCGCAGTGCTGGGTCGAGTGATCAGTCGCTATTTCCTGTTGGGAAGGTCTAAAGACAAAGATGGGTCAGAAGAACAAGTGAGTGGTATTCATTTTTGAAACGACTGTGTTCTCTTTCACTATCCCTTCCAGCCATCAAACAAACATTTAAAGAAGAGGAAGAGATGAATGTCACGTAAATCAACATGAATAACCCACAGCAGATGCTTCGCAGTATTAATAAACTCACAAGCTATTCAGAGCACAGACAGGAAATAAGGTGATGCAAGTTGCAGCCAAACATCTTGCATACAGTGCATTACAGAATACTTTTCTGGTTTCTGCATTGTTAGGGTTAGCATTTATATATATATATATATATATAGATGTATATAGATATATAGATATAGATATATATAAAAAGCACCAGCAGGCTGATACTTTGAGCAAAAAGCTGTTTCAACCAACTGCAGGCTACCTCCCCATTATGGTGCTTTTAGCTGCTAACCTGAACGGAATGAATATTGGACATAACAGTCACATGGTAAGCTTGCTCCATAGCTGTTGGATGTATTGTTCCACCATACATTGACCATAACAATAGGTGATAATATGACAGCTAAACGAATATTCCATAGTGCTTTAAAGTATCGTCTCTCCCTGTCTCCAGGTGTTGGAGGAAAGCCAGAAACATCACGACATTCTCCAGTGTGACTTCTTGGACAGCTACAATAACCTCACCATTAAAACCATGATGATGTTCGAATGGCTCAGCAACCACTGCCCCAACACCCCGTATGCCATGAAGATCGACTCTGACGTGTTCCTTAATGTCCAAAATCTTGTTAGCATGCTTTTGAAAGCCCCCCAACTTGAGTACATGACAGGATTGGTGGTAGAGAATGGTGCTGTTCTTCGAGACCATAACTCAAAGTGGTTTTTGCCTTTGTCCGTCTTTCCGGACTCTACGTACCCTCCTTATGTCCTGGGATTAGGCTACGTGTTCTCACTGGATTTACCCAAAAAGATACTAGAAGCATCCAAACATGTAAAAGCTGTTTACATTGAAGATGTGTACGTGGGACTGTGTATGAGACATTTAGGAATTCGATTGACATATCCTCCACAGGGTAGTTCCTTCAGGGCAGCAATGCCTGTTCTGATGGACAACTGTTACTGGACATCCGTCATTACAACAATACTGAAGAACTCTCAGCCACTTTCAGAGGTCTGGAAAATATATCAAACTCAAGTACAAAATGGCTGTGCCTTACAACTGTAACAGTAACACCACTGTTTACACTTTGGTGAGTTCCTCTGACGATATTTTTTTATGTGCAAAGTTTTGTCTGGACTTTTGATACTAAGGCAGACATTGTGAGACTGATATCCATTTGTACACGCATTTTGAGGCCAAGCTCAATGTGTTCATATTTTAGATGTATTTGCAAAGATTGCACAAATCATTGAACAGAATTTAAAGACGTAGTTTTATTTATTTTCTCATGCAGCTCATAGTTGTAGGCAGTGTGTGATTAACTTGAGTCAGGCCCAGTAGGTGCCACACTGAAATAATGTAGCTGTTTGTACATAACCTTAATATTCTAACATTTCCAAGAAACAACGTGATGATCCACAGAGCTCATCATGTTGCACAAACCTTGCATCACTGAAACCACAGAAACGTCACAAGAGGAAGAGGGCCAGACACATACTTCTACCATAGAGACCACAAGTGTTATTAATAAACTACAGTCTGGCAATAATCTAATCTAGCACAAATTTAATATTCTGCCAGGAATGACCACTGATACTACAACTAGACAAGATCTGTTATCTTGCTGTCAACTATCATAGTGATCTACAGCTGATTCTTTGTTTGCCTGCCATACAAATGCACCCACGCAGACCCAAGAACACGCTAGCACAGGGGTGGCCAACTAGTCAGAGACCAAGAGCCACTTTTTTTTCTGTGTTACTGCAAAGAGCCACATCATACACATGGGCACACATGAACATCATCCCATTCCTTAATCATGTATGCACGCACACACAGACCTCTGCTCAGCCAGATTTAATGAAAATAACCAACATGATAATATCAGTTATTTTAAACAGTTAACATTGTGTGCACTGTCTTACACACACAAACTCTCAGTTCAAGCAAGTCCACAAAATAGAACATTTTTCTCTTATATGCTGCTTAGTGAGACTTCTGGCATTCCTTATCTTGAACAATCCTCTTCAAATGTGGCGTGTATTCTGTTGTTGCCACTTGAAGCAATTCTTTCAAATGAGTGTCAGTCAGAACAGATCGATGCTTTGATTTCACATGTTTCAGGGTAGAAAACACAGACTCGCAGACGTACGTTGACCCAAACATTGACAGTATCTTAAGCGCAGCCCGTTTGATGTTGGGGTATTTTTCCACTGGCACACTTTTCCAGAACTCAATGGTCCCTTCCCTTAAAACAGCTTTCAGTTGATCCTCCTCACAAAGATCGATCATCTCCAACTCAGCCGCAGCCTCATCTGTGACGAGCGGGAGCGCATTAAATAGGTCGACGAGGAACGTAATTGATGTCGCGCCAAAGATTTTCTTGTCACCCGTTTGATATCACTCAAACAGGCTTACCTGGTCAGCATGCCATCTAGCCGTAGGGGGAATGAATGGCAACGCCAGCCAATCATATTTGACGCATGTCATGTGAAAGCTCCTGAAGAGCCGCATGAAACTAGTTAAAGAGCCGCATGAGGCTCGGGAGCCGCGGGTTGGCCACCCCTGCGCTAGCATCTCGCTAGCATGAGCAGTCATTGTGCCATTGTATTGAACTAAAAATCATTATGTGATACGCTACTTTGGCTTTGTCAGGTTTTAACTAGTTGTTGCACACTTCTGTGAGTGAATGAGAAACTGGTGATAATGTGAAGTAGTGTTGATTTACTTATCAATGGGAAGTACATGAATCAGAATGAAAAAGCACCAGTGCCCTGAGCCACTGAGCTGCACGCCACATGGCTTCTATCACTGATAACATGTTCTGGCATGACTGTACCTTCCATGTTAAATGGAAATAGTGAAATGATGTATTGTTTTTTTCCTAGAAAGTTGTTGATTCAACTTACCATATAAAACAGTTAAACTCATTGATATAAATGGGTTAGACAGAGAGTAGCCCGGCGTCGTTGGGCCCAAGCACACAAGAGCTGGACAACCAGGAACTAGAAGAAGATTATGTGGTCAGATGAGTCCAGTCTCCAGCTTTATCTTCCTCTTGCTAATGTGAGGGTACACAGATAGCCAGGCGAAGCATTATCTCCAGCATGTACACTACCTACTGTCAAACATGGTGGAGGCAGTATCATGGTTTAGGGATGCATGAGTGCTGCTAGTGTTGGTCATCTGTGATGGCTCACTGAAACCGAGTATTTTGGCATTCTCGAAAGCAATACGCTTCCTTCTGCACATGCACAGTTCCGTCGAGGTCAAAACTGAACGTTTCAACAAGATAACGCCCCATGCCACACACATCCAGAGCCAGTAGAACTTGGCTGTAGGAGCGCTGTATCCAGGTCTTAGAGTGGCTAGCTCAATCACCATTGACATGAACCCCATTGAAAATCTGTGGTGGATTATCAGTTTCGAATTTAGAAGACTAAAAAAAGCAGTAATTCAAGAAGAATGGGACAAGATTACCCTTCAACTGTGTGAAAAGGCTTGTTGGGAACACGCCAGGCAGGATTAGAGCTCTACTGTGTGCTAATGGCAGAATTGACAACTGACATGATGGTTTATTTATTTTTTTGTTCCGTTTTGAACAAATTCTCTGTTATTTGTTGAATTTTGAAACTGTTAAGAATTAAGTTTTGTTAGTTTTTTTTCTTGTGAGCAATAAATTATATATATATATATATATATATATGTATATATATAAAATTTCTAATTGTTTGTGTCTGTTTAATGCAGCCACACCTTTTGAAACACAAAAAAAGATTTTTACACACATATTTCATGATAATATTTGAGATTTGAAATTTTAAGGGTGTCTGAAAAGTTTTTTTTCCACCACTGTGTATATCATGGTATTAGTCAGGGTGAAGCCACAAACCGGTTGCGGGAATGGAATGGCCTGGAAACAGTATTGCCAGATGGGTAATGTGAAACTACTGAAAACTATCATACGTGAGTCATAACCAAGAGAGCAAATGGGCCAAACATTCATTTTCTTTTCTTTTCTTTTTTTTTCTTCTTTTTTTTTTACATAAACTGGATGCAACACCGTCACTTCTGTGCCAATTTGCACAGTTTTGGAACATTTCAACCAACCCTGAGCAGCTGCTGTCAGGGTTATATATATATATATATATATATATATATATATATATATATATATATATATATATATATATATATATATATATATATGAGAGTGATGATGCTTGCTTCCTAATAAGATAATTAATCCAATCTCAAGCTAACTTCCTGATTTCTGTTTTTGACAGCTCTTCCTTCCTCTTTTTCTGCCTATGTGTTATTAAGCCTGTCTATGATAAGCTGGACATGGTTCATACATTCAATTTAAAAACGTTTTGTGACAAAGATCTGCTCTTCTCGTGAACAGTTTAACAGGCAGAAATTACACGAAAGCCTTTGTTTCCAGGTCAGGCTGCAAGGAGGAAATATGGTGACATATGGTGTTTGAAGAGTTGTAAGACTTAAACTAAAATTAATATGTTTTATGGTTTAAGCTATTAACAAAATGTGCTTTAAATTACTGTCTCTCATATCATCAATGTAAATCAATAAATATGAATATATCATTAAAACTATGAATTACATAGAATAATCAGCTCACAGACAGAAGTGTGTCAGTGACAGAAGTCAGCTTGCTCCCTAACTGTTACAAGATATATCTAAACACAGCTTTCTCTGATAGATAAGACAATCTTGAAGCACAGTTTGCAGGATGTGTGTCCTGGCCAACCAGTGAACACCCGGATAATAGCCAACTAGAATTGTACATTCTCATTTTTGTATAGAAACACGGGGTCATGAAGTCAGACTTCACAAACTGACACTTTGTTGTTGTTTGTCAGGCACTAGAAGACCAGACCCAGAGCTCTGTTACTCCATGTTGAATACTCTCCTATTGCTTCACTAACCAACACGCAGGATCCATCCATTCACACATAGGTGATTTTGGCAGAGTAGGATGAGTTGAGATCCAGCAATTTGGTGACTCTGACACGATGAAGATGGAGAGGTGAAGAAGACAGATCCAGAAACCTGATAACAACGGGCGACTGGCTTACTCTGACAACAACAGCAAAACAAATACAAGGTAAGCAGACACCTGTTATACCAAAGTTTTTCTGGGGGCGGGAGTTGAAAGAAGGCCCTGGGGGATGAGAGTCCCCCCTAAAATTAAGAGTAAGTTAAGATAGCAGGCAGATTACCCGGCGAAGTCATAACTTGTGCAAGGTTGAGTTATATCCTTTCTCGTGAAAAGTCTAATGATGGCAGTGTAAGTTCGTTTGAACTGACGTCTGTTGAACGTACTTAATCATTGGGGATTGTGTGGGTGGTTCCAGGTTCCATTAAAGCAACCTTTTAGGAACAAAATAGTTTCTCCTAATTCCAGTCTTGTGCGGATCTGGGGTTGGTATTGGTGTGAAATACTGGACGTGAAAAAAGATTTGAGGTATTTGGGAATTAATCCCTAGAGAACCGAGTTAAACTCACTCTAGAAGCTTCTCCCGTTGAGATCAGCAAATTGACCTACAGGAGTGATTCACATCCAGATCACATTTTGAGAGTTTGAAGGTCGTGAAGGAAATGTGTCATTATGATAGTAGGACAATGGGCTCAAACATGGGAAGAAATTGCTAAAGGGATCCCAAAGGCTAAACAGGTAAAGAAATGTTGAGGAATTTGATGTCATTTGGCTTTATTTAGTTTCTAGAAAGATGTTCTGATGAAGAGAGATGAGAATGCCAGTAGGTAAGTGAAACAATGCAGGCAAGAAAAAAATAGAATAGATAAATAGAAAAAAAAGTAGTGGGTAGAAGGAAGTGGTAAGCTGAGATGAAAAAGACGTCTGCATGGTGTTGCCGTATGTCATGTGGTTGCTGTGTGCCACTGTTCAGTTGCAACTACTGAGACAGAAAAGGTGGTCAAAGACAAAGATAATACAGATAGAGCTGAAGCTGTTAGTGACACGGTGACCCTACCCAGACCAAACATCCCACCCCCGACAGTAACTGCCATTTACCCCGATCTTACTGTCGTCACTTGACCTTCCCCTCCCCCATATCCACCCAAGGTCATCGAAGCTGGAGCCTCTTTCACTAAACTAAAATAGCTCCTTTCTAATGCTGTTGCTCCACACCTTACATAACTTAACATTCTCCATTAAAGTCGATGAGGAAATCAGCTGTAAAGATCTGAGGAGGTCCGATGAACTCGGAACATGTGGGATTGGCAGATCCATACATGAACTGTGTAACCCTGATGGGCTAATTGTGACATCCCCTAATGGTCAGTCTTTCAACTGGTCAGTGTGCAGGCTACGGTCCGGCTCCCAGATGCTTCTGGCTGCTGACACTTCTCCTTTTAGAGAGGGCCTCTGGGCTGACATCTACTGAGGTCTGCTGTCGTCAGAATCTCTAGAATCTCAGAATCTCTCAGAAATAACTATACTAACGAACAAATAATATAGTCATAATCAATAATACTCAGCAACAACATGGGAGAAGGTGAGCCACATGACCTACAGATCGGACCCCTCCTTGACACAGGTCAGACACTGTTCACTGACCGTTACTGTTACAGACACCCCACTGAAGGAGCGAAAGCGGCATTTGCAATTGTCAGACAAACGCAGGTTTTAAGGAAGTAGTGGCTAAAAAGGAAGTAAAAGAGAGATGCAGGCATTTAGAAACACATTGTAGTGGGCGGAAGGAAAAGATGTAAATATTGACACATACATGTGGTGGGTGTAATACAGGGGGAGTTAAGACAATGGATTAGGGCTTCTTGAACCCCTATTAAACATAAAAAAGATACATCCTGGTGGTGGTGGATGGATACACCGGCTGGCCAGAGGTTGACGGTAAAACGCTAATTAACTTTTTGCTGAATCAATACATCCCAACCCACAGGTTTCCAAATAAAGAAAGATCTGATAATCGCACTTATTTTAAAAAAAAAAGGATCTAAGGGCACTCATTTGGTGCAGTATATCACCCTCAATCACAAGGCAAATATGTATCAGACGTTAATGAGCAAAATCAGCAAATTCGGTGCTCGAACTGGACTCAACCGGCCCACAGCTCTCCCCATCGTACCGATGGCTCTTAAGCTCAGGAAGTGGCTTTACGCCATATGAGCTTCTCACTGGCCGTCAGTTTCCCGGACCAGCCTCTAAGAATACTACTGGAATAAATGAAACTCTTTTTTTTTTGGCCTCTAAGTCTTACGATGATCAACTCTTGTCTCAGCTTTCTCCAAACAGGTTGCACAGACCAAAGGGGAAGCAGTGAAATGACGACCACAACAACTTTATCCGGTGTCTCATTGTATGAGTTGTTCCTGTACGAATAAGGATCTGAAGGTTCCAAGTGCTCTCTAATCAGTGTTACTAGACTGGATATAAGGATATTGACAATAAGTATACAGGAAGAAGGTTTTAATTACTTTTTCTCATCTCATTTTTATATTTTATTACAGTTCTATCCCTGACTCTCCCTCTGCTCTGTCTACAGAATCCTCTAAACCAGACCAGGAAATCAATAACTTCTGCATCCTCATCAGACGCTGGTCTAAGACAATATCATGGTTTGAAATTAGGTTGCACACGAGGGATCTATCACAACATTTCATTTGATATGTGTAATGTCATTAATTGCAGGGTGGGTGGTCTTGCCTGGCGTGATTATAACTTGCGTCTGTGTATTGTTCTCTGGGGAAGTCATTTCTCTACGTGTTATAAAAGGTATTCCACGTCTACATAACAGACAGCAAGAAACCGCTAGACAACCAAGCATACATATGCGTAAAAACCACTTCCTGTTATGACTGACTTCACAGTCAACTGAAATTATCATGTTTTACATGTCCAATGTAGTTTTTTTTTTTTTTTTTTTTTTTTCTCTCTCATAAGGACTGTAACCTCAGCCTTGACATGATTGACATGCAAACATAAGCAACAGCGCTCTCTTCTGGTAAACAGGCACATGAGAGGGAAAGTGGTAGGAAAAGAGAGGTCATGAGAAAAACATTACAATAGCTGTCAATAAAGTCAGTAGTAGTTGCCAATAAAGATTTCAATCACGTTTAATAAGGGGATGACAATTTCAGTTTTCACAGTATAAGTGGTTCAACTTTGCAACCTCGTTTAGTCAAAAATGAAAAGGCCAAAGGTTCAATTCATGACCTCTTTTATCATCCAGCCTCGGTTGTAGACAGTTACTGTGACTCTACACTACATTCAGAATAAAAATCTCAATGTTTTTCTTTTTTTTAATGTATGTAAAAGTTTGTTTCATGAGAAAAGGGCAGACTGAGAGACACTGACAGACAGAGACAGATAAATAGATGTGCTGTTAGAATCACTTCAGGAAAAGCTCTGCAACATCTATGACGTGACGGCTTGTTCATGTATTATTGTACTAAGAACCAAATGGACGAAGACAAAGAAATTCCATCTAATATGAGGAAATATTGCTATACAGTAGCTTCTAAATACCTTGGCAGGTTCAAGGTTAAACTGTTACGGTTCTTAAGTGACCTCAACTAAACTACTATACTTTATGTGTTGCCTTTTCAAGCACCACCACCATTATTACAGTGGCAGAATCAAACTGTATTCAGCACTGTAAAGCCTCTGGTGTTCACATTGTCGGCAGTCGCCCCTGCTGTACGAAGCTGGTCTATGCAAAAGTGAAAGCTATTCAGTCTGGATGTGAAAGTGCTGCAGATGAATCACACCAGTAAATTACTCGCTATCTTATGATTACTCCATGACTCCATGATTCCTTGCATTAGAATCAGAAGAGATGCATCATTTAATAATGCAAATGTGGAATGCTGGCCAGGAAACATAAGAGTACAAAGCTAGCAGGAAATATCTATGGTGATCCGTGTAGGCAGACTGCTTGATATATAGCAAACCCTGGTTGGCATGCAATCAAAGCATGAGGATCCAATGGAGATTTAGAAGTAAAACTGATTTCATGGAGCGGAGGCTTGTGGATTCTAATTAGTGATTAGAGCAGAGCCATTGATGCACAGCTGTTAATACAGATAACAGCCCAGAAAGACGTTTAGCTGTCTGTCAAAACTTTACGAAATTTCTTGAACAGCATTATATCCTTTACATAGATGGTAGTGGTTTGTCTTCTGGGTTCATCTACGGGGTCTGCTCTGCTGCTCCACTTCCACTCTACTCTGTAACTCCATGCCTCTGACTATTTATGTCTTTTACAACCTCTCCCCTGCAAGACAGCTGGGTCCGAGGGTCCACCGAGTGCCTGGCATAGGAGGACTTTAACTTGAGACAGCTCGAAGTTACAAGTTACAAGCTACACGTTTTTTTGGGGAGATGGGGTCAATTTGGGTTGAGAATCACTAACATGTAGCTGCACTCATGCTACGTTTTGGCTCAATGTCAGATCTCTGAACCTTGAGAACTTGGCCTCATTTGGGTTTGTCACTCATCCCGAGTTTCTGGAACTAGGTCACTGTAGAGGCATTTTGACTACCTGGTGTCAAAGAGTCTCTCTGATCTCAATTTCACTCTCCCTTCAGCCTCATCTTCAGTCACCGCTGACGACACGGCGTACTCCGCTTTCCTGCAACGTGTACATCAGGTTACAATCTCACACATTGACAAGTGCATGTGGTGTAGTAGTTGCTTATATCAGTATTGGCACCCAACAGGTGACAAATTAAAAGGAAGCCTGATGACAGGTGACTAAATGGTTGCTATGGCCTTCACTGTCACCACGTATCAACTTGACTGAACATATATGTGATATTTTGGACACAGATGTCAAACAGCGCCCCCTGACACCATCAATATCTTTTGGAAGCTGAGTTCCAGAGACTTTGCAGAGCAGCACTGAAGCTCTACTGAAGGCTCATTGTGGCCCTAACACCTTAATAAATCACATTATGTTAGTTTTTCTTAAATTGGCCACTCTGCACATGTAAATATAATTAGCCGAAACAAAGAAGCGTTTTCTTAACCTGCTGGGTGAAGTGCATGAATGAATATTATTCATCAACACCTTGCTTCACACTCACAGTTAGCACACTTGGAAGCTGTCCAGTGCACAAACAGTATTATCTCTGTGTTACTGAGCAGCCCCATTGGAGCAGTTGGGGGTTAAAAGCCTTGGTCAAGGGCACTTGAGTCAGAGTCAGATGTCAGTCCCTGCTGATTTACAGCAATACGCAACGTGTTATAATGATCTTCTCAAGAGGTGACAGTTTTATAATGGATTATGTTTCGGATTTATTAAGTGTACTGAAGAAATAAGCAGTCCTTAAATGATGATATTAGTTACTCATGAACATATTTGGGACTGTTTTTGTTTGTCCAATCAGGTGTCGATAGGAGAGGTTCACACTGACGTCTCATTAAGATGATCAGCGTGTCGTCTACTGTACAGTCTACTTGAATTGATGCATGTCCTAGACCTCTCAGGTGATCTGACACTGATGTTTTTACTGTATGAGTAATAATTTAGAGACATGGGCTGCTTTTTTTCTTAATGTTGCAAACTGCAGGATTCAGCATTCTTGAGGATCTGAGATGTGATGAAGAAACCTCCTTCTCCTCTATTCCGAGGTACCGATATCTGATATCGACACTGATATCTGACATTATCGCTGCTGTGTGGGCCTGTATGTTTGCTTGTGAATTTACGAGTGTCCTCAGGATGTGGTTTTAGATAAATGGAATGTCAACTACCTTATATAGTATGTTGCATGCTGCACACACTAACACACACACACACAGAAAGAAAGAAATGATGGCGATATGGACACAAAGACAGACAGACAAACGGCCTCTATCACTCTGGAATTTACTTATCCAATTGTTTCTGAGAATGTTGTCTTGTTTAGGTTGGATAAGAGTCCAGAAATGTGTGTGTGTGTGTGTGTGTGTGTGTGTGTGCGTGCGTGCGTGCGTGTGCGTGCGTGCAGGCAGCTGACCCTGGTGTGAACAGGGCCACTGTGTGAGACCACAGAGAGACCATTCTTCACAGTGACACACACTACACGCTCACAGCCACCCTCCACAGCCTCCACCCCTCACTCTCTAATTTGTCACATTCACTAACACACACTCAAACACACATACAGAGGGTGCAAGAGAGTCACTTGCCATCGCTCTCTCATTCTCCTACACTCACACTGACACACACACACACACACACACACACTCTTGCTCTTTCTGTTTCAGCTCAACACACACACACACACAGTGAGTGTGTCCCACCACATAATGACCCTTATTTCAACATGCTGACTGTGACTCACTGGTTCAGTCGGGAGACTGGAATGTCAAGCTCCAGTATATTTGATAGAATCACATATAAAACAATTATATGATATTATATTTAAAATTGGTCTGTCTAATAATTAGACACTTGAAGGCATTTCTATGTCATAGTAAATTGTTGTTTCATTTAGTTTGTAACCATTTGTGGATGTCATGGCAGGTTATAGTAATTTCATGTCATGCATTGGAATTGCTTTTTCACAAAAGACATTTTGTCAGAGTAACAAAAGCAGAAGTGTAAATAATAACATTAATAATAGCAGAAGTTCATTTAATATGCCTAATCACCCTCCATTCACTTCCCCGCTGCTCAGCTGCTTGATACACTCGTGTATCTACACAAATGAATCTGCCAATAAATACAAAGAAGACACACACATACCACATAAATCTGCCCTTTTTGGGCCTCATTTTCTGAAGTTTGTCACCACATCGTTCTGTTGGTCTTATTGTACCTACACACGTAAATACTCACGCTAAATACTCTGCCATAAATCTCATCATATTCGAAGTAGCGGTCCACTTTTTCACAGCTGATGCGAACCGTACTCGAGAACATTACAGTGTTGACACTAATCAAAGGAATAGGCCTTTGGGGTCAAGTGTACTGGATCTGGCCCCGGGTTCCTGATATGAGAGCCTGTGTAGCTACACCTGTGACTTTCCTGCCATGAAAAGTAAAAAAAAAAAAAAAAAAGTGACTGAGTAATAACATTAATCGCGGCTCAGTTGCATTTTATTACCACCAATGTTAGTAATTAATGTAATTACTAATGTTCACCCAGTAATAATGCACACAGACTGTTGTGTATGCTATATTTTGGTCGTTTTCAATAGGATGAATTTGCAAATACTTTGAAAACAAATGTTCATTCTTGTACATCCGGTTAACTGGGTTTTCGAGTTTCCTGAGTCAAAAAAAGAGAGAGAGAGAAAAAAAAAGTCACTTCTCACCACAATTCAGTATGTGTCAAGCGAGCGAAAAACAACCGGAAACGCGACATATTCACTTCATAATTCAGGGTCATTTATTCAAGATAATAGCCTTAATTGTGAAAGGTATCCCCGGATGTGACGCGCGTTAACGTGTGCTAGCTTGACGCTGCTAGCTAAAACTTCAGCATGGACCCGACCAGAAGAAAACTCCGTTAGTTAGAGGAGAAAATCTGACCGTCCATGTCTTGACTACACATATTAACCCGCTGACAACATTACTGACAGCGATGTCGAGAGAAAACACCACTCGGAGTTTGGACAGCATAGACCTTGCTGCTTTAAGAGTAAGTAGAGAAATGCTGTCTGCCTCTTTTTTCCCTTTATTTTAATGAAGTAAACATTGAGTAAACATTGTTGGATGTGGTGGGTGTCGCTTGAAACTTAACGGTAGCTTTAAGCAGCCAAAGGTTTGTTTGTTTTTTTTAAGCCGTTTAAGGGTTTGGCAGTGATTTAATGTACTGTTACAGAAACTTTGTTGCTTGTGTGCTAACTTGATATATAATTAATGTGTAGCCTGTCCTGTAATATAATGCTTTCTGACCACACTGGATCCTATTTGGTGTACGTTTAACGAGCTCCGGTGTTTACACACAGACATGCAACAAGTAGCCAGGAGGCATTAAGAAAGGCCACTGAGACACACTTTGATAGGAAAAGAGACATCCTTATCCTTAGTTAGTGGCACAGTGTTGCTTTAACCTAATGTACATGAAGCTTGTGTTATTATTGTACAGTATTTATTTTATAAGTGTGACACAAGCGTATTTCCAGTTAAATAGTCGCAAAAGTGACTTTTAAAAGCTCTCCTTTCCTTGTAGCTCATTATGTTTATCCACATTTGCAGTCCCACTTCCTCTCAGTACCCATCCCAGCATAGCACTGCATTGTTTCTCCATTTGCCCTCAGCAGTGGATGAAGAAACACTCAGATCCTTTACTTAAGTCAAAATACTCCATTACAAGTAAAGAAAATCATGCATGAAAAAAGTAAAAACATGCAACAAGTGTGCAACAATGGACTTGCATTAAAGGAAAAGCACTTGTTCTGCAGTAATACCTTTAAAACTGTACTTATATACAGTAGATGAGTAAATGTACTTTGTCACTTTGCACCTCTGGCCCTTCGTACTACTGACGGTGTGTATAAAGCTGCTACTCTCCCCTCACATCACGGTCTGATTCTCCCCTCTCCAGGACCCAGCGGGTATCTTTGAGTTGGTGGAGGTGGTAGGCAACGGGACATATGGCCAGGTGTACAAGGTAAGCTGGTCCACTCCCGTGTCGCCTCTCTCCCTTCTTATTTCTCAGTATTTGTTTCACGCGCGGCAGAGCATAAACACTGCTGAAAAAGCAGCCGAATGTAAACACCGTTGCCCACTGTGATACTGATACAAATAAACACATTCCATCTATGAACACTGTTTGCATACATAAACGCTGGCAGTGATCATAAACGTTGCCTGTGCACATCATGAGCCATAACGCACACGCACACACACACACACACACACACACACACCAATATCTGACGTATCGCTTCTCATATAGCTTACTCGAGCTACTTCCAGTTACTCAAGAAGAAACAGAAAAAACTGTGCTGACTGAAATATCCTGTACCTCTTATGGACAGAATACACACACACACACACACACACACACACACACACACACACACACACACACACCAGCAACATCTGCAACATCTTTTAAATGTCCTGGGTGAGGCTTACTTCCTTATCACAATATCTGTTTGTGTATGTGTGTATAAGTGGTTTGTGGTTATGGGAGGTGTTTAGACCTATTTAGAAGGGTGCAGCTGGTTGAGTTCTCAGTGCAAACCATGTTCACATGCCTCCACGGCACCACACACAACCTATGTGTTACTATATCTATAGTATGTGGGCTAGTTTCACTTCTGAACAAAACGGGAGTGAATCAGTTTTAGATTTTAGGATAAAACAGTTTGATTTAAAATGACACGATTATGTTTTATAACATAACAAATCTGGCTAAGAAAAGACACGTTGACACAGTTAATGATTATGATCCTAAATGAATGATGGGAGAGGAGTTCACATGTGAAGGTTGGAGTTATTTTTCCTGCAGCAGGTGTAAATTGAGCCCATTCGGTTGATCATGTAGTCTAATTACTCTCTCTATGCTGTGATCCCACGTAGTCACGTTTAGGTCCGCTTGTCCTCTGTGGCTTCGTTTGGAATAAGTTACTTTTTACACGGCTGTATTGCTTTCAGGCTAGAGTATAAACTGAGGTAGAGGTTAAAAGTTTAGCGTTGAACAGTGAATCGGTCCGTGGATGGTTTTCAGAGATGTGTGTGAGACAGAAGGTGGGTGTGTGCCTCGATTGCCACTCGATTTCCTGAAAGAGGAAATGTTTCAATAGATGCATAGGACAGTGAGGCCTGTGTTGGCTCTGACACAGGCCGCTTTTACCCCCGGGGTAGAGAATTACAAATCTTATCCTGTGACTCACATTCATCGATGTTTTAAACGATGTGGATGAATGGTATAGGCAGTCTAATTCAGGGTCATTTACAGCGACTATCCTGGCGTTTATTCGCGTAAAGCGCCCATAAACGATGTAATGCATTTGAAAAGGTGGCGTTGCCTGCGAGCAGTTTTGCTTTTGAAATGACATGCATGAAAACACTCCTCTCATAGCACCCCCGAACCCTTGAAACATCACTGATTTAAAAGTGCTATTTGAAAATCAATTAATAACAACTTAATTATCTTTTCTTTTTTCATGTTTTTTTTATTCATAATTATTACATGTTGCTATAATACTTACGATGCACTCACAGTCTATCAACACTTTATTTTGCCTTTTGAGGCTCACTATAGACACAGTTGTAATGATAGTGTGTGTGTCTGTGTGTATTTCAGCCATACAGTTGCCCCCATCATGGTAAACAAGGGCAGGAGCAGGAACCGGGCTTATAGAACAATGACATATGCTGCACACACACACACACACACACACAAAACCCCTTAAGTAAACACTTGACTGCAGATTGATATGAATGCAGGAGATGCTGACAAAGCATCTGGGCTCTTCCTCCTTTTATCTATATATATATGTGTGTGTGTGTGTGTGTGTGTGTGTCTATGTGCTGTGTTTTCATTACACTGCATTTTAATCATTTCAAATAAGCAGGAAACCTGTTAATGAAGTTTAAGTGACAAAACGAGATCAAACAACAGAGGAAAGTTAGCTGCGAACGCTCCCATGACGTGTCAGTGTCACAGAAACAGGTCAGAAGATGGTGACCTACCCCGTGCCTTAATGTCAATAAACTACAAGTCCCGAAGGCGCAGCATTGTGAGGGGAGGTTATTAAGTATGAATATGATGCATCTGCAGCATGCATCCATGCCAGTAGGAAGGCCTTTTAAGTTGCTTTCATACTGCTGCTGAGATAACTGTTCCAATATGTGTACAACGAACTTTGTAATACAGTAAAACATATTTCAAATTCATTTATCTGCTTATTACAAACAGTTGGATTCATTTAAGTGAGTAATATTTCACTTTCGGTCATGTTAGATTAGTTTTGGAGCGATGCTGTTAGCCCGTAACTGAGAGCAGGACAGAAATCGCAGGGTTTTGTTTGTTTTTTTAATAAGCAGGTTTATACACGGGACAGTAAAATCACGCCAACGGACTGAATGTGTTGATCCCTCGAGGAGGGAACCTCAGTGAGGACAGAGGGCAGGTGAGGCATGACAGTCACTATACACCACTGTGATCCAGCGTTTGATGTTTGTGGCACGACTTATGTTGCCAATTAGTTCTGCTCTGAATTGAAGCCGCTGACGTGCATCTAACATCAGGAGTTGATTTTGTGACTGTCAAATTTTTACCATGACTCATGTTGCATTGGAACTGGTGGCGGAGTTTTTCATCAGCTAATCGGCCGTCAGTTTTTCTGATTCCATGGCAATCAGACCACAGTGTGAGCAGGGCATTGTTGTGTCGTGATGTTAGTGAAGTGAAACAGACTCCTGGTCAGCTGCCATGACTTTCTGACACACTAAAACAGACACAATTAGAGACGGAGAGTTTAGAGGGCTGGAGAAAACAATTAAGTCTTTTCATCCAAATAGCCCCAGGAGCTGAAAAGTCAGGATCTACCGAGGAACTCAAAGAATCCACAGTGCACATGTTGTTGTGTTTCCACACTTCTTACGAACTGTGATAATTAGAGAAATTAGAGTGATTGCACATTACGGGTGTTTTCCCATTTAGTTTGCTTGCTCTGCCCAGATATCAACCAACTCCAGGTTGCTAGTCATGCTCTGCTTCTAGTCGCACCTCAGGATGCAACGTATGCCCTGTTTATGGGAACTGCTTGAGCTAAAGCTGAAACTATGAGAGGATGCCTTGTAGTTTGGTTACTAGACAGAGAGCACTTCCTCTAACGGTCTTACTATGGTTGCTTGTGGTCCACACCCAACTACGATTGCTGTGTTTAGATCAACAACAAACAAGTTTTGTACATAAGTTTTTGTGGAAACAGGGAATAAACCGTTTCTCTTCTAATGTCTTTTGATTTCCATTACTACCCTGTCTAAACGCCCCGAACACATGCACACAAATACAAAATAATTAGTGTACAACAGATGCGGAACACACACACACACACACACAGACACATGCACATTAGTATTAAAGGATGTATTATGTGCAGTAGTAGTCACATGATAGTAGTATGCCTGCGGTAGCTTTGTGGCCCGAGGACAGAAGAAACCCAGATAATCCGAAATAGTCCGTTCTCAGAAAATGTGAGTGAACAACAGGAATATGTGTCTCTGTCTTAAGGGCACAACATGTTTTATTATCATACACGAGGCACATCAGTACAAGCTAAGAGATCCTGAACCTACAGTACAGCAGGTCACACACACACACACTCACTTCCACTGCTAAACTTTTCAAATCACAAGTTACTTTATTGTGCATACTTAGCACTAGATCGCCATGAGGAATACACTTGTGTGCTCTTCTTATTCACCGTCAAGTCATCATTCACACGCACGCACGCACAAACACACACACACACACACGCACAGGGCGTTTCCCTGTTTGCAAAATGAACTTTCTTTCCCTGCAAGCCACTGCTGTAGAGTCATCTCTGTGTGTGTGCACTATGATCACTGCAACTCTTTGCTGCTTTGAGGAAAGCTGAACTAAGAGTTACTAATTAATAGTTACAGTGAATGAATTGAAGTACTTTGAATATTTGTGATTTAATATATTTGTCTATTTATAATTGACTTGCATGCTTAACTACACAACTACACAGCTAATATTAAGCAAATCAAAGCTGTTTGTGTGGATGGGTCAAAGCCCGCTATGATCATCCTAACACTCCGCTCTGACACCATGGTGAAACATCGTGGACTGTGCACATCCATAAATCAGCTGGCTGTAATGCAATTTCCAGAGTGAATCACTTCCTCATTTTTCTTCTGGTTATAATAGTGTCACTTCCCTTTCTGTGTCTGTGCATTACTCAAGTTAATTGATCTGCTGACCAAACTGTAAAAACTGTTTGGCTGTATTAAAAAATATTACGTTCCTACTTCATTTTGAGAAATTCCAGTTGTACAAAGTATTTCTATATTACAAACACATTACTCAAATGTGGATAATTCAAATGGAAGATGTATCATTTTGAAATAAGGGCCTTTGTTCCAAAGTTAAGCAAGGGTGGGCACGAGAGAAAACTGAGACGGACAAGAGACGTCCTCTAACATACTGTTGTTGTGTTTGTGTTCGTTGGAGGTTCAAGAGAAAGAGAGTGAGTGAAAGACAAAAGAGAGAGAGAGAGAGAGGAAAGCGAGAGGAAAGCGAGAGGGAGCGAGAGCGAAAGGGGCAAAGGAAGGAAGGCAGAGGTGAAAGGCAGACAGGAGGGGAGGAAGGAAGAAGGAAAGAGACGAATGAAAGCTAGAGAGAAAAGGGGAAAGCAGCCCCCCATGAGGGAGCTTGGAGTCAGTATCCATGTGTGTTAAAATCACCTCAGATGTGACTGACCTCCTTTACTGTACTCGCTCGCTTCAACTACAATTAAAAGAGAACTCGAGCATTTTGCAGTAGTATTAAGTGGGAGCCTCAATTTGGTTTGGACCCCACATTAGCGTGATGACATCATCAGGCCGAAGAAGACACCCACATGGTCTCTCAGGCTGAATAATTCTGCTCACGACGAGTAAACCGATCAGTGTGTAGTCAGCAAACATTTTTGATAAGGATTCTTTAAGGAGTCACTTGTAGGGATGTCATGAATAGTCTGCTTTCCCATTAGATTTTTTTTTTTTTTGGGGCCTACTTCACAAATATTCACATACTGATTTTACCAGTCAAATACCACGACATCGAAGGAAGCACTGAACTCTTCAACTTCCTTTCCAGCTCAAAGCATGCAGTTATTTTTAATGAATAAGCTACAAAAACATAACTGTATGCTGTGAGCTGGTGGAGAAAAACCACTCATTTCATTATCAGACAGTGATTCTATCTCAAGTGTGATAAGATCATAACACATTATGTTGATTTACTGTGATAATGAGTGAGTCATATTTGTTTTTAAAATATTGGAATCTATAATTAATTTTCAAACAGCGGACGCAAATGACATTAAAAAGAAAACGAGACTGATCTTCTCCGAGCCGTACACGCGTCTTCGTTGGCTGACTAGCGCGCACACAGACGCGTTTCTCACATGACAGCGGGGTAGAGTGAGTTATCACTGAGCTGTTCGCAGCATTATGCTCGGTAGAATGGAAACCAGACCGGCCCCATCTGACGCTGTGGTGCCAGCCAGTGAAGGGACGCATGTGAATGGGACAGAAAAATAACTATAAATGGCTTGTTTTAAATGCGTGTGTTCTTAAAATAGCACAGTTGGTCCGATGAGTTCGGTTGCAGCGATCGGATCAGTGATGCGGCCCATCCAAGCACAAAGTACACTTTCTGTACATGCTGTTTCTGTACATGCTGTTCTTCAGGGGACACATAGAAAAGAGGCACAAGAGGGAGATGAGAGCGTGACGATGCTGCCTGCGTTATAAATGTCTCTACTGCATCTAATTGCCATGCGTGTGAATATATTATCATAACCTTTTGCGCGTGTGGAGAGGCCATTTGACAACATTTGATCCCTAAATCTACAGCGTCACACATGTACATGAGCCCGGGTGTGAGATGCATTGGTCTTCAATGTCACAAAGTGCACAGGCGTTCTCCAATTAATTCTGTGTGTCCGTGCGTGTGTGTGTGTGTGTGTGTGTGTGTGTGTGTGTGTGTGTGTGTGTGTGTGTCAGTGCTGCATATTGTTAATAAGTAACCCAGCTGAGAGTCGGAACATTTCACATTTGTAATTTGGCAGCACAGTTAGCGGACACCATCGAGTCTGAAAGGACAGGGAAGCCATTTCCTTATTTATCACGGTCAGGCCTGTGCCTGCTCATGTGCCACAACTCTCTGCAATTATGGAGACAATGTCCTCTACATGGGGACAGAAATCACAGGCAGAATAAATAAGGGTCAGTGAGACTGACACAGTACATCTCACATCCAATATAACAGTGTAATATACTGTATGAGAAGAATATCCAGCCAGGTAGTTTATCTGTCAAGGAGTCTGCTGGTTCAGCAACATTTTCAATCAACTCCATTGTCAAGTCTGTCCCAGCATCTCACTGGTTTTTATGAATGTTTCTACCCTTTAATTCTTGGGGCGTTTACACACATTAATTCAGAGTAACACTTCAAACATTGTACTTTTACAATAATTCTGGAGGATAATCATTCCCAGCATGATAACAGAAAACGCACAGTGACTGCCGATGAATCAGCTCATCCGCTTTCGTAACATTGACCCAGAATCCACATTCCCATGTTTGATAATATCTGTGTAATATCTTAACATTTTTGTTAACTTCCCTGCCACTTCCTTTACATATTTACCACAGATGTCCGGCCCATTTCCCACGCTCGAACTCTTTGCCCTGATCTCTGCGCAGTAACCGTTGAATAAGCTTAATACAGCTTCACCCGCAGTGGATGATATTGGTAGTTAATAGTTTAATGAAAGTTATGTGTGTGTGTGTGTGTGTGTGTGTGTGTGTGTGTGTGTGTGTGTGTGACACACCGGTTTCGACACCGCACTGTCCTCCATGGACTGAGGAAATCGACATGTCGGCATAATTTCTCTGAAACAGGATTGAGAGCGTTTCTAAGATTTAACTACATAATAGAAAGAATAAAACATAAAATAGATGTTTTTTTTCATCCTTCCATCTTTAGTTCAGTTTTTCTCTGAGTATGTGTCTGTACTTTTGGTCTTTTTTTGTATACACACACACACACACACACACACACACACACACACATGCTCTGTCATACATCACAGCCTAAAGGCTTATAGAGTAGCTACTCTAGTATCTTGTCAGCTTTCTGACTCATGACAAGGTTTTCGATTTTCCCCTTTTCACCTGAGTGCACTTTACAGCTCTGGCTCTTTGTGCTCACTTGCTCCCTCTCTCTTTCATTTTGCAGCCTGTCTCGTTCTTTCTGACTGTGCGCCTCACGAGAAAATCAAATTATGTAGACGTAGCCTATAAGTATTGAGAATTATATTACAATATTCACTCAGACGACGTGTTCCTAAAGGATAGTTAGGATTTTAACACCAACACTAATCAGACCACGTATGTAATGATTAATGAGTCTACCTGTTCAGCTCAGCATCGTGTCCACTGTACTTAACCATGTGTTTTATGATACAGTATGTTTCCTCCTGTATGTCAATACTAAAATAGATCTTACTTTCGTGTTATCTTAACTCATTTTTTTCTGTATCCCACCAGGGTCGCCATGTCAAGACGGGCCAACTGGCAGCTATCAAAGTCATGGAAGTCACAGAGGTGAAAGCTTTACGTTGAATCACACACACACTCGTTTCCTCCCTACGTCTACTCTCATACTCTCCCTTCCTCTCCTCCCTCCTCTTTGGTCAAATAAAGACAGAATATTAAATGTGAAACATCACAGTAAATTAATTTCAAACTCGCCAGAACTAAAAGATAATCACGTTGTCAATGTAAATTATACTGTACATGATATACCCTTTTCTTTCTTTTTTTTCCCACACACATTAGGATATTACAGCATGATTGGCTTTAATGTGGATTTATAATGTAACCATAATGTGATTGCATTTTTATTTCCTAGTGCATTAGTTGTCCCTAAGTACCAAAAAGGCAGAAATTTGGATTTAATATTTTTATTTACATCTTAATGTAAGGACAAAAAAAACCCATAGGTGTCCAGTTGTACTGTCAGGTATGAACAGCTAATCCACACCTGTCAGCCAATCAGAATTGATAATTCTCAGAGGCTACAACATTAAAGATTATTAAGATTATTGCTGTGTTCAAACACTTAATGCTGATGTTATTTAAACTTGAGAAAGTTGAAACAAAGAGTCAGGAGAAAACAGTGAAGATAGAAGCAGTGTTACAAAATCAACGTAATGATCCACGCAAGAATTATAATAATTAGTATGGTTAGTTTGTTTTGTTTAGCTTTTAGACACCAAAAGATGATTACAGACGTCCTTCGTCTCTCGTTCTCTTTCTCTTGGATTGCAAGCTTGATATTATCTCTAAACAACACAGTACAAAAGATTTTAATAATGGAAGTTTTTCCTTTAAACTGGTTGCTTTGGATAAAAGTTAAAATAATATCACAGCGTTCGGAGATGTTTGCACATCTGAAAACTCATAATTAGACTAAATGGTTTGCTTTGTCTCTCTGCTTTCTTTTCTCAACTCAATTCTTCAGTTCTGTGGTTCGAGGGACTTTCGTTGCATCTTTTTTCTCACTGCCCACTCACCAATAAAGGCAAAAATGCTTTCTGCTTTAATATACCGCCAGCCTCACAAAATCAAATCACAGTTCTGAGTCCTACCAATATTTCTGTTTTAACCCCGAAATAGTTTTTCCATTAGATTCCACGCAAATTACCTTGATATTAAACTTCTGTTCAGTGTCACAGTTTTAAAACAACAAACTTGGATAGTTTTGGTGATATAAAAAAATAAAATAAAATAAAACTTATTCTGTAAATCAATTTCAGGATTAAAAAAAAAATCTCATAAATTTTTAACCTCAGTGGAGTGGAGATAGCGTTACAATTATATACGGATTACAACTTTAACACATAGATTGTGTGTGTGTGTATGGAGCTGATTGACTTTGTGTGTTCTGCCCTGTGGTCTTACAGCTGTACGATGGGACATACAGGTGAGGTGTGGAGGTTTTATTGCATATTGCTTGTGTGTTTTACACATGTAGAGCAACAGTGCCAGCAGAACGGGATTATTTGTGGGCTAATAATAGCATGTTGCAACAGGTTGCGATGCAGGTTGTAAAGCAGTGTGTTTATCTGCAGTGTTTTCTAACGTGGTCGGGTCCAACCCCTCCTTGCTCTACGAAGGTCTGATTTCGCGACCATTTGTGTAAAGTGTACAGCTGAAAATCCAACCGCCAACATTTTGATAACGATTGATCATAAATGTTAATGCATGTGAGCAGCGATGGCGGTCTGTTGGTTGCAACTATCTAAACACGGATGAATTACCATCACATTTGTACAGATGTTGTGGACAGATGTTTACGACCAAATACCCAACAAAACGACATTCCTTTACTTTGTGTTTATTCGTGTTATTAGCACACGTTAGCATGCTCACATTGTAAACTAAGATGAACACGAAGAGCATGACGAGCTGACTTCAGCATTTAACTCAAAGCACCGCTGTGCCTATGTAGAAGAGCTGCTAGCATGGCTGTAGACTCTAAGCCTTGTTTAAAGGGGACATGTCACATTTCCAGGTGTATATTTTTTTAATTTGGGGCTCTACTGGAATATCTTTGCATGATTTCTCCTTCATGCAGTTCAGTTCAGCCTCAGTCTGAAACAGGCTGCTTTAGCTCCTGTGTCTTTAAGGCGTTTCTCCCGCTCTGGTCTGGTTGGCAAGCTGTTAAAAAGCTGCCTCTCAGCAGACGAGGCAAACAAACATAAGTGTTTGGATTTAGTTTACAGCTTTAGCAACAAAGGCTACAGAACGGTGGGGGTGCACCAACAATCTGATGTCATCACGAACAGGAAGATAGAGATAACGATACAAATGAAGCGTCCAGAGCAGGCTGAAGCCCTGGCTTATACCTTGCAGCGTGCATCTTTCCATACGTTCACCTCACGTTTAGCATTGACATTATACATCACACATCACAGTATAGCAGTGACAGACAATCACAAAAACATGACATGTTCCCTTTAAGCAAAAATACTTAGCATTGCCTCATTCAGCTTCTCAGTCGTTAAGATTTACTGCTTTTTGTATTGGAATTGTAATATAAGAAATAAGCATCTGATTAATCAACAGTGATAATCATTAGTTACAGTACTAGTACATTTCTCATATTCTAAGGTGGCTTGAGTAGGTGCAGGGTTTGCTGTGTTGCAGACAAACTCTTTAGCAGGAAATGCTTGGCTATTATCTCCCTTCTCACACATGCACACATGTGCGTGCGTGTGCACATTCATGCATGCGCACACACGGACACAGACTGCAGACACAGGCAGGGGGCTTTGTGTTTCAGATGGAGGTGAAAGTTGAAACTCTGCCTTGTCATTTTCTGCCCTCCTGTCCTGTGGAGATTTAAAGGAGGTCAGTGACTGGGAGAAGCTCTGTTGTTTCCTCTCTTCTGATTAACAGCCACATTCCGCCCCTCCACCTCCACTCCTCTTCTCCTCCATCTCTCCTCTTTCAGTCCGATGTAGATACAGGGGTTCAGTGGTTCTGAGTAGTCACAAGGCATTTCCAGGATTTATAGTGAGAAAACAAAAGTTGCCACACTCTGTTTCCCCTGCTCTCTCTCTTTGTGTCTGTGCGTCTCACAACACTAGCTGGGTGAGAGGTCATCTGGAAGTTACACAAAAGTCTGATTGGAGATTATATGTGTCTGGATGTGTACTCACTGTGTTGTGTGGACTCTTGAAATTATTTTTTTTTTAGTTTTACTTAGTTTATTTCTGATGTGTAGAGAAACATTACTCATCTCTGTCAAGCTTTGAATTTCTACAACAGTTCAATCATTCACTGATGTTTGTAAAACCTAAATATGCATGTAGTTTGATTTCTTTCTTTTATGTTCAGGAGGAAGAAGAGGAGATAAAGCTGGAGATCAACATGTTGAAGAGTTATTCCCACCACAGAAACATTGCTACCTATTATGGAGCTTTTATTAAGAAAGGTCCTGCTGGACAGGACCACCAACTCTGGGTTCGTAGTCTCTGCTGTTTATTTGGTTATTGAAATGATTCAACAGCTGCTACCCCTCTGGGTTTATCCTGTATTAAATTGTCATATATCATATCCTGTGCTTTCATTTTAAGAATATAACACATACATATTCATAGTTTAGGCTTGTGCTTCTGTGTGTCTGACTGATATCCCTCGATCCGTCCATGTAGTTGGTGATGGAGTACTGCGGAGCCGGCTCTGTGACAGACTTGGTGAAGAAGACGAAGGGGAACTGTCTGAAAGAGGACTGGATTGCTTATATCTGCCGAGAGGTGCTCAGGGTAATGTCAAAGCGAACACACACACACACACACACACACGCACAAAACACAGCATGCATAGTCGCTCCACAGAAGGAAAAGTTGGAGTTGAAACGTGTTACCAAAATCAGCTAAAATAAACAAATAAATTTTCTTACCAGTGTGATGTCCATTAAGGCTTTTCAAATTTACTGAGAGGTTTGACACATTTTTTTCAGTGTTTTTATTAGCATATATTGGAATATACTTTATATTTATACATTTCATTCTGACAGCGGCCTCAGGGTCTCCATCAGGGCAACATCGTCCGCTGCAGCCGACTGTTTAACATCACCTGCTGTATAGTATTGTATCGTCCGTCTCCATGACTGTCACATCTCTTTGACCACCTCCCATCACGACTTCCTTTTTTTTTTGTTTTTACTCTCGGGAACTCGCCCACAAACGGAGCAGTATGTCATTATGCTAATGATCAAACCTCACTCAATCTTTGAATATGAGATTTTCAGATAATCTGCATGAACAATATACACATAGAATCACAAGTGAACTTCTTCCTGGGGTAGTGTCATGGTAAATGCAGAGGTAGTAATTTGTGCGTGGATGCGAACAAAAGGCCGGATGAGTCGCTGCTGTTGAGAAACACGACGCTACTTTTAGCGTCGCGACTCCTGCCAAAGCATCAAAGAGAAGAACCAAAACTGACTCCGATGCTCCTTCATGTTCAAGGATCAGTATCCCTTTTATGTTTTCCGTCTGGGACTATGCAGGAATAATGGATTTATTTTTTCATTTATATACTTAAAAGGCCTGTTTTAAACACATGTCTGTAAGCTGTTATGGTTATCATTATGAGAGATCACAAGGTCCTGAGAAAGACTCCGGGATATGTGCACTGCTTCATGCGTTGGTGTTTATGTTTGTGGCTCTACTAACAAACCTACACACGCACGCACACGCACACACACACACACACACTATACATATCGGCTTTCAGTTCCAACATATCTGACCTTGCTGTCATTTCAAAGGACAAAATGACACTGAGGTGATTTTAGCAATATGATACATGACACATGTCTGCCAGCGGTGTCTCTGCTGCTGTCAGCCATGCTGTCTCCTCATTGTTTCAACATACACACACACACACACACAGAGTCAGCATAGCGTGATGAAGTCATTGTCTGGAATAAGACTCACTTCCTCTGTTTATTTAACCTCCTTTGAAGAAGCGAGAGTACAAACACACACACAAACACAAACCAAGAGACACACACACACACTGTGCTACTGATTGGTAGCCTCTGCTACTGGGTTACTCTGCCACTTAAAGCAGGACAGTTAGAATTGGAAAAAGGAAAGCAGTGCAACAAGCTCTTTACAGCCTTGTATTTCTACTGATCATCTGACTGTGTTGGTATGTGTGTGTGTGTGTGTGTGTGTTTTGTGTATGTTTGTCTTCCAGGGTCTTTCCCATCTTCACTCCCATCATGTGATTCACAGAGACATTAAAGGACAAAATGTTTTGCTCACAGAGAATGCCGAAGTCAAACTGGGTATGACACACTGACACAAGCGCTGTGGTTTTTTTCAACTGCACACACAAACCTCCAGACAAAACGTCAGAACAATCTCACACGTAAATCACACAACTGCAAAAAAAAAAACCAAAAATACCGTGTCATCATGGAATAAAGATTGTGGTTGTTTTTATTTTCATTTCTGATGTCCCAGTTGACTTCGGAGTGTCTGCTCAGTTGGACAAGACGATCGGCCGGAGGAACACCTTTATCGGCACTCCTTACTGGATGGCCCCGGAGGTCATCGCTTGTGACGAGAACCCTGAGGCCACATATGACTACAGGGTACTTAATCACACAGAAACAGTCATGGTTCAGGCCAACCTCAAGCTAACTTTTAATGACCCTTTGAGATGTTGCAAAAAAACACACTTGAAAAATTGGGTTAGTTCCCATCAGCTGGGATGACTTCATTATTTATATATATATATTTAAGTAAGGCGTCCACCAGGGAAGTTGAAAACATTTCAAATATTGAATAGTGCTGTGAAAGGTCTTGTTCTTTAGTAGTAGCTGATTCAGGCCACATGTGGTATTGTCTGAATGCAAAAACTAAGAAATGCAGATGTAGCAACTCATCAACCACATGAAGCATCACATTCACAAAAGAGATTGAAATGAATTGTTGTGCAGATGGAGCGAATTAAGGCCCTGTTTATACTTAGCATCTCAAGTGACTTGTATGGAGATGCAGAAGTGATTTAAAACACTTTTGTGTACATTAGCCTCACACTGTATATGCATGAAAACCGGCCTACTTCCAGTCAAGAGGCTGCTGGTAATGCATCTGAAGCTATTTGGTAGCTGCCAAACATGTCAGGGAAGGAATAACTTCCTTGCTTTAAATGTTTAGTTACAACAAAAACAACTATCAATCTAGTCCAGCATTGATGAACTGCAGACAAGACAGACGTATTAACGTCTCCACTGTCTCTCATTCACGCTGTCCCTCAGCCCGACACATCATTCAGTGCTTGAACTGATCGGGGATCAATGCTACGACAGCATCAAACCACATCTGCATGAACTCAGTGTCACTTCAGAGTGACTTCACTTTCATTATCACACACACAGACAGGTCAGACCCTGTAGCGGCTGTTTTCCACCGATGCCCTCCTGCACCTTTAATGGTTAGAATGTGATTGGATTTCAGTTCATTTCAAATGCATTTACGCTGAAGACAGGAGAGCAAACTGGACGCATGAGTGTAAATAGGTCAACACAGAATAGTGTCTGTCTCTATTCATAACGCAACTTAATCATTGACAGAACATCTTTTGTGATACTGAGCCAACTATCTGAAATTAATTATCAAAATGTTATCATTCACTCTTGCTGATTAGATGTATCTTAATTGTATGCTTTTCTGGAAGATATTAAACATAGACTTAAATGTTGCCAGAAGTGGAAAAAAAAGTAAAATGCCAGAAGTTTGGCCTGAAGTCTGTAAAACATTTTCACATCACCACACACAGACTGATTTACTGTTTGAATATAAAGAGGACATCCAAAGTTTAAAGGAAATGAATAGAGCTCAAGCTAAGCGTTGGCTGTGCACCAGTCTTAACTTTTTCCTGTCTCTCTTGTTCTCAGAGTGACCTCTGGTCTTTAGGCATCACTGCTTTAGAGATGGCTGAAGGAGCCCCTCGTAAGTTAGAAATCCACCTACACATACACACATTGTTGATTGTTAACTTTGAATAGTTTGTTTCTCACTCAGGATTTATTTTTCCTCTCACTTCCCCTCGCTGTTCTGTTTTGTTTCTCTCTCTGTGTGTGACTCTCTCTTTCACTCTCTGACTCTGTATCTCTGTTTGTAGCCCTGTGTGACATGCATCCAATGAGAGCGCTGTTTCTGATTCCACGCAACTCTCCGCCCAGGCTTAAATCAAAGAAATGGTAAGCCCAGCGGGCACACTCATATACAGTACATACACAGGATGTAGAGGGCAGTGTTTAGGTTTTCTGTTCTGAAAACAGAGCTCCTTGTTTTGGGTGTCACGCATCGGACCACCAGAGGAGAGATATCCCAGCACTCTCTTCTCACAAAGAAACTGAAAGTTCACTTGCATGTTCACTACTTCTCTATTTATTTTGCATTCCAAAAATAGAGAATTATTATCAAATTATCAAAGTGATAAGCTGATTATCAACTTTACAAGTGTGATAAAGAAAGCCTCCAGTCTTCTTCTCGGTCATCTTGTCTCATCTCTTCCATACATAATGGATGCGTTCTTTAGATTGCACTGGAGGTTGAAGTCATGCTGTCTTCCATTCATTATTAATGTCATGAGAAACACGAGTTCATGGGACAGCTTTTAATAGCTCCAACATACTGAGATATGCAGCGTTCTCCGGTCCTTCTACCTCCGGGCCTTCCTACGGCTCCAGGCGTACCAAAACCTAAACAGCAACACATATTCCTCCCTGTTTTCTATGACTGAAGAGCACAGACGCCACTTCTCTCAAATGCTGGGACTGTTTCTTTACGCATTTTATGTTAAAAAAGTACTTCTTAACTTAAGTCTTGTCAATCAATCTTGTTATATGAACATGACTTACAGTATTGGTTTAGATTGTGATAAACAGGATAAGAAAAAAACAAGTAAATAAAGTGAAATGCATGCTGCATGCTGCAGCTGATAGTTAAGAATGCCCCAGTGAGCAGGACAAGTGTCAGACAGACTTGATCAAACCTAAAACCTCCATCACCTAAAGCGCTCTCAGTGTCAAGGAAGGAACCTTTAATAGCTCTTTACCCACAGAACCTGTCTTCGTGCTAACAGTGTATTTTTGTGTCTTCCTGTCTCTCTTCTCCTCCTTCCTGTCTTTCACAGGTCAAAGCGTTTCTTGTCATTCGTTGACAGCTGTCTAGTCAAGAACTATCTGCACCGGCCCACAACCGATGCCCTGCTGAGACACGCCTTCATCAGGGATCTGGCTAATGAAAGACAAGTCCGCATCATGCTCAAAGATCACCTGGACAGAACCAGGAAGAAGAGGGAGAAAGGTGAGGAGAAATGAACTGTGGAAGGAAGAGGAAGTATCGGATGTGGAATAACAGGCACAATAGATGGATGAATGCAGAATAAATGTAGTTTATGTTACAGTAAATGTAATTTTACTGTAATTGTTTTTGTTATATTAAGACCAAACCCTGAGCTGAGACAATAGTTGTCAGTGATTATATCTGACTTTAATTGAACTATAATTTCCTGAATATGCAGTCATTTCTTTTTCAACTGACACGCTTATGTAGGCTGATGAGAGAGCTTTGTGACTTTCACCATGAAATGGTGTCCAGATTTCAACAAACACAAACTGTACTGTATAACCAAGGACTCTGTGAAGCACTTAAGAAAGAAAAGGAAAACTCGCCCTGATTCAACACATTATACTTCTTCACGTCAAGTCAGGTTTATTTATAAAGCACATTTCATACGATGAGTCGTCATCTCTGCCCAACGTCGTTTGAATTGTTTAGTTGTTAAAGAGGAAATTCCGAGACGAGGACAATTTGATAAGTGATTTTTGGTAGCTAAAGGATTCACTTAAGAATTTCAAGTTATACGAATAGATGTGTTACACATATTGTCTGTATTTTAGATGTGGTGGAAGTAAAACGAGCAAAGCATTTGAGACAGTACACCAGCTGCACTGACGGCCCAGCAGCTGTTTTCCTCAGACCGTCAAAATCACTTCAGGTTTTTTTGTTTTTTTGCGATAATTTATAGCATGCAGTTTATGGGAATGTTTCATCAGGTTGTCTAGTGTTTCACAATGTACCCGACAACATATTTTGCATATATTACACTTTGCAGCATCTTTATTCAATTTATTAGCAAATCCAGTCTGTCCACCATTACTGTGGTGAACAGAACCCAAAACAGAAACAGTCAAATCTAATCAACTGAATTAAACTGAGTGATGTTCAAGCAGTGATACCAGCATTGATTGCTTTGGATTGATACCCACCGTTGTTTTTAGGCAAGGAAGCACCAGTTTAGTCATTAAATGTTATGAAAAAACACTTTTCGTGCTTATGCTAACATCTGTGAAAAAGCTACATATTTAGGAAGGATGACAGCGAGCCAGCCAGACAAAATAAAAAAGAGAGTGAAAAAGAGAAAATGCTGGGTTGAGCCCAAAGGCTGCACATGGCTGACCTTTCCTTTCCTTTTCTCCAGCGCTCAGTTGGGACAGGGTTTTACACAACAGGCAGAAACGGAGAAGGGGGAAGAAAAGAGAGAGGGAGGGGGTGTTGAGATAAAGAAGACAAATCAGGAAAATGGAGAGGAAAGGAGAAAGACAATGAGACTTCCAGTATGAGGATATTTCATCCTCAGCCTGTTCTTGAGATTCATTGTACTTTCAGATAAGTTGCATGTGTTCAATATGTGATGGCAACATGTGCACACAAAGAGAGGAGGAGAAGACAAAGATATTTATGCCTTTGTTCTTTTTCTTGTTCATTAGGTTTATGCATTTCATTTAGGAAACTTAGAGACAGGCGGGCTAGAGGAAAGATAGAGAGATGGTGATAACAGAGAGAGAGAAAGAGAGGCAGAAATAGAGCAGAGAGAGTGAGAGAAGCTGAGAGGGGAAGGAAGGAGGAAACAGAATGGCCATCTGGTTCTAATCTTCTGTTAGCTTATAAAAACACACTAATGACTGGTAGACTTTCTGCATGCTGTATGTGTCGTGTGTATGTGTGAGTGTGTGCCCCTCCGCAGCAGTGAAATCCCGGCAGCGTTAGTGCATGTGGGAAAAAATTCAGTGCTTCAAAAAAAAAAATCAATGCGGAAATGATGCAAAAAGGACGTGTCATTTTCAGCATGCCCAAGAGTGCAGTTAAGACACAGACTGACAGTGTTTTTGAAGAAAAAACAAACAACGAACCCCATCTCCGTCATGAAAGTGGGCAGTAAAACACTCACAATGCTCTTCTCCCCTGCAGCTTTGGCTCAGAAAGAGACGGTATGAGCCCAGACTGTCAAAGATGACATCACGGCAACAGAGCAGAGATTTCCTCTTCCCATTACACAAGTAGAATTTATCTTCCTTTTCTCTGGTTTGAACAAACGCACCTGTATTGTGTTACCTCTCAGGATGTTAATAGCGCCAAATGTTGCTATGCTAAGCTGGCTGGACCCATCTTCCTCGCTGGTGGAAACCCCCCCCCCCCCCCCCCCCCCCCCCCCCCCGGATCTGTGTACTGGAGTAGTGGCCAAAGGTGAAAGCATGGGTCATGTGACGCTCTGTTACCCAATAATACACACGTGTTACTGTATACGTCCCATGGTAGGAGCTCCATGTGGAATGGTGAGAAGTTTTTTTTTCAACTTGTTCACTGGGGTCAGGATTAAGATGATTCAGCACTGCGGGTCTGAAGTCATGATAGAACAACTCGGTCCCACATGTCCCCCACGAAACAAGACTCTCATTTACTTTCTCGTTGCCCAAGTTTGCCCGCACTTCGCTTTCGTGTGGCTTCGATAATGACAAAATTGCTACTGGCGGTCGACGACGCAGAAGCGAGACAGCAGGCGCGGAGGAATTTTGTAATGAAACAGTGGCCTGTGGGAAAACCAGACGACACAGAGCAGCACTGTACAGAGGAGGAGGAGGAGAATGCCCACACCAGTGCGTTCCCATCAGATGCGTTCATTGCAGGCACCACCCATTCCCAGGCCTCAGTTCTAACCAACACTGGAGGCAGAATTTTACAACAGATAAACTGCTGCGTTCAAAGACAGATGTGCAGCTGTGGTTAACATAGACACTGGAGTGAAGTGGGACACATTCCACAAATGCTCAACATCTGGTGTGTCAGGGTGTCTGCTGTTATATGTTTAGGCATTTAAATCCACTCTGATCCACTCCCATTCACTTGAATATAAAAGTGTGTCCAGACCTTTGACTGGTATTCTCTCAATATTTTTAAAAATGTGAAGTAAATTACCCAGTCTGTTTTCAGTTACTATCCCTGGTTTTATAATTAATTATCCCACTTTTTTTTCTGTGTCCCTCTCAGAGGGTCCAGAGTACGAGTATAGTGGCAGTGAAGAAGAAGAAGACGAGGTGACGGAGGAGGAAGGAGAACCCAGGTAAAAGCTCATTCACACCAGGGACAAATAGCTACATGGAGTGTATAATGAAAGGATCCGTATCCATGCAGCAAAATGATTCAGAACCACAGTTTACTGCAGCAGATTTTAGTATGTGGGAAGAAACCTTAATTTAATAATAAAGTAAACATGCAATCATCTACTATTAGTGTTTTGCTAAAAGGCATTTTTAAAGATGCAAAGCTACTTTCCTTCTATTTAAGTGCTCATTATACTGCTAATGAACTACTACAGGACATGTGTGGATCTGCGCGTCTGTGCACAGATGCACTGGCCACTCTGTTATTGTCCCTGGATGTCAAACAGCAGATGGCACTACGAGCTGAGCACGTTCCCCTCGGATGAGCTTAAAAGTTTCTGTGTGTGTGTGTGTGTGTGTGTGTGTAACTGTGTCCATGACCATCTTCATGGTGAATTAACAGTGATTTAATTTGTTTTTCCTCTGTTGATCCTCTAGTGTGCTTCTGTACATAGCAGGCTTTGTGAATATAATTGACAGGGTTTGTGTCTCTTTCAGCTCCATAGTAAACGTTCCCGGTGAATGGACGTTAAGACGGGAGTTTCTTCGTTTGCAGACAGAGGATCGTGAAGGGGCCAGAGAGGGAGGCCACGGAGGAGGTGGCGCTCAGCAAAGACAGCAGGTATGTTTTGAGCTCAGCCTTATATGCATTCATATGTCATATGTCTTATTTATAGTAATATTTAGTCGATTACAATGATCCCCTCATCAAAATCATAGCACATGGAATTTATTCTTTTGTTTTGGAATCAGTGTCCGAGTCATTATTAACGTCTTCACAGTAGGAAAAGACGTGTATGACGTGCATACTTTTATTATAAATATGATCAGATATGAATTCATGTCTTAGGTGTTACAGCAGCACAGGCAGCAGTTAGCAGAGCAGGAACGATACAAGCAGCAGTTACTGGCTGACAGACAGAAGAGGATCCAACAACAACACGAGCAAAGGCAAAAATTAGAGGATGTAAGTACTGTTTCTTCTCATCTTTCCTCCATATTCATGCAACAGTTGGTGTGTAAGAGTGCACCTGACTGATCTTGACTTTCAGTCAACCTTAAGAAGCACTTCCACCTGCTGAGTCATATCTAACTACTGACACCTCCAGTCTTTTATTTGTATGAACGTTATGTGACCTCACAATAACCTGCAACTGGTTTCAACTCTGTGTGTACATAGTGCTGTGTGTGTGGAGTTTTTTTTGTTTATTTTGTTTTTCTTTGATTGCTGGTGCTTTGCTGTTTGCAGCAACAGAGGCGGCAACTGTCAGACTGCGCCTTTCAGTGGGCGGAGCTTCAAGAGATCTTGCTCGTGGAGGAATCTGATCTCCACGACAACAGAATCCTACTGGAGGACAGAAACCGGAGGAGTGACAGGAGACAGGTAAAGATGAACTCTCGGTATAGGCTCCACGTCTTCATCGTACCTGTGTGAAATAGAGGAATATGCTTTAAGAAACGATGATTCTTGTTGGTCTGTCAGTCAGGATTTGTCTAACAGTTTGGTCCAGAGTGAAATTTCTAGACAACAATTGGATGTATTGCATCTGTGAAAATTTATCGTTCATAACAAGATATCTCAGATACTTTGTGGTCAAATGTTTGGCCACTTTCATGGAGAACAACAAGCTGCTTCTTTACACGTCTAGCAGGCACAAAATAATGTTACTATTCATTTGTGTTTCTGCTCTTTTGGTCTTTTAGTCTCCCAGCAACGCTGGAGGTAGCGTACTGTGGCTTTATCAGAGCTTTTTAATGAGAACAGTGAGAGTGATTCAAAACAACAAGCTTAAAGATGCTAAAGGGGGGAACTGCATAGTTGGGTAATAATTCATTAGATTCATTGATTAGATTGAATGAAATAAACAGTTAAATTGTTAGTGATGGGAAGCATGTCTAAATGCGTATAATGTGTGAGACCTTAGATGCAATTGAATAAAATCACTCAACTTTTTAGATTGTACTCGACCAGAAGTTACATAATGTGTGTGTTTACCTGTCGGAAGGAATACTGTGTGGCAGGTGAGAGTGTGTGCAACACGTGACCTGTGTGTCTGTGTATGTGTGTGTCTGTGCAGTAGGTGTGTTAGGCTCAATCCATATTTAATACAACAGTGAGTTAACACGCGGATTGTTTCCTTCTGAAAGTCTGAAAGCTTGCGTGTGTGACGTACACAGCGATGATGTGATGGTTGCACCTGTCACCCAGGCGATCGTAACATTCTCTCCCTGACGCGGCAGAGCAGAAGAGAGAGGGGGTTTTTAAGGGCAGATCTGTACATTTTATAATTACGAACTGTGTAAGACCAAAGTTTATGAGATGGAAACCTGACAGATTTCCATCAACGTTAATCCATCCCATCATCACACAAGAGAAAGCATCAAACATTACTTTAAGGACACGGGTGCAATTCGAAGGACCTCCTGAATAATCTAAATCCGTATGTGTACAGTATATAAAAGAAATTACCATTTCACAGCACTTGCAAAGGGTTTTGTAAATGAGTTGAAGATTGAACAAGTTTCAGAAATCCTTTTTGCTTCCTTATAGAAAGTGTTTCACTTCCAGAAAGTCAGCAAAAAAAACCTTTTACCTTGTTAAAACTTGATTTAGTACATCATATGAATCTGTAGGAAATTAAAAAAAAATCACCCGATCTGCGAGGTCGTGTTTTAGAGCACCTGTGTGTGTGTGTGTGTGTGTGTGTGTGTGTGTGTGTGCGTGTGCATGTGCGTGCGCGCGTGTGTGTCTGCAGACTTTGTTGCAAAGTGTGCTGATGCAGGGTGAAGTGTCTCTGCTAATTCCAATCACTTTAAACAAAGACACATAGCTCTTTTTACTATTTCGGAGATTCATTTTTTTGTCATTAATTTTAACACATGCTTAATGAATCTATCACACACGCCAGTGGGTTTCAATAGGTCTGTATGAACACCGCAGCACAAGCTAGTGACTGTGAGTTCTTCATGTAGACGACACTGTATTCCAGTGCTATTAATACCCGTCTATTATAGGATAGGTCTATTTGGTGTGCTTCTACGTGTGTAGCAGAGAGCTATCTGTCCTGATTATGCGGATAGTCTCTAAGTTCGGCATGCTTAATGGATCTATCTGATGCTTCATTACGTTTTAATGCATGTGCATTTAATTATATGACAGGTTCAGTGAGTGTATGATGCGCTGTCTTGTCTTCAAGAACTTGAACTTCACGCAGCAGTTTCAGTCGCTTCACATGATTGATTTGTCATGCTGCTTGAACTAATAAGTGTTTTGCCTTGTTTACGTTGTTTATCAGCTTTTAATTGAACAGATGAGGTCAGTCATTAGAATTAAACACCTGTCAGTGTTGAGTGAACATTTAGACTATAGTGGAGGAAGACGTAATTTACAAATACTTTTTTGAGTTTTTTAATTTCTAAATTTTTAGAATACACTTCAATAACAATTGTCAGTTAAATACATGCATTTCTGCAAAAATACAGTTACTGCAAGTGAGTTAAATGTGCTTATCATGATGCTTCATTATATTACATGACATTTATATGAATAATAAATAAGGTGATGAGACCATGGTGGATGCTATGATGATCTACATATGTCACACCTTCATTACAGCCAGGTCACATTTCCCACAAACTTCTGGACTTCTCTGTTGTAAAGAGGGTTTTGTGTCTGATCAATAAGGCTTGTTGGTGTGTAGAACTGCCTGGATGATTTGATGACACCATCACTGTTGTCATTAATGGCTGAATGCTCACCTCGGCTTACGGCTAAAAGGGCACTTGCATGTTTTATCAAATGTGCAAACTTCATCGCGGAAGCTTTGTGATCCAGTTAAGCTTCAGATTAAACTTTAGCTTTGTTCAATGTGACCCTTCACATGTTCACAGGCCCAATAAACACAACCCAAAGGCACCGGTGCAAGCACTGCAAATATTTAAATACCGGAAATTCAGTTTAACTTTGTAAACGTAAAAAAAAAATCCAGTTTGAAGTATTTATAAAGATTTTCCAGCAGAAATTCAAAGAGGTTGTAATGAAATATTTAGAGATGAGAGGGCGTTGGCTGAAAGCTTCATGTCATCTTGCAGACTGAATATTTTAGTTGCCACCTCTCAGAATTCAGCTCGAGACCTTAGTGAACCCTGATTAAAGAAAACCACTTTGTGTGTGTGTGTGTGTGTGTCTACTTCTTCTTTGTTGTTTTTTGAGGTGAAATTTTGTTGTTGGGGTTAAACCTTTTTCGTAGTTTTTAAACAAAGTCATGAAACATACTGGCAGATATTTTAATTGAACCATGTGGCTATGTGTGTGTGTGTGTGTATGTATGTGTGTGTGTGTGCGTGTGTCCGTGCGTGCGTGTTTGTGTGTGTGTGTCTTGAGCAGGACCAGGCAGGCAGACAGCGGAGTGCTGATGTGTCAGTAAGGCCTCTGGACTCTCCAGCAGAGCAGGTAATGAACCCGTTTTTCTTCACGCCATAGTTTTGTAGTTACTTGTCACTCATTTCTCCATTTTTCATGCCTGTGAGGTTTATCTGGAAGGATTCTGCATGTGGTGGTTATTCTTAACGCTGGCACGTGTGCAAACTGCTGACCTTTCAGGAGAAGTTCTTCTTCTTTCTTTCTCTTTTTCATAATTTCTGTATGTTTTTTAAATGCTTGGGTGTTTTTCCCTGATTTCCTGCTTTATTTATCCTGTTTCCTGTTATCTGTTACCACTAACATAACAAGGAACAGTGTGTATTGTATGTGATCACATAGTGTTACAGCAACGTGAAACAAAAAAAAAAAGATGCCTTGTCTTCTGTTAAGTACTGACGATCCCAATCGGAGGAGATAATTTCGTAAAACTGAAAAAGAGAGAATATGATTTGATGCAGTGACTAAATCCCAAGAGAGGCAGCAGTGACACACACTGTGACAAACACTGTATTGTACCAGGAGTGTCAGATCCTGACAAGCTCTAAGCCAATGGTTATCACAGCATGCCTTCACTTTTGTTTTAAAACCTTTCCTCTCCATCTCTCTCACGATCACAGCACGGCTTGTCTTTCTTCTCTCTCTTCTTCCCTCCCTCCGTCGTTCACAGCATGCAGCCTCTTTCATTTCTAGCCTCGCTCTTTTCTCTCGTTTTGTCTCTCGCTTTTTCTTCCATAATGTCACTGTCTAATCTCAGTAGGAGTTTCAGACATACAAATTCACCAAGCATGTGTCTGTTTTGCTTCCACTCTCACATCTTTTTTTTTTTTTTTTTCTCAAATGCGTTGCCCTGATGTTGTTATGATTATGTGTTATACTGAGAGTGGCTCTTGATTTTCACTCCATAGTCTGTATGTTTGTAGAATGAATGAATTAACATAAGTGATTTTATATCACAAAGACATTTTCAAACATTTATTTGAACATTATGATTTGTTTTGATGTAGAATTTACGTCTCTGATGCGCAATTTGTCAATTTAGTTTTTTCAGTTGTAAAAACATAATTTAATCTTAAATATCAGATGGACTCACTTTTTCCTATTTTATCAGCATATTTCACAGTTCCTCACAGTCTCAGTAACTGTGTGAGGTACCAAACAACAACCAGGCATTCTCAGTGTGATTTGGGTGGCACATCGCAGTTGGTTGTCATGGACTATTTCATAATATTGAAATAGGCCCCGAGAACGCTGATGTGTTACTATGACAGTGCTGCTGTTAGTTGAACACGGTTTGGAAGGTATGCTGAGTATTTCAAGTCTGTCTCCAATGTTGTCCTCACATTCTCAAGAAGACATCATTAAATCTGTGGTAGGTCCCCTCGATAGCAGCAGAAGTCTTATCTCATCCACTCGTCATGTTCATGATGCTGAAGTATGTTAGTAGAGCAGAAATGTAAGAATTGGAGTGTATTTTTATTATACTTTAGTGGAGGTGCTGCTTCTTTGTAAATGCACTGCAACACAGTCAGCCTCAGAATAAATCAAACCATAAGACTACTAAACCTAAAATACAAATGCCAACTGTACACTTTTTTTTCATTCATCCTCCTGCAAATATAAAATAACAATAAATTCTTTTGAAGAAAGAGATGTTAAAACAGCTGAAAGCCAAATAAAATCACTTTTGAGATCTGTAAATGACACTAACCGCTCTATATTTGTGCTTTTATTGCATTTCCTTTGGAGAAAGCTTTGCTTGCAAATCAGATTCTGAAGCCACACAGCCAGTTCCAGTTGTAGCCCGCGTCCAAAGCCTCATCACCAGCGCCAGGCCTGTTGCTGTTTTATGACTGTTTTCACATGTCGCTCTGTGCTTTACACCAAAGATGTGAATTAAATCAGCTTCTTACCTTTGTGAGTGTGTGTCACAACGAGCTTTTGATGAGCCAGTGTTTGCTTACATCCTGTTTACAGGAAACAGCAATGGCTTACGTCTTGTCAACTTCTGCAGAGCCTGGGAGTGACCATTTTATTGGCAGCTGACATGAACACATGAACTGACTTTATCACTTGATTTGCATTGAACACTTGTAACTAGTTTAGTGTAGGTGTAATAAGTTACTACATGGAGTCATATATACATAAACTCCTTAAACTCTCCTTCCTCAAGTCTGCAACTATTAGCTCTTACTATTGTTTTCTGTTGTACTTAATATAGACCAACTAACACTTAGTTACATTATTTATTATTTCTTACAATTATTTAATGAATCATTTAGTCATAAACATGTCAGAAAAAGGTGAAAAATACCCACTGCAATTTACCAGTAATTTTGTGTGCCCTATCCCATGGGTACACAGACTGGTTACTAATATATTGTAATTTATAAGCGACTTATTTGCTTCATTAGACAAAACTATATTGTCCAGTTCAACCGTAGTTTAATAGTTAGAGTATTGTCCAGTCATTTTATGTGATTTCAAATCACACTTTAAATGATTACCTCATAATCCAATATACATAAATTCTACGTCATACCGTCACTTCCAGGCTCCATCAGTGTCTATATGTGCTTTTCATGTTTGCTACATAGAGAGCCGTGGCCCCAAACCAGCTGCTTCAGCATAAGGCCCAGCACTCACAGCCTCAGCTACAGCCGCAAGCCAAGCCCCAGCCTCTGGCCCAGCATCAGCAGCCCTCAGCGGGCAGGAGATCCCACCGCACCCTGCCCAAGGACCAAACCCAGCTCCTGTCCCTGCAGCACGACCACAGACACAGGGAGCGAGAGAGGGAGCGAGAAAGGCAGAGGCAGAGAGAAAAGCCTGTGGCAGCTGTCCACAAGCTAACAGCTAATACTGGGAACACGGCTGCTATTGCCGCCGCCGCTGTTGTCGCTTCCTCGCCCAGCCGCTCTGCAAACAGCCAGCGCTCTGTGGTAAAAACCTTGCCTTCCTTCAGCCATCTAGCACCTGTTATCACTTCTGTATCCCACATCTGTCAGTGTGTGTCTTTACTGAGTCGTCATTTCTCTCTACTTTCATTGAGTTTGTTTGTTTTTTTTCTTCAAATTTTATTCTCAGGTTTTCTTTTTTTCTTATTGTATTCTCTCTCCTCCTCATCCCTTTTCCTTACTCAGTTTATCCATTCATCCTTATCTCATGTTGACTGACCTGACTCCTAAAGGTCACAATGGTGTAAAATAAGACATGTAGGACAGAATGTGGTTAAATCAGGCTGACAGTGGACTGTCAACCTCAAGGAGCAAGTGATAGCAGAGCATTGAGTTTTGGACATGACGCGCTGAGAAGATTTTACATTATGTGGGTTATATCTTTATATATCTATATATATTTTTGTTTGTGTGCAGTGGCATGCGGTTCATGTTCTTTTTAAAGCAAAACATCACAAGTTCTTTCAACAGGAAATGCACCAAAGGTGTCATTTCCAGAAGAAGTCACATTTAACGCTGCTAAATTCAACATGACAGATGTGGTGACTCCATATGTTCACTCATATTTGCCATCTTTCCTATACTGAAATTCTTGTTTTCATATGATCAGCATAACAATACTTAGAATTGTGTAAAACCAACATATTTGTTGTTATTAATAGAGTGTTAATGTCTGACTCAGCAGCGATGCTACAGTCTGAAATTAGAAACTCTTGAGAAAAACTGAGCTGTGATGTTTGGATTCGGGTGACACTGACTGATCATGTCTGGTCACTGCCTGACTTGACTTTTGAGTGAGATCACCTGACTAAACAGAGGACTAAGTCAATCTATGTATGGATGCAGACACACACACACAAACACAGAAGTCAGTCAGTTTTACATGTGTTTTATGTTTTAGATGGATCTCCAGGAGTCAAACTTAGCCAGGCTGCTTTTGGCTGATGCTCTGCCCAGCCAGATGCACTCGAGGCTGGGCTCTGGGAGCAGCTCTAGTCCTTGTACCCCAGCCATGCAGAGAGCTCACTTCAACCAGGTATTATAGTTATATCACACACACAAGCGAACTACTGCAGCTATAATAATTTGGGTGATGTTGATTGTGTCAGTTTACATTTTCGGGTAACTTTTTGTTTTCCCAGAATGCCAATCTGCGCTCTAGTCGAGACGCCCCTCACAGCAGCTCTATGTCAGATATGGCCATCTCCCCTTTGTCCCCCTTTCCCCCCATGTCCCCATCTGATGATGTCTTCTGGGATGAGACACCACCTAAGGTAGGTAACAACTCCTGAGCGACACATTAGCTTGCAGGTGAGCACTTCAGTTAAAGTTGAATTTACAATGTTCTATTTGATTTCCTGTAAATGTGATAAGCTGCTATCAAAAGGGGAAGTTGTTGTTATTGTTGTGCCAGGCGCAGGATGTGGCCTGCATCAGGTTGGCAGTAATGTGTTTGTGTGTGCTGAGCTTCCTGTGCGCTGGTCATACCAATCTAAGAAAGCGGTGCCTACAGCACGAGGTTGGCGTACTGAGTGTGTGTGTTTGGGAGGGAAGAGAGAGGTTGTGTTTTACCTCAAAGCCTCCAGCTTCACTGTGATAAACGTAGCTTACTTACATGTACTTGCTCTCTCATATAATACCACTGCACCCCCGCTAGGTGTTTTACTAACAGTATATGCTGTTGGATGTATTTACAGAACACCATATGGAGTTGATAGAACAACTAATAAGTACGACACAGAGAGGTGGGGAGCCCAGTAAAGCTGTCTGTTTGCTATGTTATGTTGCTGCGCTAACAGGAGGCCATATGGAGTCGATAGAGCAGTTAATAAGTCACTTATAACTGGAGCTGCTTTAAAGACTGGCGTGGCTTTGAACTTGTTAACTTTAGGGGACCCGCAGTACTATACGATGTGACAACTGAATAAGTCCAAGACTGAAGGTTTTTTGCAGTGCTCTCATTGCTCTGATTTGAAAAAAAAACCCACTCTGAGCTTAATGTGCACCACAATAGAGACAAAATATGCTGCGTGTGTGTTGGTGTGTTCAGGGGAACCAGATGCAGGATGTAGGCTAGTTTTCAGAAGGGTGATAGGTATTCTTGCAGTTCGCTTCCTGCACTGCCGGGTGTGTCTTCCTGTCTGTTACTAAGTCGTGTGACCCAGGAGATGAGAGGTTAGAAGGTCACCAGCTGGTTGGTAGGGCACAGAGTATGAGAAGATGGAAATGTTCAAAAATCCAGTTAACAACTCTTGATCTGTTGATTGATTGATCTGGAATTAATTTTACAATACTGTTTTTGTAAATATAATGAATCAAATATTTTTGAGAAAGAAAGACCCCTGATTCAGATAATGTTTCCACACCTTATGTAAGATTTGGACATGGTTTTTATGGAGTTTAGAGGAGTAACAGTGAAATGTTAAGAAATAGCAAAGTCAGATGGTCTTAATTAGATCTGGGTAATAAATATGTCCCTGTGTGCTATTTCAGATTTTATTGCACTCTGTTCTTCACCCTTGTAGAAGTTGTTGTACAGAAAGGTTTAAAGACTGCAGAAACCTACTGATAATTAGCAGAAACCCTGCCTGGTAAACACAAGACGCTTGTTAAAGAGCCCCCTCAACATGATGAAAAGATGTACGATTGAAATGTATTTTTCTTATCCAGTCTTATAAACTGATTGTGCTGTGTAAATGGTATCTTCTAGGTCCCAGAGCGCACTACGTCTAAGTTCTACTGTAGAGAGCTGGTGATGGGACACAAGAGGGCTGCTTCAAGGTAGTACTGGACTAACATATTCACACTGTACACATAAACAATACACAGAGGCATGCATTTTGTGAAATTTGGCTATGTTTTGTCTGTACGTATACCTCTTTAGGACTTTACGTCATGAGTTGGGAAAAATTTAGTTTCAGTTTTTGTTAGCTGCACTAATTAATATTTTATATTAACAATGTATTAAACAACTGTGTGTGTGTAATGTGAAAGGTGCTCCTAGAGTTATTACGAGACTCTGCAGTCCCCCTACGATCTACAGAGCATTTTAGCTTCTTCAAACGTATTGTTTTGGTTTTACGGCCTGAAAATGAACAGTTTAATTCTTGTTTTTAATCAAACATGTTTCTAACCTTGTTGTAGAAGGCAACTGTTTTCAGTGAAATGCTGTGATAAACTGAATGTATGCTACCGACCCAACACTAAGTGACAAACACACATAAAGTTAGCGACTAGCAGATGCTTAAAACAACGCTAAATCTCATCTGAATATGTTAACAGGCAACTTTTTGCTAACACATTAGCCATAACAGCTTTATATGGTGATATGTCAATGTTGTGTTTAGCGGTTGCTCCGCTAGTGGTCAAAAATGCAGTTATTCTTTAAATTCTCTAGTTTTGTTTCTAGCTAGTCATTGCTCAGACTCATCACATGTTGTGGAGGTTTTATGAACTTACCTATAAAGTAAAGTGTAAAAACATTTTTTGTGTTTAACAATGAGATGTTTGTTGGAAGGACCCACGAGCTAGTTAGCTAAAAGCATCAGCTCAGCTAGTAGCCTACAACAGTAAATACATAGGCATTGTTTAATAACTTCACATTGGAAACAAGCAAAGCCCAAATAACATTAGTTTTAAGTAAAGTGAAAATGTGCATTGCTTAATTGTAATTTGAGGGACTGTAACCATGTTTATGAGCAGGCAGTGAACCTTATGTATTGTCATGGTTAGATCAGATAAGGTTAGATCAAATGATTGCTTTCAATTAGATCAAACTAATGGTGAGGAAATTGGGTCACTGCAGTGGCAACGTGAAGGATATATCCAGGATTTGAACATATAGAAGTGTGTAATGTTGAGAACAATTGAGCTCAGTGAGATCTGTGTCACTGTCTGTGTGTGTGTCTCTCTCCATCTAGTGGCAGCCCGGTGTCTGTAGCAGACAGAAGTGGGAGGTCTGGGTCTCATGGAGTGTCCTCTGTCAGCAGTAACCACTCAGGTCAGTTCCTGTTATCTGCTTAATAAACCATAAGAGATTAACCCTCACCCCGTGAAGGCTGGGGTTAATACCGCTGATTGGGTGTGTAATGTCCCCCCTGGTTTTCACTGATATGCTGTTATTTGCTGCTGTCTGCTAACAGTCATCTGTTTCTCTGCTGAGCCCACGCAGGCCTGACACACCCATTTCATGCCATTACACACTGCCGCACACCAGATGCACGCAGCCTCACCAAGCCCACTACAGATCACACTTACTATAAAACACAAGAGATGTTCATTTGTTCAAAGTTTGCCCCCTCTGTCCATGTGTCTAGAGAGGGAGAAAGAAACAGCTCATCTAAGATCTGCTCTCTGTGTACATGGCAGTAAGAAAGCTGCTCTTACACTGTAGCTACACTAAGAGAGATAGAAAGTAGAGAATATATTCAGTATTTTAAAGTCGCCCTCTGTGTGCAGTTGGGAGGAAACTACTTTTGCCTCCCACTCGGTTTTACTGTTGGCTCCGGCCGCCTTTGTTTGGAGCTACAAATCAGAAACTCTCCCAGAGACTCTTACAACTTTTACTGTGGTGAAAGCCTTTTATCTACTCGTATTGTAACTGAGTAAAGGTTGCTTGCCTCGTTCAAGTCTATTGTTGTCAGAAAGCATATTTGTGCCATAATGGAATTGGTAAATTTAATTTTATATTTTTATGATACCTTGGTTTGATGTTAAAAAAAAAAAAAAAAAAAAAAATATGATAATGCATGTAGTAGGGGAACGGGGAATTGGCAGTTTCTAAAAAATTAAGTATCTCCTATGAATCATTTTGATTCTTTGCTTCTTTCCAAAGATTTCCTCGACTTCTCTCACTCTGCTTTTGCCAGAAATTCTTGGTTATGTGCCATAAAACAAGTAGTTTTTGTGCTCATAACTGTAGCAGAGTTTTAAATCTTGTACACTAGTGTCAGCACAGACAATAATATTTAATGTCTGGCTTTGGAAGCACTTGATAACCAACTCAAATCCAATAATGTGACCCTCATATCATCAGCTAATGTCTCTTGCTAGAGGCTTGGCTGTTGAAATGGTAAAGTCCGTCAGGGAGCCACCTCTTTGGTCCGGACTGAAATATCTCAATAATTATTGGCTGAATTGAACACTTTTGCAGTAGATTAATTCTTATTACTGACTTTTCCTCTTGTGCCACTTTAAGGTTGACATGTTTGGTTTTTAGTGAAATGTTTTAGATGGACTGTAATGAAATTTGGTGCAAAAGTCAATTTCCACCTTTTATAAAAGGACATTCCCATCAGCCTCAACTGTACTCGGTGTGTAGTGCTAATTAACATACTAACACGCTAAACTGTAACGGTGAACATGGTAAACATACTTGCTAAACATCAGCATCTTAGCATTGTGACATTCGTATTTAGCTCACAGTTCTGCAGGTCTTTTAATTTGATAGGTTAAGGAACATGACACAGGGTGTTAGCTCAGCAATTAGCATATCAAGCTCTGCTACACCATAGCAGCTCCACTATCACAGTTTATGGCTGTAAAGCAATCAAATTTAGAGGCCAGCAAAGGCTGCTATTTTGTGACAGTGGCCTCGTGTATCCATGATAATTATGTTGTTGTTAATCAAGTAGAGGTTTAGTGTTTTGCATGACTCACACAGCATAACTGCTACTAATGTGAGTATGTGTGTGTGTTTATCGTAGGTTACTTCAAGCTAGAGAGTCCACTTCTACAGCACCGTCTGCAGGCACACAGGAGGACACAAGAAAGCATCACCAGTGGACATACGCAAGTAAATATAAAATTGTTTTTCCAATTACATTTTTTACAGATATGTCCAAAGTCTGTGTGGACTTTCATACTATGTAAAAAAAAAAGGTTCAAATGTATCTGTGATGGTAAGCCTGGCTCTTCTGAATGAGGTTATGAAAAGAGGTAAAATGAGCAGAAGTATCATCAAAAAACCTCACCAAAGTTCCCCTTCTATAGTCCAAGAGGACTATTTCCACTCTGCGCCAGCTTCTTCAGAAATGGATGATTGCATGGCTTTTGTGTTATTATTTTCACAATCTGTATCAGATTAAACCTCCAGTTATTTTTTTTAATCTTCTGACGCACTTGACTCATTTACTCGTATTGTTCCTCTCTCCTAATCACGCAGGGTGTAAAATCTGCTCTCAGCCGGCTCAACAAGGCCACAGAATACTCCTCCTCCAGTGACGAGGTCGGCAGCAGCGATGATGAAGAGAGGAGCAGGTGAGATCTGCATCGTCACTATAATAATCACTTGGGACTTTTATATTGTTATGATATCAGAATGGCAGGGACTTTTTACCATTGAACCCTAAAGTATTAATCAATCATTTTTAGTTTTTCCAAATGACAGAATTATGAAATACGACCTGTTGTAAGATGAAGAAGTATCGTAGCTGTTGTAAAAACCAACGTTAAGAATCTGATTCTGCTGCACGGACTGAGGAAGCTTGTTTGTTGAAACGTTTCTGCTGACTACCAAAGCTAAATTACACCAGCTACACTGTGACATATTTAAAATACAGCAGACATTAAAATGGAGGATTAAATCTAATGGTTTAATTTCAGATTTACTGAACTGTCTACACCCTGAACATTAAGCTTGGGCAAGAGTTCAACAACCTAAATATCTCAGTGGTTTATATTTTACATGCTTTATCTATCACAGTATTTATCATCCATCATCATTTTTTGTTTTCTTTTGGTCCCAGCTTCATTTTTACTGTCATTGATATTGTTTCTAAGTAATGTACCTACAGTCAGGCTGTGGTCTAAACTCTTATCTGTGTGTGGTTCAAGGTCTGGCCTGTCAAATGGAAAGGGGAAATACTTCAGAGGAATACCTGATGGCATCGTGCTGCAACCTCACCACAATCTTAACCAGGTCCCCCTGCACACATATATACACGCACATGTTTCTCCTCCACACATGTAACACGTGTAACAGCATTAAACTGATACATATTCATGTGTTCATTCGACAGATTTCTCGGATGGGTTCAGATGATACCTACCTGCTGCCAGACCTTCTGCAGAAAACCTCTTCATCCAGTCCTACCCATAATGCACTGGGTCAGCAGCAGCGAACACATGATGTCAGTTACTCACAATCACCGACGGCCCCTCGATCCCCCATACACCAGGACCTACACGTGAGTATGATAGGAGTTATGTACAGTCATAATATATTCCTCCTAGTTATTATTTAACACTTCTAATAAAATGAAATATAAATGATGTATTTTATCAACTACAAAAGGGTAAAGCAATCTGCCAGTTGGGACTCGCAAAAGGACATGTTTCAACATTATCAAGTCATATAATTTTGATAATAGAGAAATCCTAATACAGGTTTATATACAGTACGTTGTTTACTTGATGAAAGAAAAGATGCGGCCAGTTGTAATAGTCACATTAGTCCACTAGAGGGAGGTGGTGACACAGTTTAGATGCATTGTTCATCAGTAGTGATATGATGTGTCTGAATAGTCATATGGTGACATTGATCTTCAGTTGACGTAAGTGTACTTACTTGTCGCAGAAATATAGAACCAAATAATGCATTTATGTTGTAATTATTTTAGAGAGTGAAATATAATAAGTGTTATAAGAGAATCTGAGAGTTGTTGGTGATAAACAGTTGCAAAGTGCATGTTTTTGAATATTGAAAGGGTTAACCATGAACAAATAGGGAAAATGTTTACATTTACTATAAATCTGTCAATATTATTTATGTGATACTGTGCATTGAGCCAAAACAATAACAAAATATTATGTATTATTTGCATTAATCAGACTGTCAGCAGTCCCACTGGTAAAAACACCTCCACATCTTCCTCCTCATCCTTCCTGTCTTTCATCGACCCAAGACTGATCCCTATATCATCACCACCACAGAGCCCTAGTGAGTACATCCACACACACATACTGTATACATACACTGCATATGAATATGTGAGTAAGTAAAAACACTTCTCTCGCATAAAACGATTGTACAGACACAGAATTATGTAACTTTGTTTTACTTTATCCATAGTAGTACATGGAACATTTTCTTCTCCTAGTCATGAGAGAAGATTAATCAAACACTGTGGTTAACTACACCATTCATTGTTACCAGCCTTACAATGGTTTATGTCCCCATGTGGCAGGCAGTAAGGGTGAGCCAATCAAGAGAGAGAACCACAGGAAGGGCTCTGTGGTGAACGTAAACCCAACCAACATTCGACCACAGAGCGACACTCCAGAAATCCGAAAGTACAAGAAGAAATTCAACGCTGAGGTTCTCTGTGCTGGACTATGGGGTCTGTAGTTTCATACGATTTGAGTTAAATTGTTTAATTAGGTGTGTTTGTTTGTTTTTTTGTGGGGTGTAAGGTTTATTTGTTTCTTCTCTGTAGGAGTGAACCTGTTGGTGGGGACAGAGAGCGGTCTGTGGCTGCTGGACCGAAGCGGTCAGGGGAAAGTTTACTCCCTCATCAGCAGACGAAGGTTCCAGCAGCTGGATGTGCTGGAAGGACTCAATGTTCTCATCACTATATCAGGTACATGTACTGAAGGTTCATTATCCACCTACAAGTATATGTCAACACACAGTGACACAGACGCATGCTAATGGTGTTTACTGTAGTCTTCTTACAGTAGCTTTAGAAACACGCAGTTGAATGTACTGTAGTCACACAGTAGCTGTATTGGATTTACCTCATACAGAGAAGCAGACAGCAGTTTATACTTGATGCAGATACCAGAGTGTTGATTCCAAAATAACCAGGACATAGTAGTTACTGTAAGTCTAAACTTCTTTGAGTTAGCTTTTTAAATTCCTCTTAAGGTGAATATGAGCAAAATGTTTTTACACCCCAAAGACTGCAGGGTATTATATCTAACACTGCTAATGGAGGTCAAACTGTTCAAGGATAACCTATTATGAACAAGTCTCATATTTTCTGGTAAACTAGCATAAGCCCTTCTATCATTAATTCTTAATATAAATTATTAAAGTTTGATACCATCTAAGCAGGATTCACCTTCCCTACATCTTTGTCTGTAGGTAAAAAGAACAAACTCCGTCTGTACTACCTGTCCTGGTTAAGGAATAAAATCCTCCATAATGACCCAGAGGTGGAGAAGAGACAGGGTTGGACTTCAGTAGGTGATCTGGAGGGCTGTGTACACTATAAAGTGGGTAAGTACACACTGCAAAGGGCACATTGAATGGCTGCATTGGTGGTGACACAGTCTAGTTGCATTATTTATTCACACATTTTGTTTTAGTAGTTGTCTTGAAGAGCTGCATGTACCTCAGAGTAACCAGGTGTGGACCTTTGAATGTGTCTTTGTCTGTCTTGTTGTTTCAGTGCGTTACGAGAAGATCAAGTTTTTAGTGATTGCTTTGAAGAATGCTGTGGAGGTGTACGCATGGGCCCCAAAACCCTACCATAAGTTCATGGCCTTCAAGGTGGGTAACTATTATATATTGAATTAGATACAAACTTCAGAATCTCATATTTTGTAAATAGTATTTTAAATAAGTAGTTACCCTGTCTTTAATGAGAAAACAAATAACCCTGCTCAGATTGTATCCTAATCCTTTCACTTTCATGCTTAACTGTGATCTCTGAACTTAAATAACCACCATCAGGTTAATAATACTGTCCTCCATTGTCATTGTCTGTCCTCACCACATATTTGTGTATCTAGGCCAAAACATTTATATACATGGACAAAAAAAAAATCTAATAGGGTCACTTGCACAACCAAACACTTGCACATAGACACAGACATGACACATTCAGGCTATGAGAGTCATACACACCAGAGCAGAGAGTGTCCCATTTTTTCAGGTCCTCTGTGGCCTGAGCTACTTTTCCTTCTACACTATGTAGTTTAACCCTCTCTCCTCAGAAAAAGGCCCAAAATATGCTGCTTTGTTATTGAATTAATAGCCTGACTATATATATATATATATATATATACTAGTTTATCTTTCAAACAATCCCTTACTTGTTTTGGTGACGTGTGTGTCTTTATGTGCATGTCTCAGTCATTTAGGTCTCTGTCTCAAAAACCACTGTCTGTTGACCTGACAGTGGAGGAAGGTCAAAGGTTAAAGGTCATCTACGGCTCCTTGTCTGGTTTCCACGCCATCGATGTAGACTCTGGAACGCCCTACGACCTCTACCTGCCTACACACGTAACAATCTTCTCTACATATGTTTTATATGCTCTGTATGTTTATTTCTCTGCTTGTTAGTAGAAATTAGTTGAAATTGCATTGATGCTTCATTCATCTACAAAGCAAAGTCCCTCCTACCACATAGTCTTTAAAAATCAAAGACCCTTTGTGATAATAATACATTATGAAATACAGTAAATAATCATATCATCATAGCCTCATAGCACATCTGCTTTACTCATTTCTTGGCCAAAAAATGTCTGTGTTTCATTTTGCCTCCTATCCATCATCTGTAATCTGTCTGTTTAACTGTATCACCTCACTCCCTTTAATCTCTCAGGATACACTCCTCCTCCTCCTCCTCCTCCTCCTTTTCCTCCTTCTCCTCCTTCTCCTCCTCCTCTTCCTCCTTCTCCTCCTTCTCCTCCTCCTCCTCCTCCTCCTTAGTCATTGCTCTCCTGTTTTCCTCTCTCCACCTCCCTCCACCCGTTTCCCACTCATTGTATATCTGTCAAATACACCTCCTCTTTCTTCCCTCTCTTCATCATGTCTCTCTTGCTCTTTCTCTCTCTGTGTCTCTGTTCAGTCTGTGGGCAGGTAGGGATGGTGGCAGAATGCAGAGACTCATGTACATGTACATGTCTACACAGACATCGGCTGCTTGAACTTGCTGCAGCGACACTGGTCAAAACACACGTTTGTGTACATTCCGATGGTTTTAACCTGCGGGCTGTTTTGCAAAATGCTTAAAGGGACGTTTCACAATTTCTCTGTCGCTCTGGAGAAACTTTGTCAAGTGAAAAGTTAACCCTGATGATGTCCACACTCAAAGGGACCAGCATTTGTTAATTACTTTTGTTGTAGGGCGTGGCATCAGTACAGGGCGGTCAAATCAACTCCTCCTATTACAGCGTTGCTTTCTCTGCTGTAATAGTCCAACAGTTTTAGGCTGCTGCATACATGAATATGAATTGGGACACAAAAGTAGGGCCTGTCAACTAACTGGCTTCTACTAATCTGAGATCCATCACAGTAGCTACAGTATCTGCAGCATCTGCCTGCATCAAACTCTAATTATATTAATATGTACTGGTGTGTTTCCAGTTTATCCTCAGAAATCAAGTGGAGCAACTTCTCCTATACTGTGCCTGTTGTACTTATTATAGACACAACATTCTATTACACAAATTCAATATAATATAAAATAAAATGTAAATATATTTGTTGGTAATATTTGTGGAATTAGTTTGTAATATGTAGATTTCTTTTAGTTATAATGACTTTAGGAAGTCTGTAAAAGTTTTTCTTCCATCTCTAGGAAGGTTTGTGCAAATGAATTTGTGTCTTCAAATGTGAATAAATCATCCACTGCGGGTACAATTAGACATAGAGCAGGTCTTTTTATTTTTTTGTATGTGGGCATGTAAAGCTCGCTGCAGCCTGTGATGAGTCATATTCATATTCTGACACATCCTGTTAAATATGTTTTTAACAAGAGCTGAAGATTTGAAACATTTTCTTTAGCCTGTTTTCTTTTCTGAAGCATTTCTAACGTTACTTGTTTTGTGGATTTGTTTACTCTGTGTATCAGATCCGATACTGTGAATTCATATGGTGTTAAGTGGGTGGCGAGGGCAGGGAACACATTTCCTCTAGTTTCTATGGTTTCTGTAGTTTAAAGGATATTTACACCATTTGTATTCATTCTTGTCAGACTGGCACACAGCTGGAATATGTACAGTGTGATACTACAGTTTAGATGTATTGTTCCTACTGATCGTGTTTGGAAGGTTGAGGCAACGCGTTGTGTAGATTAGAGGAAAGTGTATCCTAAATGTTCAGGACTTTGCTTTTTTCTCTCATTCATGTTCTTAATGCCTTTCTCTTACTCATTCACTCTGTCACACACACACACACACTCACACTCTTCCCCCTGCTACCTCTGCTGTTGCTACCTTCTGCATACAAAAAATAAGCTCTAAAAATACTTCCTGTCCTCCTTCTCTTGCGATCATTAACTCGGTGTGCGCGTGTGTCCTGACCTGTTCCCGCTCCTGTTGAGTCCCCCCCCTCCCTGTTCCTCTAGTATATTAAGGGAGTCTGCACACAGCTGCCTACTACGCTGGTGCCTTATACTGCTGCTGTTGCGATATCATTTCATCTCTCCAGCCCTGCTGTCTCCCCCGTCGTTCCTTTCCTCTCTCTTATTCATACTCTCAAGCAACACTCGCTCTCACGCACACAGACACAGTTGCAGCGCGCTTTTAAAAACTACTCACTTACACTTCACCACGCTCACGGTTCAGTATCTCTGAGGACACTTCACACTGCCACTGCTTTCTTCTTAACTCTGTTTTTACATGCACATCTCTTCTAACATACACCCACCTGCATCAGCCGTAAAAACACGTTCATTCACAACACTGATTCAGTTTGCCTCTTCACAAACACACGCACACTCAAAATGCACCACTCACCCACTTAAAGAAACACACACAAACGCTGGCGCGCACACACGCTCGAGCATCTGCCGTCGCCGTAACAATGCTGATTCCGAGGCAGAGGATTAAGATAGCGTTGCGTCTGTGGATGCCTGTTCTGATGCTCAGGATCGTTGTGGCTCACACTCTGGTAATGTATGAAACATGATATAAGTGAAACCGCTTAACTTTTCTTTCTCCTGATGAACTCTGTTGCTGAAGGGATTCCCTGTTGGTTAGATGTGAGCTCGGTTCATGACAGCTTCTTTATCTGTTACAAACATGTTGATGGGTTTTCAGTTAGACAGATGTTGATATAGTGCTTTTCTCTTATTTTTACTGGGTAATTGTTAACAACAATTAAACAGATGTCTTGTTTTTTTCTCTTAGATACTGTACATGTTTTTGGTTTGTTTTCCTGTCAAAATATGTTGTTGACCAGGTTATATGTTAGAGAAATGTTTGTGAACTGCTTAGATAAATGTGTCTTAACTGGTTTGATAGATGTCTTTGAACAAGTTAGATACATTTGTGAGTTTTCTGTGATATGTTGCTAAACATCTGGATATATTTCTTTCGATAGATGCTGCCGAACTGGTTCCGCAGCAGAAATGAGCTGTTTTATGAGGTGTTGCTGAGTGAAACAGTTTTAATGCAAAAGACTTGTTGAACTGTTGTGCTATCAAAGAGAATCATCTAATAATAATAATAATTATCAGTAGGAGAGCTTTAGTATTGGACTGTTCACAATGCCACTGAAATATGTGTTCAAATGAACTTATTGGGTGAATTCTTGCTCTCCTTCTTTCTGCCTGAACAGTCATGTCTTCACACTTTTTGTGATTATTTTCAGCGCCCTAGTTTCCGCAACGGTCTTAACTCTGGGAGGTTGTAATGGTGGTGACCTAAGAATTCAACCTTTTTTGGCTCTACTAATTGAAAGTTAATGCATTCAGCAAGTGTCCAAACATTTAACTCATCAATTTAAAGTTCAGTCTCTAATGTGTGTGTTTGTTTCATAGCTCGAGGGTTCCATCCGTCCCCACGCCATCATTATTTTGCCAAACAGCGCTGGAACAGAGGTGCTGGTTTGCTACGAAGACGAGGGCGTCTTCATCGACACCTACGGCCGGATCACCAAGGATACGGTGCTGCAGTGGGGGGAGATGCCCGCATCGGTCGGTAAGTTTCATCCACACACACAGGGGCACATATGTTACTACATATACATGTATTCACAACACGCACAAATGTAAATACTAATACAAGCACCAACAAAATAAAAATCAATGCATGCACAAACGTTCATGTATAGGTGGCCCTTTCAGGTGTAAAGCAACTAAAGCCAGCCGTATGTCTCATGAAGTGTGTATTCACATATTCACATAACAATAACACATCCAGGTCTATATTTATGTACAGTGTTAACCATTTTAACAACTGGATCTTACCAAGTAAAAAATCTTCGCTGGACATTTCATTGAGTTAAAAAATGAGCATTGAAATATAGTACATACAGCCTTTTATTTAAGGAAGTGATTATGTGACTCATCAGTAGTAGTTTTATTATTTTCCTTCGCTTACAGTTTTTCCCAATTCCTGCATGTTTACCTCAAAAAGAGCTTATAAAACATTGCAAATTGTATTGCAAGTTTTGAGAAAATCACATTTTGGCCGGGATAATTACAAAAAAAATTTAAAAATACTAAAAAAATAAACGAGGAGAAGCAAAAGAGGGACTGTGCAGTTTGACTTACTGATTCTAGATCAGCAGACAGATTTGGGACAGGGTCAACTAAAAATAGCATGGAGGTGAGTCTGTGTGTGTCTGTGTGTGTCTGTGTGTGTCTGTGTGTGTCTGTGTGTGTCTGTGTGAGTCTGTGTGAGTCTGTGTGAGTCTGTGTGAGTCTGTGTGTGTCTGTGTGTTGGGTCTACTAGATGGGTCATTATTCTGGCAAGGACTGTCTGTGGGGAATATATTTACTCATACATAAACACACATCTCTTAGTTTCTACAGCGTGTACATATCATTATTTGAATTCTGCCCTCTCTCTCTCTCTCCAGCTTACCTCCAGTCTAACCAGGTGATGGGTTGGGGAGAAAAAGCCATTGAACTGAGATCTGCCAACACAGGGAACCTGGAGGGAGTCTTCATGCACAAAAAGGCCCAAAAACTCAAGTTCCTGTGTGAAAGGAATGACAAGGTGGGAGTTAAGCCTCACCTACACTTACACTGCAGCACAACCTGAAACAGCAAAATGTATTAAAAGTCTAAATTCAGCAAACAATGTCACTAACACTGCAGTCTAACTTTCTCTCTTGTCGTAGGTCTTCTTTGCCTCGGTGCAGTCAGGAGGCAGCAGTCAGATTTACTTTATGACTCTCGGACAGAACTCGCTGTTCAACTGGTAATGACGGGGCCTGTTACTCTGGGATCAACAGCCGGCATCTGCCTTCATTGTTTTCGGGGTCAAATTCTCCGTGATCTGTTACTCTTTCCTCTCGTTTAGTTCAGTGAATCGCCTTGTAAATGTAAACGTGGGAGGAGTTGATCATAAATGCGCAGAGCTTGAATCCATCCCACCTGCTGAAGCCCGGAGCACCACAAACATCTGGACACTAACAAGGAAACAAGGAGCTTCAGTTCACATGCCCATCGAAGAAGCTACGACTTGCAGTGACACTTAACACACCTAAACTGGATCTGGACCTCCTCATCATGTCATGTCATGTGACGCTCACTTTGTGTTCTTCAGCTGCACGTGTTCGCTCTAACATCGCTTGGCTCTCAGCTCTGCTGTCAGTGCTTCATTACTGGAGTCATTATATCTGGATCATGACTCCGTCAGCACAAAAACGGGGAGTAATGTTTCCCTCTCTGGCGTGTCTTCATAAAAGCTGCAAGAACAGAAGTGCTTCGTCATCTTCGTTGACTCCGTGGACATCATCTGGGCATTTCAAAGACTGGTGGAAATGTGGGACAAACCTTAATTTTACCCCTCGTGATTTTCTTAAATCAACTTCCAGATCCCAAAAAATATCTGTCTCCAATACCTGAGAAGTAGTATTATCAGAATGAAGGACCCATTATGTTACTGTACTGATTCCTTATGTTGTTCATTTACATAAAGTATTATTAGACTTATATTATGCACTATCAAATGTTATTGGAAGAAGTGTTTGCTTTTTTTTTAGGGTGACAGTGCTTCAGTTAAACACTTTTTAATCAGTTGTGTTTTACTGTAAATACGCTGTCCTTACAAATCTTATAATAAGGCCAAATTGAATTTATTAAGACATACAACATTATCGTGAAGACATAGATGATCTCTAGATTATTTATTAGGTCATTTTACCCCTAATCATGAGCAGTAATTCAACTTTTCTCTCAGTTTAGCCTGAAATCGGTTGTAAATTAGTTGTAAAGATTATCCGTTGGCTGCATTGCACAGTTTGCATTAAAATGAGTGGAGTTGGTTTTTATTAACGCAGTATTAATACAGTACACCACCAGTAGATCCCAGTCTGAGCGTTAACTCCACTGCAGATCTCGATAATGTCATTTAACTTGACAAGAACCTTAATTACTTTACTGTAGGAATGTCAATTATAACGCGCAGCAAAACTGGTGTAAACAGGAAGAAGGTATACAAACAACTCCACAGTAACAGGCTTTTTTTTTTTTTTTTTTTTGTACAGCTAAATATGTATATAATCTTGTAAAATGCACTGTTTTCTAAAATATTTTATAATTGACAAGCCATCTTTATGTATGTGTACAGAATTATAGGCGTATGAATGTGAAACTCCATCCCAAAACAGAGTTGATACGTGTAATTTCCGTGCGTTTGTGACCCTGAACGGTAGATTTGGAGACGTCTGTTCAGTCAGACAGCCGGCTGAAACATCAAAAGATCAAGTGATATATATCGTGTTAATTCCACTGCGTGGTTGATCTTCAACTAACGTGTATAAGTCAGTCTCTTTGCACAATGGCCGCCTTGTACATGTTTTCTGTAATATATCCAACGTTGAGATGATTTTTTATGCTGAGTGGGAAAACATTTAAAGCCATTCTGTAGTCAGTATTGAAGAGATTACTCCTAGCATTTAGCTTCAGATGAGTATTTCTTACACTACCCGACACGCACCTGTTTTTAATGGATGTTCTTGATGAGATGATGCAATGTGCTGGGCTAAAAAAACAAACAAAAAACAAGTGAAAAGGCCCTGTTATATGTGTATAATATTCCTGATATTTCTGTCACTTCCACAATGCGCTTGAAAGCAGGAAACCAAAGATCAAGGCGTTGATATATTGGCTTTCTTGAGATAATTCACAAATCACAACTGACCATTTGTAAAGATATTTACAGAGATTTTTTGAGATTTCCCTTTATTAAATCATCTATATGTGCAAACCTTACAGAGCTCAATAGTATATTATGATACACTTTTTACAACAACAGACCCGACACAACGGACACACTGATGATCTGGAAAAGCCTTCAGATCTGATGTGCTACAAAATATATGCTAGGTTTCAGATATTTCACAGCCCACATGCTTTACACAGTGTTACTGTAGGTTTGGTTAAAGTGAAGAAATATTTGTTGTTTTACCTTCAAATGTGAATTTTCAGTTTTATTTTGAGATCCATTTTTAATCATATCAGTCTTTCGTTCTTCACCATATTTTGCTCAAACTGCTAAATTTGTGTTGCATTATTCTCTATATTGTATTTACTCTGAATTTTGAGGCTATCAAAAATTGTGCCAAATGTTTTATATTCAGTGATACTGTTTTTTTTTTTTGTTTTTTTATTATGGACTTATAGAAATATTACAGCTGGTTCTGTGAGAATATTTTAAACTGGAAACAGATATTTCTGATAACTGTCTTATCACTAAACTAGTTTGGGTTAGACGGTATTTCTCGCTGACATGCCGGACCAGTTAGCTAGTTAACGTGGCTTCAGTGTAAACTAATACTGACAGGCTAACAGACGCAGAGTTGCGTGTTAGCTAACACATGCTAACATTTCAAAACCGCAGCTTTCTTGAGAACATGTAGCTAAGCTAATAGAAAAGTTTAGCTAGCTCTTTATACACAGTTGCTTAGCTGGACCAACGTTTGACACAAAATAAGCCATATAGCACAGAATTACATTTCACATAAAAATATCAAATGATAGAACATAACATTTTGTTCTTTTACTTAGAAGTATTGAATTGTGAATTGTATGTGTATTGTGTCATATTCAGACCCTCTGTTAGCTTGTGGTTAGCTTTGGTGAGGTAGCTTTGGTTAGCTGTTAGCGGTCTCCGGCTAAGTACCGGCGGGTTTGGTCGGGATCCTGAACAAGACCCCTGGCCATTATAGTCCAGATAGGACAAGAACCCAGACCGAAGCTAGTGGTGAACTACCGCACATTAGCAAACATAATGTACTGTAACCGTCATCAGTTACTAGTCTGTATTTGCTGCACTCCACTGTGCACTTCAAGTCACTAGTTGACACAAATATTTAAAAAATAAGTTATATCAAATTAGTCCTGTCAGATTTTAGGATGATCCATTTGATTTAATCGTTGATTGCATTACAAAGTCAGAATTCATTTGAAGGTCTTTACTTTTTATTATGCAGTTGTGTCATAGTGACAAATATTACCAAAAGAGTTGGATTTTGTCGATTTTTTTATGAGAAGAAAGAAAAGATTGCTGTCCAAATTTGAGCTCACTGCAAAGAATATGTTGTTTCTTTCTCTTCTAAATCATTATTCTAAATGTGCACAATAACTGTCTTGTATATTTGACAACTCATTATCATCTGCATTGTTCTTCATCTGATATAAACTGACTAGCCCCTGTTAATCTATTTGACATGTAAACCTACAGTTTTGAGAGACAATCGGGATACTTTTTAGCAGATTATTAGAAACAAACTCCCTTGTCTCCTCCTGCGCTGAACATTTGACAGTAACTCTGTCACTAATGAGAGCGAGAGATCAGCACACCTCCGCCTACACCTTCCCCTGGTTAAGATGATGATGATGGATTCTGTTTCAGGCTCGCAGTGACTCACTTCTCCAACTCTCCCGCCAACTCTTTTTCTCTCACTTTGTCAACACATCTCTTCTCGCCTTTCATTCCCTCTGCTCAGCTCTCTCCATCACCCATGTCTCCAGCATCTTTGTTCCCACGTTTTATTCTCTCTGTAGCTTTTCCTCTGTCTCGCCCCCCAAGCTCTACTAAAGGACCCTTCAGCTAATTCAGGAAGAATTTTTATTTCTTAGTCGTCATCGGATTGGCTGTGGGTTGTCAGGCACATTTTATTCTATTCAATCACATCATTAGATATGAGAGTGTGGTTGCATAATGCAAAGCAACCCACACAGACACAGGAGATGATCACAGCATTAACCATCCAATGTATATTGCATCAGATGCTTTAACATGATGATCAACTCAAGAGCCTTGAAAACAGAGCACAGAATCGGTCCAGTCGAGTGAAGTGAGATGAAGGATGATGCAGAAACAAAAGTTGATGCAAAGCAGATGTATTACTGTCAAAATTGTTAGCGATGTTCAGTTAAAACGCAGCCTGACAGCAGCACAAATAGGCATTTCTTCTTCTGTAATTTGCATAGTTTCACTTAAAGTGTTACAACTGTTGTTTTGCAGCCTGCGTATGAACAGAAGTCTGTGCGGTTCTCAGGAGAGTGTGTCTTTATGAGTGGGAGCGCGTGATGTAGATGGGGAACAGGTGCTGAGTGTGCAAAGTAGGGAAAGATGGAGGAGGTGGTTTGTGGCTTGAGCCAGGTGTTGGTTAATAGAAAGACCTTGAATGTTGCTGTATAGAATCTACAATTTAAAAAAATAGATGAAAAGGCTCCGAGTAGAAAAGGAAACTTATTATTTGCTGCCGATAATTATTTGTATAAACAAGAGTGGGAAAGTGTGGTTTGAGAGTGAAGCCATTTATTCAGATTGACAACAGCACTGGTGAAGGGAAGGGACCTGTGTTTATGGATTGAGCTTTAATAGACGACGATGGTCATGACGAGGAGTGAAAGAAAGAGGACGTGAAGGAGAGGGAGAGTCATTATGATGAATAGCTCCAACTGTAGAGAGGCAACAAGCCGAAAAACAAACTGAAATTGTCTGCTGACGAGCAATATTTCCCAAACAAATTCAGATGAAGCCATCGAGTGACAGATACTGTTAGAGCTGAGGACCCGATGACGTTACCCACCTCTGAGAAAACCAAAGAGGCTTCACGTTCCACACAGCTCCTATACGCTGTAAATTATAAAAGAAAATGTAGCAAAATCTGATAAAGATATATGTTAAAAAAATATATATTCTTTTAGCCATTTCATGTCAGTACCATTAATTAAAATGATGATTTTTTTATTTTTTATTGTTTTGTTTTATGTTTGCACTGGACCTACAGCATGTTTGATGCCTCCTGCTTAGAGACAAACACGCACTAACTTGTGTTTCCATGTAAAAAAAAAGGCAAAAGAGAGTGAGACAACAATAAAGATGATGAATTGGAAGCGGTGTTGTGTGTTTGTTGGTCGTTTCTCATCTACCCACAACGTAATTTCAACACTCAACACCTTTCATCCGCTTAACTTTTGTGCTTGTAACACACTGACACAGCGTTTAGTCTGATGCCTTTTGTCTTTTGAAATGATCTTTTCAAGACAGCTGAGCATATCTGAAGGCTGAGTTTAGATGATTTTACCCACCAGCTGTCCTCATTGTGTTCCTTTGCCAATGATAGTCCACCAGACTCCACTAGGGGTGTAAGAACATATTGATACACTTGAATACAGCAAAATGATGTTTTGTTATTGAATATTTCTGCATACTCGGGTCTCTAAATAGTCTTGGAATTGCATAAATGAATCCAATTATATTCATGTGTGCATAGTAGCGATTTCAGTGTATTTTAAAAAACTAGATCTTACTGTATAAAATTACCTATTGTGACCTCTATGATGATCACAGCCGCATGAAAACAATTGCAATACATCGAGTCATAATCGGAGGTTAGTGTTTGGCATGCGCGAGTTATGTTTGGACAGAAAAATACATTTCTGGTTTAATTATGTTAGCTGAACACTGCTGCCTTCCACCACACCCTTGTTATCTGCGTGTAAAATAAGTGATTCTCTGTTTTGAATCTTGTGTTTAACAGGAACGTCAACATCTATGTCTGTCCCCCCTCCAAGGGTCTCATATATCCCCCCAAAGACTCACCGGCACCAGTCGCAGGTTTTCTGGCCCCTGCCCCACGCTCTTGGATGAAGTTAGGTCATCAGCAGGCACCGCCGTATCCACCCTCTCCTCATTTGAAATGACCTGAACATATTCGGGTTTTTTGTTTATTTTTTTAAATTTTTTTTAACAGTAACATTAATTGCAAAATACAGCAGATGACTGAGATACAGAGACAGACAGACAGGTGAAGCACCTGTTTGAGCAGATTAAAGCTTTACTCACCTTTGACTTCGATGCGATGATGACTCTTTTTACTACTCCTCTCTAAATTTGCCCCTTCATTACCCCCTGACTGATCCCCCCCACCTCCTCCCCAGCCTCAGATTCCCTTCTAACCCCATTCCACCACCTCAACCCCCCTCAGCACACACACACACACCCCTGACTGTGTGTTTGTGTGTAAATGTGTGTGTCAGCTCAGGAGCAGAGAGCGTCCGGCCAGCAAGCCATGACTGGCAGTCACACAGTCACATAGCAGTAGCAGCTTTTAGCATTTGGATCACGCACACTTCCTGTTGGATCAATACTTCTGTTGTTGTTCTTCTTTTTTTGTCCTGCTGGGAAAAGACCAGACAGGTAAGGAGGGGAACATTTTGGTTAAAGTTTCTTTCAGTTAGTTAGATGCAGCATGCAGCCTCAGCCTATTTCACATGTGTGTGTGTGTGTGTGTGAGACTGGATCAACAGTAGAATTTCAAGATAACTATCAAACACACTCATCCTGTGATCTTTTTCACAAACTACAAAGTTTGGCGAGGGCGGGAATTCAATAGCGCAACTTTTCAGGGTTTATGTGATACAGCTCCTTTGTTGTGATTGACACTGAGATGAGAAAGCAAAAGTGAAGTAATCAGATAATCATATGCTGTAATTCACTTGGTCAACGGCCATACGGTTATTGATACTGCAGGCGGTGTTGGAGCGAATGTGCTGAATGAGTTAGCAGTCAGAAAGAAGAGAACAGCTGGGAGGATCAGTCTCCAAGCTAAATTTATGCTCTATCTATCTATCTGTCTATCTGTCTATCTGTCTGTCTATCTATCTATCTATCTATCTATCTATCTATCTATCTATCTATCTATCTATCTATCTATCTATCTATCTATCTATCTATCTATCTATCTATCTATCTATCTATCTATCTATCTATATGTTTTAAATGTATAAGTGTGTGATGTAACTGTGTGTGTGTGTGTGTGTGTGTGTGAATCTAGAATGTAAACCGTCCAACAGCACCAAACTGTCACATCCGTTCGGGAGTTTAAAGGGTGGAAGTGAAAAAAAAAAAAGTGTGTCAATTATATATCCTGCAGGGTGAGGCAACGCAAGACATAACAGCCAAAGCGGAGTGGGTGGCAGAGTTTGGAAGGGGCAGGTGGGGGTTCACAGTGCAAGCCTGACATGCCTGCAGTGACGCTATGTTCAGCCGCTGAGCCGTGGTTGGCCGGTAGAAGGATCAGGTGACCCAGTCTGGGCTAAATCGGTCCCCCAAGCAGACAAGTTGAGGAGTTAGGAGAATTGGAGAATCAGAGGTGGAGGTGGAGGGTTAAGAGGTTTGCAGAATAAAAAAAAAAACATAACTTTAGCTGCACAATAATACAGAAATCTAACAGTCACCTCCTCATCAACTGAGATGATGTTTAAACTGATCAAATCCCATGTTGGTATTGACAGGAAATTCAACAGGAAACCAGTCCCTGAGATATCCACTCTGACGAGTTTCAATAACCATCACTCTTCATATAGTCCTTCTTTAGTTATCTCCCACTGCCTCATGGGAACACCAGTGCAACTCTGCCCATATAGTGCAATATATGGTGCTAATACTTTATTTAATGAGCCTTCCAGGACGTTTCCTGGACAGAAGCATGTGATTGATCCGTTGATGCACTTTCATTTAGTTTTTTCTAATAATTCTTTCTTTTAGTCAGTGTCAACTGAACATGCAAAACATGTGAAAACAGGTTGATTTAAAGCATATACAGAACATTTATTTCCACAAAATCACATTTTCTCCTGTAACTAGAAGAAAATAACAACAACAGTATATACGCGTGTGTGGAGGACACGCTGAGCACGTGTATGAATTGTGTTCTCGTGTTTTGTCCTTGTCTCGTGATTTTTTTTATTGGCTCACAGACTTATGTAATGATCGCTTACCCGTAGATTTCAACGCAGTCCACACATCCAGAATGTACCATTACGGAGCTAAATCTGTCCACACAGCTGAGCTGCTGCTGCTGCTGCTGGTGGTGGTGGTGGTGGTGGTGTGGGGGGAGGCGTGTTGTATGCAGGCCTGGAATTACACAGTGGGTGGTTCTTTATATTTAACAAGGTGGACTGTGGGTATGTGTCGGCTTTCCTCACCACGCAGGATGCATGTCAGAAACTGTCCCTCGAATTCAGGCCCAGTTCATGTTTTTGTTGTTATTTTGTGGTGCAATGTGTATATTGAAATAAAGCTGCAGACGACCAAATTCCCCCCACCGTGACTCATTTTGAACATCCAGCTTTCTCCTGTCTGGTGACAACAGGTGGACAGCAGCTCTGCTTTTGTAAACACAGTTACAGTGTTCGCTACTTCCTGTGCAACTGGGCAGATGGGATGAACATCGTCCCAGGAGGACACGCAGTGTTAAAATTACCAGCCAATATTCCTCATTGACACTCTGGAGATGTGTGCCGTAGGTCAAAATACTCGACTGCATTAGCAGAACATCTCTGTGCTGTGTGTTATGTTGTGTATGTGGCTGAGGCTCATTTTGAGAAGTGTTTGCTGTGGTTTTTAAAACATTTAGGGTGTAAACTGATGTCCAAATGATCAATTAAAACCTTTAATCAATATCAAAAATCAAAATCTTAAATAAGTCATTTTATAGATGTAGTAGGACGAATATAAAGGATGTTTGTTGGGAGTATAATGTGTTTCTTAGATTATGGATGAGGATCCAAAAGCAGCCTGCAGCTTCACACACGACTCAAAGTCACTGATGCGGTTTAGTGGGTCAGTCAGGGACCACAGGAGCAGACTGATGCATTTATGCTGATATAATAATACCAGCAACACTGACCATTCTGTTAAATGTCAGATCTGGCTGATTTACAGCAAAACTCCACAGATTTTAAATATCAAATACAGTTGTTATGTTGCTGTGGAGAGAGCAAACAGTTACAAAAAACAAACAAACAAACAAAACCTGATGATGTCATCAGCTGGAGACCTAATTTCTTTTTAATAAAAAGGATGCATCTCAAACTGGGTTGCGGGTTTGAAAAATGTAACTTATTAAATTAAATTAAATTCAGTTCAATTCAATTCAATTATTGTAATCAAGATATAAAAAGACAATAAATACAAATCTTAAAAATAGATAAATAATCTAAAAAACATACAAACAAAAAAAAAAACTCAGAATACTACAGTACTGAAATACATAATCATGTTGCATCATGGGAATTGTAGGATCCAGTGTTTCTGGAGCTTGTATGAAGATATCTTGTCTTCTGCTTTTTTTTTTTAAACTATCTCTTGTAACATATCTAACTTTATGAAAATACAATACTAAATGGTAAAATGCCCCTTTAACTTCAACATTTACTGCACTATGATATTGTGAAATGATTATGTACTTATTCGGGTCACCTCTGAACTTTGCAGGCTCTCTCTGCACGTCTCCGCCCGTCTATTGCATTGTTCCTTTTAATCTTTTGCTTATGTAAGATAGAGACGATATGATATTGATACGAGGGGTTCAGCGGCAGCTGTTGTGGTATCAACAACATTATCCCACCAAAGTACCGACGCACACAAACACACCTGTTAGCAGTGATTATCTGATGGCAACACTGGATGTACACATGGATGTTGTACATGCTGCAGCTGCTTTTGCTTAAGCTGTGATCCTTTCATTGAGACGTGGTTTAGACTCTGTTGTGATCCTCATATAGTCCTATGGCAGACAGACAAATGGCCGGAGAGAGAAAAACTCCAAAAAAAAGGAGGTTAAAGGTAAAGTAGGTGTATAAATCTGAAGTGAAGGCGAGATTTATCTGAGGTCAGAGCGTCTGCTGTGCTCAGGAGGTGGCAGAGTTTAATTTAGCCTGGAAACCTGAACCTCAGCCTCCTCTGTCAGCTCCTTCTCTGGGCCACACAGCAGAAGGATTTTTTTTTTTTATGGTGTGAAACAATGAAAGGCGCCATACACCACGATTCTTAGCAACCTGGCCCAAAGGAAGTAATGCATTTGTTGCTTTGTTTGGGCTAAATTGGAAGAAAGAAGAACTGAGTGTGTGTGTCTGAAGTGAAAATATAACGGTTCGGTTTCAACTGCATGAACAGAAAAATTCATGTTTGAGCTCTCAGGTTTTTTCAGGGCGAGTGAGTCATCGTGTGTCCTCAAGGTGAAAGAGCACTCAGCACTCACAATGCAAGAGCCAAATCCAGGTTTTAATGGTTCATACTTGACCTAGGTGAGCAGGGAAGAGTGTATAGCACATGTTACAAGATATGACCGAACATGTGTTAGAAAGAGGACGGGATACATTGTTGTAAGAACAGAAAGAGAAACCGGCTTAAATGGGATGAAATGGATTTCAAGGCTTTCATGTTGCTTTTGTATATATTTGAGTATTTAATCCTTATTTTTTATTTATTTTTTGCAACAGGAAAGCTACACTTCCTTACATTTTTAACACCTTTACATTGGTGAAATATAAAGGTTTTTCTTTTGTTTTCATTGGTTTTTTTTTTGTTTTTTTTTTATATTTGAATAAATGTGTTTCGTGCAGGTGGTTTATGAAAGAATTGAATAAAATCACCCGTCCAGGGTTCCCATTTAACTGAAAAACAACATTTGAATGTATTCGCTCACGGAGTGATTTCCCAGCACAACAACAGGCACACAATTTATTTCAGAATATGTCAGTTTAATAAGCAGCAGGCGGCAGGATCTCAGGGTTTATCACAGCTGCTCTTGTGTTGGGTGATTATTTTTAGTGCTGCACCGTTTTAATGATGAACAAGTACAGGAAAGTCTGCTGTTAATTTCCAGGCTCCAAAGTTTGTTGAATTTGTGCCATTTGGTAACTCAAATTTGAGAAAATGTAAATGAGCAAAGGTTTGTTTTTTTGCATTTGCTTAATTATATTTTGTAAAGAATTATCGAACACATAATACATTATGCTTGCTCAATTTAAATTATTCAGATTTTTCTGCATGATAATCCCACTATAAACATATCATTTATGTATTTGCACGTTGATGGTACTTTTTGAGGCTGCGTGTTGTATTGTGTTGTGTTGTGTTGTGTTGTGTTGTGTTGTGTTGTATTGTGTTGTGTTGTATTGGATTACATTCTGTTGAAACTGAATTGAATTACGGTAGTTTTTTTTGTTACAGTCCCAGTTAAAACTGTATTACGGGTCATCATGGCTCATCCAACTGCTACAGTATATCCAAACATTTTCATTTCTGTTTCACACAAACTGTAACTGCACCCAAGGGAGAGACGTCGAGGACCATGAATGCTTTAACAGGCCTACTTTATTATTCAGGAAGTTACCCACACACGCCTGTGTCGCTACGTCTGACACTCTTCTGTCTTTGCAGAGCGTAAAACCACTTGTGCCACTGCCTCCTGGAACGCCTGAAACATGGCACAGTAAGTTAAACCTACACACGCATAAAACTCACTTCGAATTGAGCGTATTTGTGGCAAACATTTAGAGCTACAGTATATAAATACATTTTAAAGATGCACTACTGTGTGTTTGTGTGACTGTGTAGCATCCAGAGGGTGCAGAAGAAGACCAGCACCATGTCTTTGACCATCTCCTCCTCTGCCTCTTCCTCTGCATCCTCCTCTCGGGAGTTGTCCTCCAGCTCCTCTGCCTCCTCCGCCATCCTCGCTCAGAGACACTCCAGCCTGGTGCAGCCGCTGTGTGTCGGCCCTCAGAGGGTGACCGCATCTAATTATATGAAATCGTGTCTAGCCTCTAATGATGCGGAGGCATGAAATCGTGCATCTGTTTTCAGCTGCATGTAACAACATCTGTTTACTGACTTTAACAAATAGTAAATGTTTCATTTTTATTTTTATTTTTTTACTTTTCCAGACTCAGAGTCCCAACTACAATCAACAGTATTCAGGGAACGGAGTGTCCCCTACATTTGTTAAGGTAAAAGACACTTACATATGGTATACTTACTGTAAATGAGCATACAGAAGAATTACAAAGAAAACAAGATTGCACTACTGTGTTACAGTAACGCCTGCTGATATCTTCCTTTCTCTCCTCTTCCGTCTTTCTGTATCTGCGTCTATCATCATCATCGTCTCCCAGTGTCTCCATGATGTGTCCACAGTGAAGGGTCAGCTGGTGGTCCTGGAGTGCAGACTGAGGGGGACTCCTCCCCTGCAGGTCATGTGGTACAGAGAGGACGAACAAATACTGGACTCCGATGACTTTCGGATATTACGCAAGAGTGAGTGTGTGCGTGTGAGTGTGTGACAGTGCAGGTTGGAGTCACCTGGACCCGGGTCATGTACTTGGTTTGAGTTTTGATTATGCAATAACTTGATCTTTATGGCTTGAAATACATTCCTGAGAATCCAATCCTGTAATATAATGTGCTGGTTTCATGAGCTTCCTGATGCTGAATATTAACCCGCTCAAACAAACGGTCGCAAACAAAAAAGTAGAGAATCATTCCGAATGATTGCAGCTCCAGAGGAAATAATAAAAGTTCTCTCTCCTTATTTTCCCAGAGGCCAGTTCTGCATCGGTGCCAGGTAAGTACAGAATGGTGATTGAATGATAATGGGTTAAAGTAGTGGTTCTCAACTAAATCCAAGATGGAAACACTATGGTTGAGCAGCTGTAACCTCTGACGAGAGGTCGCAAGCTAAATAAAAAAGAGTTAGCAACCACTTGGTTTCATATTTCACATCATACTTAAGGTTCAATTCTCAGAGGTGCTTAGTGGTTTTATCCAGTCACATCATCTTACAAGTTAATACTGATTCTCAAATAGACAACGTATAGCCTGCTTGTGATTAAACCTCCGAAAACATCTTTCACAACTGGATTGATAAAATATATGTTTCCAAAATATATGTTTTTGTGTTCAAATGTGACTATTCAGTAATATTGAGAATGATTAAATGCTAGCACACTAGCGGCTCCTTGTGGAAACGAGAGGAAACTGCTCAAACTTCAGTAACCAGAGATGATGATGTGAGATTCAAGGAATACGCGTGAATATGTGCGTTACTCTGTGATTTTTGGTCATTTATATTTTGTTACTGTTCCTGTAACACTAGAATCACACGTTCTACATACAAAAACGGTACATCAGCTCTGATAAAGTGGCTGCTTTTCTATAATACAGTAGAATATAATGGTGTGATTGAGTGTTGATGTTCTCGTGTTGCCGTGTGCAGAGGAGCTCTGTACGCTGGTGATCACTGAAGCCTTTCCTGAAGACTCGGGCCTGTTTAAATGCATGGCTCTCAACTCCTTCGGTACGGTCTCCTGCTCAGCGATCCTGGAGGTTTACAACGGTATGATATTTACCCATCACAAAAAGTCATTTAGTGGAAATGTCAGATTTTTATATTAACAGCCTTCATATCTCATCTCTCTCCTCCACGTAGACCTGGAGGAGCAGCTGGAGATCGAGGCCATTCGCCAGCAGGAAGTCATTTCTCTCAGGCAGGAAAACGAGGCGTTGTTCCAGGAGGAGAGTACATCTGTCCAGACTTCCTCAAGCAGGAAGAGCAGCGAGGACTTTCCCCCTTTGCTGCACGACTCCATGACCCTGCCTCCTCCTGAGTGGCCTGACAGCCCCCTGGAAGATAACATCCCCGATGTTGCAGAGTGAGTCCATGGTACACAACACAGAAATATATACTTAATACAAATCTCCATATGACACATCCACTGATGCAACACCTTTGTACTGTGACCTTTGACCTCATTATGTTTCGTCACACTGGCGATCGAGCAGCTCTCACAAGTCATTCACTAATTATTTTAGTTTAATGTTATTTATCTTGTAACATGAAGAGACCTGTTATTCATATAGTTTATAGAAGATAATGTTTAGACATAGATGTATGTGTTATTATCTGGTGGGTCTTTCCTTTAAGTAAACTGTTCAGGAGGAAACCTTTCAAAGCAATTCAAACTTCACCTTCATGTTCATTCTTTGCAATGGGAGCAGCAGTAGACAAAACAATCTTAACTCAAGGTCCACCTACTTGCTTCTTGTGGAGCTTTCGTTGCTATCACACCGTCTTCATCAGCAGAGAGAGTTTGCTCAGCTGTCTGTGGACGAACAGAAGCAAACTTTCTGTCATTCAAAGCACTTTCAGAAGTTCTTGACCATGTTGATGGAGCTGATGAAGACCGTGTGAAACGGATGAAAGCTCCAGGACAGGTGAGTAAATAAACCCTGAGTTGAGATGCTCTCTACCGGCTTTCTGGCGCTACTGTGTTGTAGTTGTTATTTAAATCCAGCAGAGGTCGCTGTTGTCTGATTCAGTTCTGACGTCGTGAAGTAGACACACGTTCACTCTTCTTTCTTGTTCACTGTCATGTTGTTGTGAGTTTTACAAAGTTATTTATTCATTTATTTATTTATTTATAATATTTAAACGAGAACACGTGCTACGTTTGAGAAAAGCTTTGAAAACAAAACATATGAATGAATTAAGTGAAGGAATTTAACATAACTTGTCTGTATGAACCAATCAGCTGAGGCTGAATCACAGTTTCAGCTGCAGGAAACCAATCAGCTGAGGCGCGCGCGGTCCCGCCTCTCTGCATACGCCTTGTGAGCGAGCGAGCGCGCGCGGGTTCACCTGTTGCAGTCGGGCCTCGCGCGCCGCCCCGCGTCACCGGGGTTTGGACTCGCGACTGAAGTTTAGTTTCATTCAGGCGGTTGATGTTTAAGGACAGTCTGCTGTAGAAACGTTAGCAGAGGTAAGAAATGTTTCTGTCTACTTTCTGTTGGCGCGCTTCTGTCTGTCTGAACGGGAACTTATTGACTTTAAGCTGTCTTTGTTTGTTTGTTTGTTTTTTGTTTACCGTGACGTTAACGTTTAAAGTGGCTAATTCTCCTTCATTGTTTTTTTATTTTTAATCAAGGATACTTAATATGCTCTGTCCTCTTTAAAAGGTCACACTATCTTTAGGGCGGTTGGATAGTGGGCTTTAGTCTATTCTGGGGGTTTGTGTCATGTAGCTGGTGACATGTTTAAAGGAAACAGCCGCTCAAATAAACACATTTAAATGCTGCTGCTGTTGTTGTTTATTTTGCTGTCATTATTCCTCACTGTATTAGACTTCATTCTGTTTAAAGTGGCTCCTGTTAATACTGCAGGTGAGGTAACGGTGTCTACTTTATACACATCTGTTTTTCCTCAACTGAGCTGAACTGTGATAATATTATAAATATGATATTTGAAGGATAAATTCAGTTTGTGTCTTTATTGTTCAGGGTGTTGTTTACTGCATGTCAGGCTGTCTGTACTTTAGCTCATCTGTGAGGTGGAAATATGCACTGAAACCTATGACATCTTCCACAATAACACAGATACCCTCATTTATTTTCCTCTCTGGCACAGAATTATTTCTCAGTATATATATATATAAGAGGTTTTAGTGCTCCAAAATGCATTTGTTTTACTAAAAAGATTTATTTTGTAAATTTGTATTCATTATAGATCTTAGACTTGCTTTTTTAAAAAAATGTAATTTACTTTATAAGTGAGTTTTAAGTGAGAGACAAGTCTGACAGAATGGTACATTCACACACAGTCATAAAGGTCTCAACCTGACAGAAATATTCATAAATATACCACCAAAGGTTATAATAACACCACAGATGCTACATGCTGAGTGTGATGTAATATTTTGCCTCTTGAGGTTTTGTGTCTTCGGTGTAAGAATTATTATTATTTTTTAAATTAACTTTATTGAAACGCAGTGAGTGTTTCATGGTGTGCAGTGTGTTGGTCTCAGTGTAATGTATATCTCTCTATATTAGCGCTCCATAGGCTATGATCTCATCTGTAATGTGAAGTGCAGACATGGCGTCTGTGTCCTTCATAAACCCTCCTTCCTGTTCTGTTGGCAACTGTCCGGCTTTTAAGGTCATGTTGAGGTTCTTTGGCCAACTTGAAATTTCTTGATTGTTTTAATTGATTTGATTATTTGATGAGGAAGAACATCTTAATAATCTGTAATGTGAGGTTTGGGCTTTTCCCTTCGGTCTCAGATGAATGATGTGAGGATATAGTTATTATTATTGTTGGATATGTTTCACTTTCACTTTTTTCTTTAAGACATTTTGGTTTGTCTTCAGTGTTTTTATTGTGTTTTTTGATGTACTCATCTTCCTTCAATTTGCTCCATAAACCATTTATATCACTGTGATTGATTTGGTGGTAAGATGTGTCATTTCTCCATCTTTGATGAGACTGAATTCAGTTTGTCTGTGATGATCAGGTAAACATGTGCTGTAGATGGACACATGAATGAAGAACATGATGCATTGAATCCCTCTCCACCCGTTATGGGTGATGTACAGCTTTTTCATAATGACTGGTTTACCAGATTCTGTTTTGGTATCAGGTTTTGTTTTCCTTCTGCTGTCATCGGTCACACAGAGGGCTTAGAGAATAGCATGATCTTACCCACAATGCCATGCAGATCTTGTGTGTGCTAAAAGGTTTGGGTCACCACCAGTAAAGTGTCTGCACCTGCCAGCTGATGTCCGAATTCCTCGACCAATATAGCTTTGCCTACTTAATCACGCAAACACACTCACACATGCCATCACGCTACCGTTATCACACACACACACACACACACACACTCACTACAGAATATGATCATTTAGCCATCTGCAGCGGTACAAGCCCTGTGACGTTTTGGAAACTTGAATTATCGGGTTCTGTGTTGACTATTACACATAATGAATGAAGTATTAAAGGATATAAATGAAATCCATGTTTGGTACATTCAGGTGTGTCACTGTCATCACGGCTTACTGGGATGCATCAGTGGAACAGAGACATCGTTCATTATCACTTCCACCTGTGCTTTTCCTGCTATGACAGGTCTAAATGTCTTCCTTTAGACCATGACTGCTATGTTGTTGGCTGATATGAGCTTATCAGAGATATATTAGTATTGGCATATGTTTTAGCCAATAAATAACAAGAACACATAGAAGTTAAAAATGGTTGCTAGTACATAGTTTGTCCCGGAGAGACTGACAAGTTCATTTTTCTAATGTAAAATGTCCCACTTAGTACAAATATATGGTCATGAGCTCAGTGATATGGTTGAAATCATTACTGAGATATTAATATAGACATATATTGATATGTAAAGAGATGAAAACGGCTCGTATGTATATATGTCTTAAGCAAAAAGTTAACCAACTAATTTTTTTTGCACCTAAATATTCATTTGAATTTAGAAATTTAAAAAAAAAAAATATATATATATATATATATGAAAAAAGATTTTGGGTAAAAAGCACGTTTGTCCATCTCTGTTTTTTGATCCAAATCCAAGATTACAGATTCAGATTCTCGGTCAGCTGATCAGCGGCTTTGGTCAAAACCCTCAGGGGTCGGGCACGAGCGCAGAAAAACCGAGCGAGTGTGTGTAAGTGAGTGAGAGAGGGAAGAGAGAGACTGCTATTGTCATCATGCTCCTGCGTAGCCACGACGACACGGTAGTCATGGGAACAACATTCTTTCCTCGTAGAAAAGTAGAGGAGCAGTCTTGGTATTACAGGAAGTAGACTACTGAGTGGGCTCAAACTGTGGATCTGTGTCATCTGAATCACTGTAGGAAACATTATAAACATGAGGATCAGTTAGAGCTAACAAGCGCTGTCCCTTCTCTTTCACTGTTTTCAAAGGCGTTCATGCTTTCCCATGGCATACATCATTGATTTTTTTTTTAAACCAGTATCACCAGTTGCATTGAATAATTATTTTCTTATTTCTCACATTTTTAGAAGCACAAAACCAAATCCGCGACATGTCGGCTGTTTCTATGAGGCTAAAAACATAGCCGGCAAAGACTAGCGAGCAAACTTGCGTTGCATTATGGAGACTTAAGATGTCACCAGTGTTTTTGTTGGATGTAAAGATACAGTAAGTTAATAAAAGACAGCATTTACATTTTTGAATATATCCTGGAGGATTAATCAATTAATCGTGGAAGATGATTGATTGTGGTAATAATTCTTGTTAGAACTCAGAACTGCCTTGACATGATTGGAGATTTCCAACTGTTTTTGTATCTCACATACATGTCTCCTTGACTGTAAGCTTTTTTTTACTTCCCGTCCAGGAACACGTCACATGTTTCACTATATTCAAAATGTTGCATTTTTGTGTGTATCTCAGTTTCCCAGAGCCTCAGCCGATAAACCACTCCTCTGAGGAACCGTTTGGTCACAGTGAGGACGAGTATGCACTGAGCCTAGAGGACCAAAGGTCACCAGAGGTCACTGTCCAAGCCTGTACACCCAGCCCTCCCCCTCCACCCTCCCCCTCACCACCACCACCACCATCTCAAGTGAAGGAGAAAACTCCAACACCCAAGCTGTTCACTCCAAGCAAGCTTAGTTTCACTGTAAGAACGGTTCTTTTCTGTCAGTGGGTAGTAGATGCACTTTTTTTAAAAATGTGTAAATTAATAATTCCATCATGTTAATTTTTTTTCTATATTTATGTGTCTTCTCTCCTCCAGTCCTCCCAGTCAGGAGGCAACAACATGAACCTGTCGGACCTGCCTACCTTCACTCCCAGCGCCTTCCCACCCAGCGCCTTCAACTATGAGCGACCGAGACATTTTATTCAGTCACAGTCGGCCTTCCAGGCGCCCAGCTATGAAAGCGTGATGCGGGACGCCCAGGAGCACCACAATAACTCCCAACAGAACCTAAACAGCTCCCAGAATAGTTCCAATGTTCAGGAGACACAAAGTCAGTCTAAAATGATGTCGATGTCCACACAAAGTCAGTCGGTGTCGAAGTCGTTGTCTCAGGCTCAGTCACAGTTTCAGTCCCTGAGCCTCAGTCAGAACCAAACCCAGTCTGTCTCACAGACACACATCCAGAGCCAAGCCAACGGCACGGTGAAGTCCTCCCCCTCCTCATCTAGTCTCAGCTCTCCCGTTTCCACCCCGGCTTCCGTTACTGCACCTCCTCCTTCCTTCGCTGCCCCCTTGCTCAGTCCCTCCTCCTCCTCCTCCTCCTCCTCTCTCCCCCGCACCACCATGCGCTCCACCATCACCCTCACCCCCAGCGTCCCCAGTGCCATCGGCCTCGGCAGCGCCACCCTGCCAGCGAACCAGGACAACATGTCAGCTCCCGCTGCTTACCTCTGCTCTGTGCTGCCCTCCCAGTCCTCCTTCTCCCCTCCCCCCTACTCCTCCAAACTGTCTCCCAACTCCACCCTGCCCCAACCCTCCATCTCTCCATCCCGCTCTCCACTCGCCCCTTCCAGCCCTCTCCTCCCCATGAAGGCTGCCTCCTCTCCTCAGCAGCAGCCTCTCCCAGTGTCCCCTTCCTTCCCTCACCCCCCCCTCTCTCCTCCCTCCTCCTCCCCTCTCCCACAGCCAATCACTACCAACAGAGCAGCACCTGCTGTGGTCTCTCTGCCCGCCAACTACAAGGGGACGCCTAACATGTGAGTCACAGTGTACATCATGCATGTTATTACACACCTGCATACCAAAAAACACAAACAAACTGTACATAGTCAAGATGGCAGGAGGTTAGACATGTACAGTGCTGCCCTCTCTTCAGGTACATCCTCATTTAACAGTGAGTGGAGACCCACTGGTGAATGTGTTCACAAACACCATCATTTGTATCAGCTTAATATCTGTAATCAAAACTTCAGTTCATGTATTTGAATTTAATCTTTTTCCCAGATATTGAACAAACTGGATTGTTGCCATTAACTCTCACATAGACTATGATGAATTAAAAGACAGTGATTTTCAGAGTTCAGAAACAAAAGACCATGGAAGTGCCTTAAAGTAGGGGTATGGATATGGGTCTGTGGTTTTTTCCACACAAATGATTGTGTTTTGTTTCATGTTTCATGAAGCACAGCAACTTGTATACTGGTCTCAGACAGTTGAAGATTTTTAAGTATTCTTATATACATGTGTTTTTCTTTCCCAGACTCCCCAAACCAATCCTGAAGAAGACTGTGGCTCCTCGGCCTTCCTCCTCTCGCTCCACAGATGAGGACATTCAGGGCTCTAAGGATGCCCTCATCCAGGATCTGGAAAAGAAGCTGCGCTCAAAGGAGGCCAGGAGGAGAAACAGCCAGGTGAGTGTGTGTGTGTTGTTAGAAATACAAAGAAAACATTTTAATAAAATTAACAGTACATGTACTTGTCTCCACTAGAAACTGTCCTATGAGGAGCGTATGGCTCGCAGGCTGCTGGGTCCAGACAACGCCAACTACATGTTAGACCAGGACAGTGTGTCAGACTCACAGCTAGACCAGGTACAAGCTTACAAGCTTCAACTGTTCTAACGGCATGTCTTCAGATTTTAGTGTGTGTGTGGGTGTGTTGCTGTACCCACCTTGATAAACATTTATGTTGGTTATGGTCCAAAACCCATTAGCTTTCATTTTGCTATTAAGTGAAGACCACACATTATTACAGTCATTTGACTTTGAATGGCTGCACAGGGAGCGTGTTTCCCTCTCAGGGCCTCCCGATGGGCTCCCCAGGCCAAAGCTGAAAAGGCCTGGCAGTATAATCAGCAGCCCCAGTGAGCCGTCTCATGCTGTCATTTTGACCAGTTCACTGTGTGTGTGTGTGTGGGGGGGGGGGGGTCAAAAATCCTCGATCGCTCACAGGGCTTTGCACCATCTATTCTCTGCCTCTTTCACACACGTCCTCTCAAGCCAACAAGGTTTGTCAGCTGCTATTTCTAGCCTGCTTTCTGAGAACGAGACCCTTTCATTGGTGACAACAGGACTATTGTGTCAGTCAGAATACACACACACACACACAGAGGGTTACACTCCTGGCATTTTGTCAACCTATCGACCAATATTGTTTGTTTTTCAAAGTGCAAATCTGTCATTACATCTGCTTCATATTGATCTGTTTTCTGTTACAGCCGGATTCACCCGAAGGAAGACACACAGGTGGACTATGGTAAATATAATTCATGTACCAATACTGCTTATATGTGGTAACCAAAGTTTTCAATCAATATTGCACCCCTCCCATTTTTATTTTTCTTAAACCAAATAAATCGACATGAGCTAAAATAGATTCAGTTGTATTCAACCTGACCACTTTCATCATCCCAAATAGTTTCTATGGAGTTGTGGAAACTGATGCAACTGAATTGTATAAAAGTGTCAAAGAGAAGTAAGATTTAAAGTTAAATGACCCCAGGAAACTGTGTCAGCAGAGGTACAGATAACTCCAGTCCCTCATACAGAAGCTGTGCTGTCAGAGAACAGAAATGGCACAGTAATTAGTGTTAATATGGTTGCTTATGTGTGTATGTGTGTGTTGTCACTAGTGGACTGCAGAATTCAGTGATACCTCATTGAACGTGAGGTATCACTGCATTATGAATAAATGATCGGTCTGTCGCTGCAGGGGGAGGCACCACTCGGGGACAGATGAGAGGGGAAACGAGGGATCAGCTATCCAGGAGAAATGTTACGCTCCTCGCTTCCTGCAGATCCCTCAAGACCTCACAGTGGAAGAGGGACGCTTCTGTAGGATTGACTTCAAGGTGACACACACACACACACAGATTTACACTCATGTCTTTACCTTTTCATGGTTGGGTGAATAATATCCTCTTTTTTTCTATATTCAGGTTGGAGGCCTCCCCACTCCAGACGTCTGCTGGTACCTGGACGGCAAAGCCATACGTCCAGACGACTACCATAAGATGCTGGTGTGTGAGAAAGGGATGCACTCATTCATCATAGAGATCGTCACAGTGCACCATGCTGGCGTGTACGAGTGTGTGGCCAAGAATCGTGCAGGAGAGAGCAGGTTCACCCTGAGGCTTGATGTGCTAGGTAAAATGTCAACACATCTTAGCGATAAAGTCACAGATTTGCAACGGAGATGTGTTCTCTGTAAAGTTTAGTCTTCGGCGTGGCGTTGAATTCTGTCAGCTGTGCTTTCCCCTCTATCCAGCCCAGGAGGCTCTCCGTCCTCCCACCTTCGTCCAGAAGATGCTGAACTCCAGAGCTCTAGAGGGCGACACCGTGAGGTTAGAGTGTAAAGTGGATGCATCACCACCTCCGCAGCTCTTCTGGAAGAAAGATAAAGATATGCTGCGCATTGACCCCAGCAGAATGAGGTGGCTTCAATTAACTGTGTTGCACCCAAGCACTACTGCATACAAAATACTGAAGTACATTTTGTTTACTGCCTCCTGTTGCTGAATGACTGTCCTGCATCTAGACATCAGCGAACATGTGAATCTGTGTGTTTGTTTCTTCAGTCTGTACCAGGATGGGTCAGGCAGGCAGTGCTTGTTGCTAGAGAGGGTGATGAAGTCTGATGCTGGTTGGTACACTCTCTCTGCCATCAATGAAGCTGGCATGTCCACATGCAACGCCAGGCTGGATGTCGGCTGTAAGTCCTCATTGTGTTCCTCCTCCTATGCAAATGATCTTTAAAGAGCCTTTCTGTGCTATCTGCTTCATGAGATAACCTGGTAGTTACCATAGTAGCCAGGGCTGTGTAATCAAACAGCAGATGGAGAATGTCCAGCATTCAACGCTAGACTGAGTCCAGATCTGTAGCCTTGAACATGCTGAAACTTGAACGTACGCGGCACGAAGCTCATATGTTCTTACCTAAACCACTGAGACAGAGCAATAAGTGTGGACTCCCTCCACTGCTCACATACGCCGGAGCTATTAGGTTTCTGCTTGATCATGTAACCCACCATCTGCTCTGTGGAGAGACGGTGAGGACCGACAAAGAATGACTGTCTGGAAGTGAAAGTCTGACAGTCTACACCACAGTTTCCTATCAGTTTACGTAACTAATACCTACTAACCAACTAACACAAGCATTAACAGGTTAAGCAGCCATACACTTTAGAGTGAATGGAAACGGACACATTTGGCGTGTTTAAAAAAGAAAGATGAAACGTGAGGAGCCATTGTTGTCCTGTTGAGTGTTTTTTTTTTTGCAGATGTGTGTATGTGTGATATCGGGCACTGAGCTGTGTGTTCCTGTGCGGCGGGTTGGTTTATTTTCAGACGCCTGGCATGAAGGGAATGTTTAGTCTGTTGGTGACACCACCCGTTTTATTCATATTATTCTATGAATAAATAAAGCATCTGTTATTATTATTATTTTACCCTGCAGTGGGAGGTCACTACATGATTCGTTTTTAATGTTTAATTATTAATAGTCACAATTAGAATAATCTGGTCTCAAATGATCTGGCTCTGTGTATGTATAATCTGTTGGGTATGTTTGTACTACAGTAAAAATGATGCTGCCTTTTTTTGAATCTGTCTAACAAATTTAAAACTGCTTCTCTCTCTCTCTCTCTCTGCATCTACCAGCTCGCGCAGCCCCGGCCATGAAAACGGCGCCCCCTGGCTCAAAGAAGTTGAAGCTGCTGTCGTCTCTGAGCCACGTGCCCGTTCTGACCGTGGAGAGCCCCGCGCAGCACACCGCCCCGCTGTACGAGAGCGAAGAGCTGTAGAAACAAACGAACCCACAATCACTCGTCTCACAACTGTCCAATACGTGAACATCTGCAAAACACTGTAATATTGAGAATTTCACATATTCATGACAAAACCCTTCTTCCATCCGTCAGACGTTTTGAGATAATAAAACAGGTTGGGTTTTTATGTTTTTTTAAAGAATATGTTGTAAACTGGGAGGAAACCCAAAGGAACACTTGGTAGCTGATTTAAAGGAAATGTTTCCATAGTTAGCGCGGTCAAGTGCCTTCTGACTGTAACTCGTCATGTTGTATGTTAACCGCTGCTCTCATCATTCTTTCTCTGCAGAGCTCATGTTTGATACGCGTCTGTACGCCTCTCTCTGCTCCGTCTGTCTTCTCCTGTCTGCTCACAGTGACATGCTGTGTCCAGGTCATGTGGATGTATTATTAATAGACCTGGATACGGTGTGGCAGAGTCAGCCCTGCCGCCTGTTTTTATCCCAGCAACCAACCACAATCCCCTGCGGCCCAGGAAGCATTTCCCCAATTTAAAAGTCTGATATGTAAAACCGATGACAGGACGCAATTTTGAATATTTAAATTATGAAGGTCTGACATTTGTAAAACTGGACCTGAGCGTAGAAAAGCTTTTTTTTTTACTGCTCTCAATGTAATGTCTATGTTACAAGATTATAATTTACAACCAGAAAGAGAAAAACATGTTAACACTAGTTATACTGTTTCAGCTCTCCTCAGTGGTTTAAAGTTAGAAAATAGAAAGCTGACCCACAATGCAACACTGCCAACATCTATCAGATGCTGCACTTTAACCCTGACAACTGTCTCCTCGTCGCTCTCCCTCTAACTCGTAGTTGAATAAGGATGGTTTTCTGTAAATGTTTGTTTCTCAATTACAGCTGCATTTATTGCAATAGAAAATCCGATCTTTAAAGTTTTGACATAAAGAAAACTCTGCTGTCACAGTCGGTCACTTCTCTGATTCTCTGCTGTGGTGTAAGTTGAATCTGTTTGTTTCTAATATACAGCGTCTGTGAATGAATATTTATTTGAAGTTGATAGTTATCAGTGTTGAGACTTTGTTGTCCTGCAGAAGGTTGAAACCAGAGGTGTATTGATGAGTGGGACAAACAACAACAGGCTTTCATGTTGATACCCAGCCTCTACAACTGAACACAAAACCTGCTCTGCACTTAAAAGAACATCCAGACCTTACTTATTACTTAAAAGTTTACATTTTAGCACATCTGCAGTGCGGATAAGACATGTTTATGCATCATTAATTCTTTATGTTCAGTTGAAAATGGGTATCAGTATGTCATCCTGGGCCCAGATTTGCCAACCTCTCCATTTCTGACACATTCATAAAGAGGCTTGATTTGCCTGCTAACATGGAACTGCTTGTTATTGCCAGCCAGGAGCTAAACCTTGTATTTTCTGGCTGGATCTGCATGTAAACTGAAAAGCTGGTGTTTAACCCTTTTGTGGCCACAGGTCAGTGGCAGGAATCCCTAACGATTAAATTGAATTAACCAGGGTTAAAGAGTAGTTTTGGTAATTTAGGGCCTTTCTGTCGAGATTTGAAACGGCAGGTTTGTATTCTCCTGTTTGTTGTGTCAGATGTTCTACATATCACTGGATGAATGAGGAATAAAGTCTATGTGACCTATGTGGCTTTTCCTCCTGGTGTTTTATTATTTACATTTGGCATGATGGTCCTACCATGCTGCCCCCTGGTGGTGATCTGACTTTAAAATACTTAAATACTCGTGTGTGTGTGAATCAATTTCTTCATTTTATTAAAAACTGTTTTTTTGACTTCAACATATAAAAAAACCCACATAAAATGTATTTCTGGCTGAAAAAAAGACCAGAGCCACTCATGTACATCTGTAACAAAGTCACACAGTGAAGGAGCAACACTGATATCTGAATGCTGCACTAACAAACTACCGGCATCATCACCACATAGAAACACATTCACAGCCCATACATTTATACATATACACAGTAAAGAGCAGAGGAAAGAGGCAGGTGTACTTCCAATGTCCAATGTCCTTGTTTACAGAACCACTTACGAACGTTTACTGGGAGAAGAAACCAAAATCAGTGTCAAGTTAAAAATGAAAGATGTGAAAATGTGCCCAGCTCTACACCAGAGCTTTGAGGCACATTAATAAAAATGATTATTTAAACTTTAGTTAGAATAGTTTGTACTTCTGAGTTTCTGTCTGAAAACTAAAGCAACGTTTTAAACAGCTGACCGGACATATGAGTGACTAAATGTATCTGTGATACACACATGATGCCACCTGTAAGATCAAACAACTCCTCACGTCTTTTCCGGTGTAAACTGTTGCTGCTTTTTCAGAAAGTGCTTTGCCTGGATTTTTATTTTCTATTTTTGATGATTTTTTTAGAATGATTTTGTTCTATGAGATGCGATGAGGGGAAAAAAAAAAAAAAAAAGTAATTTCCTTCAGCTGTGGCCTGAATCCAAACACTTGCTGATGAAAATCAGATGATTGAGATATCAGACTGAATTTTTCCTCTTTCAAAAGTCTAATATATCATATTACTAAGATAACATGGAAAATATAACAAGCAGAAAATTATTAAGAAAAAAAAATGCTATTACCAAAAATAGACATTTTACACATACAGAAAAGAAAAAGTTTTGAGTCCTAATACTGTCTGAAATTAAAACAAAAAGGAGCATCAAATCCTATTTTCTCCTCATAAACAGACATCAACACCTGATGTATGTATGTATGTATGTAGTCATTATAATAAAAAGTTCATCCCAGGTCATGCTCAGTGAAATCTGACATTATATACAAGGTTAGAAACAGGACGTACGATAAGACTCAAGAGTCTTTTCAGCCCATCTAGAACAAGAAAAGTCCCAACAGAATTTGTTTTAGAGTTTCTGGTGAATCTGCAGTGGTGATGTGACGTTTGGACACTGCAGACGACGGAAACAGAAAGCCGTGAAGGAAAGTTCATTCACGTGTATTCAGGAGGGTCAAATTTCCACGTCGCTCTCTTTATCGTTGTCGTGGTCACCGTCGTAGAACTCATTGGCTGCCTCTGGCCTGTGGAAGGTAGGTACAGGAAGGTTAACTCACTGACTTTGAGACGGATTTGTTTTGCATTTTGTCACGTTTTAATAATGTCTTTTATTTATTTATTTTTTAGTGTTTAACGAGTGTGCCAACCTGGTATAGTTTTCCTCGCCCCCTCTCTCATCAGGGTCGGGCTCGTCGGTGCGTTCGTAGCTCAGCATGTCAGAAGGAACGTCGTGGATCTGGACGCTGGGCGCGTGGTTCAACATCTTCAAGTTCTCAAACACCGTCTGACGGATCTGCTCCAAGTACTGCAACCCACACACACACACACATACAGTTAGAGAAACTGCACACAGATTTACAGGCAATCCATCTCAACATTTTTGCATTGTAGTTTTACCTGTCTGGAGTTCTGGTTTTCTATCCTGGTGCTGACATCAGGATGCAGCGTAAAGTCTGGGGCAAAGTACTCAAAATACTCTGCAAAGGACAGAAGAAGAGGATGATTTCGTATCCTGTCACATTTCTGTTAAATTACAGCAACAATACCAAGAAACAGTCAATAATTATGTACTTAGATGTAAATGTAAAAAAAAGGTCAAATCACTGGTGGCAAAGTATAAAAAAGGTCAATATGATTTACATTTTCTGTCATCAACAGTTGCAGTTTCAGTACAAAAGTATAATAACAGCTGTAAATCTGCAGTGTATCATCATCATCATCATCATTATTGTTATTATTATTATTATTATTATAGTACAACTCACCGCTGTAAGGCAGCTCATCACTGATGGATTCATCCAGTAACAAAGACGTCTCGAAGGTCCTGCAGCGGAACACAACACGACACACATTAAAGCATCCGTCTGTGTCCTGACTCGCCTCAAAATAGATTCATGGGTCGTTTATGTAACATGAGACTTTTTATTTGTCATTGTAGGCATGCAAAGAAATTACGTTTGGCAACTGTCAGTGTCCAGCTGCTAGAAATACGATTTTCTAGTGTGGATCAGACTCACCAGCAGCGAGCCACGTTCCTGACCGTGTATCCTCCTCCTCCCAGGACCAGCAGAGGAATCTTAAAACTCTTTACAAACTCCACACACTCTCTGCACGACAGAGAACGAAAGCTTTAATACACAAACATGAGGAAAAGAGAAGTGAAAGAAGCTGTTGGCTGTCATTAGGAAAGTCTCACCCGTGTCCTCGTATACTGAGATTAAAGCATCCTAGTCTGTCACAGCCCAGAGAGTCTGCTCCGCACTGGAAGGACACAAACAAGTCAGACTAAAAAAATGCCTTCATCATCCTAGGATTCTACACTTCATCCTAGTTCATTAAACAGATGAGGATGTGAAAGACAGACTGACCTGTAGGACGATGCAGGTCGGCTGGTAGAAATCCACCACCTGCTTAATAACAGGCTGGAACAGCTGCCTGTAGCCTGGGATGGACACGGACACACACATGGACACACACACACTTGTTGGCCGACAGAAACTGACAGGTAATAATGCAAAGCTCCATGAGTTTTGTTATTTATTGGGTATCACACTGAATAGTCTGAACTCACTCTGGTCGTCTATGCCGTCTCTTAGAGGAACATTGAGGCAGTAATACCGGCCGCTCTCTGCCCCGACCTCATACATGTCACCTGCAGCAAATGAGTTTTGTTTATGTTTGTCTTCTGTGATGATAAAGTGAGAGTTTTTGGATTTTTGGATGTTGGTCTGACAAAACAAGACATTTGGAGACATCAACTTTTACACTATTTTCTGACATTTTGTAATAATGAAAATAATACTTAGTTGGAGTCCTGGCTTTTGCAAAATCTTTGTGTAAATGTTACTCGAAGATGCTGGAAGCAGCGCTTACCTGTTCCTGGAAAAAAGTAGTTCCCATATTTGTGGAAGGACACAGTCATGACACGGTCGGTCAGGTAAAAGGCTTCCTGGACACCGTCACCATGGTGAATGTCGATATCGATGTATAGAACCCTAGGATGGTACCTGTACCACACACACACACACACACACACATACACATACACATAAAGTTATAAAGAGAGAAAAACACACAGGAAACACTGATGAATGTTCTTCAGCTGAGTTTCTTCTTACTTGAGTAGCTCCAGGATACTGATGACGATGTCATTAACGTAACAAAACCCAGACGCCTGCAAACACAGACGAAACATTTCAGTTCTTTAAAAGCTGTATAATAATAAGACACATCCACAGCACAATATGTGAAGGATTTTGCTCTGACCTCAAATTTTTTGGCATGATGCAGTCCTCCAGCCCAGTTGATGGCGATGTCACAGATCTGGAAGATGAAGTAGATCAGAAAAATCACCACGACTCTGCCGACATGATCAGTCGCTGCCATGGCAGACCCTGACCCTGTGTTGAAGGTAATAGTGTGTATGTGTGTGTGTGTGTGTATCATCATGTGTGTGTTACCTTGTGGTTGAGCTGTGTAGCGCCCTGTAAAGAGGCTCCAGTGTATCTTGAGCAGAACTCAAAAAGACCTGGAAATACAGGACTGAAACACAAAGACATCAGATGTGTGTTCATCTGTTGACATAAATTGTGGTCTATAAAATGTCAGAAAAAGCTGTTTCCCAAAGATCAACATGTAACTTTGCAACGTTAATTAATCGACTGACTAATTGTTGCTGCTCTAGAGCGGTGATTTTTAAATGCTGCTACAATGAATTTCAAAACTATATTTAAACTATTATTTCTTACCAGTCGTCTCCGACGTTGAACGTGTTGAGGCTCTTGGTGAAGCCCTGCATGTTATTGGGGCTGACCTTCTGTAGGAAGTCTATGTAGTCTTCAGAGTGGAACCGACACATGTCGTGCTGCGACGCTTTGTACGGCTTAAACACCTAACAACACAAACACATTATGTACAGTACAACATTTTCAGTATTAGTGTTCACTCCTGATTTTTTTTCATAAAATCAGAAAACATGTTATTTTAAGACTGAAAGCATCAGCAGGATGAATCTGTGACACCTCGTCTGCTGCTCACCATCATTTTCTTGTAGAGTCCATAGTGCAGCACCAGACTGTGAGTCAGAGACAGACGGTGAGGCTTCATGGGATGGCCGGCACCTGGCAGAGACAGGAAGTCAAATGAAACAGAGTAGCTGCGTGCAAATCCACAAAACCTCAGTGGTTCTTCATCATAAATGCAACTTACATGATGACTACTGCCATTGGAACAAGTCATAACCGTAGAGAGCCGACCTACAGTTTTGGTTGCATATTTTAAACAGCCAGCCTTAATCTTTTGAATATTTTTGTGAACATTTAAGTAGTTTTAAAGCTCCACAGACGGTGTTTGGGTTGAATGGGTGGTCGTGTTAACTGGTGACTTTCAGCCGAATGCGTCCGTGGTTGCTCGTAGTGACGGCAGCTGATTAAAAACACCTCAAAGATGATCTCATAAAAGCCTCCGATTGTCTTAAATTGAATGTTTAGTATAGACTCGTCTGACCCTGACGTAAATTAAATGGTGTTGCCAAAAAGCATTCACATTTCTTTACTTATTTTTGCAAAATGAATCTTTTTGGAATGTTAGCATTAGCATTGTTAGGATGTGGGGAGATGGGTGAAACTCTTCAGCAGTAATGCTCATTTGGTTGAACTTTGTGCATTTATAAATAAGTGGTCTATAAGGGAGGAAGTAAGTGGCAGCTTGCTGTGAGGCTGCAGATTTTGTTTCTATGGCTTAATTTTCTTTTTTTTTGTATTTCATACATTCTCCGACTATAACTGTATAAATGCGTAGATAAACATATGAGTAACTTTAAACTTTAAAGTAAAATTGACTTTTAGTAACGAGCCACCATGGTACCACCGATAGCACCACGATTATAGTGCATTGTTTTACTTATTATCATTGTTATATTTACTTATTTATTCATTTCATATGCCAAGGTGTAATGATTGTGTGACAGTCTGTGATAACTACAAAGCGACGAATAAAGCGTAACGTTACTGCAGTAAATGTGAATACAGACAGTGGCATATATTAACACACATAACTGCTAACTTGGCGTTAGCTGGACGAGTAAGCAACAAGCTGTGGTAAGTGTAGGAACATGTAGGTATGAATACGAGTAATATGATGAAAACATATTACATGTTACTGCATAATAAATCCCAAATAAACGTGAAGTACCAAAGAACTCTACACATCTCTACTTAGCATGTCGCTAGCTCACATTAGCATGCATTTCCTTCTGTAGGCCGGTTCACTGCGGTAACGGAACTCACCGTAATGAAAGTTGCCCACGTCCGGGTCATAAAAATAAGATGTTCGGTTGGACATTCTGAAAGAAGGATACTCTTATTTTTTTTCTCTCTAAATGTGTGCTTGCAGCTATACAACTCGCATTTATTTCAATTAGCAGACAACCGCCATGATAAACACAGCGCGTTACGTCATCAAGCCGGGTCAGTACTGACGGAGAGGGGCGGGGGGGAGGAGGAGGAAAGATAAACGACATATCTCTTTACATCTATGCGTATCACAGTTAAATGAATGTATCCCGTTTTAAAGTGTCTTAAAACAACAGTCATAGTGCTCATATGAACGCTTGAAGATATGTGGACGACTGAAGCTTCATATTAGCTCGAGATAAACCTTTAAATTCACTGTTTGCACAAAAGGACGGCTGTGGAGTTTGTCCCATATTACTTATGTTTGACGTGCATTATGAAGGAAACCTTTAACAGTCAGAATGAACAGGAGGAGTGATTATTGTTGTTTTTACACACAATTATGAACCCAGCAACACAAACGTGTTTTAGAATTATACAAAATGAACAAAAACATAAAAATTATGTGTCAAAGACAAAACTCTTTCTGTGATATTACAGACTCTGTGTGACTAATGCAAATAGACAGCAGCTTGTTTGCTATCATACACCTCATGATATAAAATGTGCATGGTCTGTCAGGGAAACATATGGTGGAAGCACCAGCTGTGGAAGCAATTGGAGACACATTTGTGAAATAAATAAAATGCACAATTGAATGGACATAAGAAAGAAAACCTTCTTCTATTTTCCTTGATGACGTTTATTTACCTCTACACCTGTACTGCATCGGCCTTGTCAGCCCTGCCCCCAGTGTTTCCCTCAGCCAATCAGCTCCTTGCCTGTTCTCCTGTATACACACCTGTGGAAAAACACTAACACCACATGCACACATATTATGGTTATTATATAAGGGTTTAAAGTTACCCCAGATGAAGTTTCTTCGTCATCTTTTCATCACAGTAAAGAATTAAAATTCACATATGTGTGTTTTCATGTGAGTGTGGTCAACGACAGGGTCGTGTCCACCTGCAGCGTCTCCTCTATGTGATTTACTGGTACACCCTAATAAACACTGCAACCTGCATTCTCATCTCATCAATTCTTCAATCTAATTTTTGGATTAATTAATTTATTGTTTGGTCTATAAAATGTTACTTATATTAATTTTTTTTTCTTAGAACCAGAGTGATATCTTTAATGTGTTTGTTTTGTTCAATTAATTTACAGGTATAAAACACAGAAATAGCAACGGTTTCTCACATTTGAGAAGATTGAATATTGAAACATTATGAAAAACAACTTCCACCTTTATCACTGCTACTAGTAGAGTTTAGTGACATTACTCCCCAGACTAGCTCCACTTTAGTTTTAAGGTGAAAACACCTGTGAAGGCGTGCATTATTATTATTATTATTATTTGATATAATGATGTCCTACTGAACTGTGTTACTGCATGCAAAAGTTGTAACCTTCAGTATGCTGGCCTCATAGACTTTATAGAGATGGATGTAGTGAGGTGTGATCCAAGTGACGCAAAAGATTTCCCAGTTTTGGTTTTGGTTTTCTGATAATGGAAAATGTTGCATGGTCTGGTGTGGGTAATGTGGACCAAGTATGGATTCAGAGGCTGAATGAGGGTGAAGGTGGGTATTTATTGTGCAGCAGAAAAATGGCAAAAAGGCTGGGCTGGCTGGTCGGAAGGCGGTGGAAAACTGCAGGTGGTGTGTGGCTGAGGTGGCAGGCTTGGCAGTGTTCCTGGAGAAAAGGCAGACAAAATACGGTCAGTACCGGTACAGGCAGAATGCTACGCACTGAAGGCAACCATGAACTAGTTCAGACCTGAAGTATACCACATAGTAGCAAGGAACGGTATAATGTGGCACAGAACAAAGGAACTGGGAGTTCTTGAGTAGTTGGTGATGACATGATGGTTTGCAGCTGAGCAGAGTCCTGGGAGCAGACCACACCTCCGAACCACACCCACCTGGCAGACAGGGACAAAACAAAACAAAAGACACAGAGGGAGGGAGGAGGCAGAGGAGAATGAAACCATGGCAGCCTGGACCATGACAGAAAATCCATTAAAATGCTGGTGTGATCAGACATTCACAACCCTGTATCATGTAGTTATTAGGGATGGTATTATGAACCGTACATCTTATTTGTACAGGCCAGTTATGGCACGCATTGACGCATTGCGTGTATGTATGTCTGTTCTATTTTGGATCTGTTTTTGCGGTTTTGGCAAAACACCCGGATAGATTAAGCTCCAATGCTCACTCAAACTTTTGATCTCTTGTAACTATTTTTTTATGAGGTTTTAAGGAGGTTTGAGGCTTTGGTTTATATTAAGCTCTTAGTTATCATATCAGCATCTGAGATAAAAATCTGTTCCATATTCAAAGACTGGCAAGCGTTATATAAATTAAACAGTGTAAATCAGCAGGTGTGATGCAGAGAGGCTGGCATGAGCCGCTGCCAGTCCTCTACTCTACTGAATGTGTGTTGGCTTGTCAGTTTTCTTTTAGGTTGGAATGTCGGAAGTAAATTTCGTTTTTATCTCTCTTCATCTTTCTCTGCCTGCAGCTAAATGGCAGCATTTCTGTGGATTTAATGGTTTATGTATTGTGTATTCTTGATGTTACAGTAAGCTCAACAGAGATGAGTGTGGATGTGCGTTTGCCACACAAACCAGAAGCTGGAATATCCCTTGTATATTTTACAGGACTGCTGTATTTGATGTATTCTTTCTTTGTAATACCGTGGTGATCGCGTCATGTTCTCTTTAGTCACACTCACACGGATCTGCCTGCCCTTTTAAAATATTCTCAGTTCACTTTTAATTTCACACAGCACACACTAAAACCATAAAACCAAGCCTTGATATTATAACTGGGAGCGCCACTTGTTGCACTTTTGTTTCTCAATCTCAATGTTCTGCACCTTGTCTTAACAACGTGGTTAAAAGCTCAGGAAAAATGTAGTAAGTGCACCTGGAGTTACGATTCCATCCTTAAACTATTAATTCAAAGGTTAAGAATTAACTTTTATGCCATATTTAAAGCCAGAGTTATCTTTACATTGACTTACATTCATTTCTTGGAGACTTAACCTAACCATAACAACTACTTGGCTAAACCTAACCCTTAACGTAACCCTAACCTTTAACCACTGACTTGAGGACACCCAGTTGAACACTCACACACACACAAACACACGCACAATATCAAATGTACAAATATATATGCCCACATACCCACACACAGGTACAAGTGTGGTAATCCACAGTCTACTACTCAATCTTCTTAACAAGTTAAATAATCAACTAAACATCACATTCATTCCATTAATAATTGATATATTTTTTTAATGCATCCACTTATTTCTTTACTTTCTTATCGACTGCTTCAGATTATGATTTCCTGAGTTTCTGAAAAATATGGTTTCCCTTCTCTGATGAGACGATACTTGCAAAGAAGCTGTATGAGTCATATCTTTTTTTTCAGACAAAGAAAGAAATACTTTTTTATATATATATACAGTATATAATCGTTTCCTCAGCTCTGACTGTGTTATCTGCCTTATTGCAACTTCTACTTTCTTTGGTTATTGTGACCATTAGCTGATAGGTCAGTCATGTTATTCTGTCTTAAGGTGAATCCTCTGTTCCCAGTCATTCCTTTGAAATCTCTCACCGTCGGCTTCTTAATCTCACAAGCTCTAAAGTTCTTTATCTTAGACTCCTTGTCAGCTCAATATTTCTATGATCTGCCCACTCTCTCCTCTCTTTTTGTTTCTGTACTTTATCTTATAGTCGTGTAGGCCGAGGAACAGCATTCAAAGCTTCTTGGTTTATTTGCAGTAGCTTTAGTGCAGGAGAGGCTCCATTTCAAATATTAGCCAGTGGATTGTAGCTACACTGATTCAGCAGCTGCTCTTGAACCCTTTCTTTGTTATTTTTTATGCTTCTCTCACGGAAAGCAGAAACATCTTAAAAACACACGAGAATGACATTTGTTCAGGTTGTATAATGTCATATATTGTGCTTTTATGCATAAACACACATTTGAAATATTTGAAAACAATAAATATTATACCATTTTCATAGTGACTCTAGGCTAGGCTATCCATGGGAGGAAATGTCATCAGAAGTAGACTGAACCTTTTTCAACTATATTTGATTTGCTGCTCACTGCAGAAGAAAGAACACGTTCATGTCATGTTCTATCACACCTGTGAATATTCTCAATTCATCCGGGTCATAGTTATCTCAAGGAGATTAAATCAAACGCAACATTCTGATAACACCAAGCTTGTGTTCCAGTGGGTGGTGTAAGTCGAAAATGAGATATTGGTCTGTGTGTGTGGGTTTCCTGTATACCCCAATGTGGAGGCTCATGTCTTTTTCAATATGGACGTCACAGTCTAAGAAGGGCAAACTGTTGTCCTTAACATCTTCTCTTGTGAACTTGATGTTTCTGTCCACTGAGTTGATGTGTTCAGTAAAGGCTTGCACTTCTTGGGTTTTGATCTTGACCCATGTGTCATCCACATATCTGAACCAGTGGCTCGGTGTTACTCCTTTAAAGGAGCTCAGGGCCCTGCGTTCCATTTCCTCCATGTACAGATTGGCCACAATGGGGGATACTAGGGAACCCATGGCACAGCCATGTTTCTGTCTGTAAAATTTGCCATTAAACTGGAAATATGTGGTGTTAAAGCATAAATCCAGAAGTAGGCAGGTATCTGTTCTGGTCTAAGTTTTGTTCTGTCCTGGAGAGAGTTGTCATGTGTAAGTTGTTTTCTCACTGTTTCCAAAGCCTCCGTGGTTGGTATGCAAGTGAACATGGAAGTCACATCTAGTGTTGCTCCGATTGATCGGCTGCCGATCATGATCGGCCGATATTGTCTAAAAATAGCCTGATCGGCGATCGGAAAAACATGCCGATCAGGAAGCCGATCACGAGACGTACATTATTAGCGACGTTTCAAATAAAGGCATTCTGTACATTTGAAGATTTTGACTGTTTTTTATAGTTAATTACGGATTGGATTATAAGACGCTACTTTTTCTTCATACTTTGAACCATGCGTCTTATACAGAGGTGCAGCTTTTCTATTAATTTTTCTTCAGCCCACAGTGTGTGTGTGTGTGTGTGTGTGTGCGCGCGCGCAGGCCGCAGTCATTGACGGAGCTGCTCCGTCACAGGTATATAATATTATTACACCCTCACCCCCTCAAAATGGAAAACCGAAACAATTCCTATGATGCAGCTTTTAAGTTGAATGCCATCGATCTGGCTATCCATGAAGTAAACAGTAAGGACACGTCAGCTTGCCGTTAATGAATCTATGGCATAGATTCATTAACGGCAAGCTTACGTGCAGCCGCGGTGAGACGATATGTGATGAAGATTATCTGACGCTGTTCAACTCTGACACTGAAGAGGACGTCTTCAGTGCGCAGAAGAAATGAAGTGACAGTGGTTTGGTGTTCATTAGTTTTAAATGCTCAATTCATTCTTTGATCGGCAGTGATCGGCAATCGGCCGATCAAGTTTTTTGGTGATCGGTATCGGTGATCGGCCCAAAAAATGGCGATCGGAGCATCACTAGTCACATCGTAGGAAACCATGGTTTTATCTGTCTCCATTCTTAGGTTTCCGGACTTTGTTCACAAAATCAATAGAGTTTTGGATATGGTGAGGGGTGTTGCCTACCAAGGGTGCCAAGATGCTAGCCACATGTTTGGCAATGTTGTAGGTGACCGAGTTTATACTGCTGACAATGGGTCTGAGTGGGACCCCTTCTTTATGGATCTTAGGAAGTCCATATATGCAGGGGATTGAGTCTTGTGGATATAACCGGTGGTATTGTATTCTATCAATAATCCCTTCTTTTTGTAGTTTTTGTAGACATTCTATTGCCTTCTTTTTGTAGATACTGGTTGGGTCTCTTTTCAGAATTTCAGAGTGTTTGTGTCACTGAGTATTGTAGTGACCTTGTCATGGTAGTCAGTTTTATTGAGTATTACTGTGCATCGTCCCTTGTCTGCTGGAAGGATTGTGATGTTGGGGTCTTTGCTGAGAGTTGTTACTGCCTTCCTTTCCTCAAAAGTGAGGTTAGAAGGGGAGCCTTGGGATTGGATAGAGCTGCTGACACTTTCAACCTAAGCTGTTCGGCTTCAGTTTCAGTTAAGTTGTTTTTCTTTATAGCTGATTCTGTAGCTGTAATCAGATCAACTATAGGTAACCACAAAATTCAAACCTTTAGCTAAGACCTCCTTCTCTGTGTGGGTGAGTTCTCTGTCAGACAAATTATTTACCCATCTGTCATATTGTGTTGGAATGTCCGTTTTTTGCCTCCAAGTAGGAGTTTCTGTGTTGTTCAGAAATTGTAGTTTCTGAAATTCCTGGTCTGTCTTTCTTTGCTTTTGTTGTGTTGAGATAATTGTGCTTTCGGGGTGAAAACCACAACTTTCTCCATGATAGAACCAGGTAAGAGTGATGTTACTTTCAGTAGTAATTTGTCTGTTTTCTCTTTCAGCCCTTCTACAGTGAAATTAATCTGTCTTATCCGCTCATTGAGGAGTTGGTTTTGTGCTTTTCCTATGATTGTTTTCACTCTATGGCCTTCCATAGTGGAGCATAGGCGTAGGCTAGTTGGTATAAGCCTTTGTTGTCTGCATCTCAGATTAAACCGTAGGTGGTTTCTGTAATCTGCAATTTTCCAAGCCAACCTTTCATATTCCCGCACCATTTTCAGGGTTGCCAACCCAAATTGTTGTGTAATAAGCCTGTGAATATTCTCATTCATCCAGTTATCTCAAGGAGATTAAATCGAACGCAACTGTACTTGGTAATTTGTCTTTGAAGACGTTTCACCTCTTATCCAAGAGGCTTCATCAGTCAGTCTGTCAGTGAGGGCACAACACAGGACTATACAGATATACAAAAGCTGTTTTGCATTAAATTCAAGGGTTCCCTCTGATAAAATGTGCTATGGGATACCTCATCTTCCCATTAAAACCACCACTGAGATGTGTCAGTCTCCACCCAGAGTGTTTGTGCTCTCAGGAGTTTCCGCATCTTCTTTCTCTCTTAATATTTTTTATGGTACAGGTTCTTTCCAGATCGTTCTCTGTTGATCGTCTCCAGCCCAGCTGTGTTGATTTGTCAGCAGTGATGGAAACAGAGACCGAAGGAACTGAAGCACCTGTATTTCTCTCATCTATTTCACTCCAGGTCTGGTCACGCAGTTTCTGCGTTCTCTCCTTCACAGAGCCAAGATGCCATCAACGAGAAAGGACTATAAAACATGACGGCTGTCCATGCAGCGTGTTGCACTATTTTATGTGTTTGAACCAACTAAAGGCATTAAAAAGCTTTCTGGACAAAGTGGAATAGATCCAACCTCAGGCTGGTCTCGGGGCTCCAAAACACAGATCTGGGAAGCAAGAGTTGTATCCAGAAAGTGGCCTATTAGTGTCTTCTACCCGCCTGGCTGCAATACATGCAGAAGCAAAGAAGGACTGTCTCAGATTGTTCCATCTTGTTTTTGATGAGTTCTTTACTCCAGAGGAGTGCCAACATGAAGACTTTGGAAAGCACAGGAAGGTGCCAGATGGAAAGACAGACCTGGATAAGTTCAAAGTCAATGGGATCATTGCTCATTGTTAACAATTTATGGAAATATGAAAGGTTGTGGAAATCCATCAGTAAAAATACATAACATAAAGAAGTTGTTTTAAAAAATGAATTTGTTGTAACTTTTCCTTTTATTTCTAGTTTGTTTTCCCCTCTTTCTTCTGCACCTTCTCACATTCATCACAATATCTGGCTGAATGTATCACATAGCTACATTTAACGTTTTGTTTCAGTGACCTCACAGTTTTACTAAATTTCAATATGAGATATTTCAATGTGAATTTTGTGACATCGGGATAAAAAAAGCCCTAAATAATGTCAGTGTAACTGCTGTTACATTATGAAATTTTTAAAATTTGCGCTTTCTTTTCTGATGTTTTTCTTCTTGCAGCTTACATCATGCGCTGTAGTAGCCTGGATGGATGGATACCGGTGGAGAAGAGTAAAGTAAAAAAAAGCCTTCGTAAAACAAATGCTGCATCAGGGCCACGCTGTAAAGAATTGCATGTGGCATACTGATAGACATTTGTTGCAATGACCATGTTCATGTACATCATTGAAGCTATTGCTTAGAAACATGTCATACCAGTGAATTGCAGAAAAACTTAGACAAAGTCTTATGTATTTGTATTATTTTTATTTTTTTATTTTATGTTTTTTGTTTTAATTGAATAGGATTGTGGATGGGGGTGGGGGTGGGGGGGGGGGGGGGGGGGGGGGGGTCAGGGTTAGGGGTTAGTGGGTGTGGGTGATGGGGGGTAAGGGTTAGGGGTTATGGTTGGGTGTGTGTGTGTGTGTGTGTGTGTGTGTGTGTGTGTGTGACGGGGGGTGGTCAGGGTTAGGGGTTATGGTTGGGGTGTGTGTGTGTGAGGGGTGGTCAGGGTTAGGGGTTATAGTTGGGGTGTGTGTGTGGGGATGGGGGGTTGGGCCGTTGGGGATCTCTTCATTTCGGCGCCTTGGGTTTTACGAGGATCCGTCAAAAACTCTGGAGTCTGGTCAGCTTGGGTTGCAGTTTTTTTTGCAGTTGATGTGGGGATGTTTTTTAGTGACAACTGTAAACCTAAAAACATGGAGAAAGTTGAAAAGGTTCAGTAGTGTTCTCTTACTAAATAACGTTATGTTTTATCACCTAGCAAAGCTTGTCCCAGGACAAACATTCTCCTTGTATTTATATATAAAAAATGTATTATTATCTGCACAGACCTGTTTTATCTCTGGTGTGACTCATCGGGTGCTTGGAGGTGGACGATGTGGCTTTTCCTTTCTGTTTGAGGATCTTAGATGTCAGCTGCTTGTTTCCTTGGTCTTTCAAACACAGAAGCTCATCTTTAGTTTTAATGACGTCTACCAAGGATTGAACATGTGCCATGAGAGCTGTCTTGTTCTTTGTCTCATTCTCAAGTCTCTCTTGCAGTTGGGTCACAGCAGTCTTTTCTGACGCGTAAGACAATTTGGTCTCCTGGATTTCTTTGAACCGCTCCATGTTCTTGTGGGTCAGATTAGTTATTTCCCTCTCTGCTTTTTGAAGTTGGGACTGGACTGCTGTAATATTAACCTGCAGACTCAAGTTCTTGTTCTTTTCTTCAGCCAGGTCGGTGGACATCTGGTTTACCTTTGTGTTTAATGAAATCAGGCTTTGGTTCTTAGCAGTGATCTCTTGTTCAAGTTTCTGTACTTGGATGTTGCAAGAGTTTTGGTTTAAGGCTCTCTCTTGAAGCTTAATAATGCAGTCCTGGAGCTGCTGGATTTTGCTTTCTTTCTCCTGAGTCTGTTGGTAATATGTTTCTGATTTCTCTTTCAGCTTCTGCTCAGATTGCTCTAGGTTCTTCTTTAGTTGCTTCATGGCTTCCTTGTCACTGCAGAGTTGCACTTTCACCTTTTGATGGAATTTTGCAAAGTGTGACTGCTCCTCTGCAAGTTTGGCCTCAAGAATAGAAATGGTGTCCTTCTTCTTCCGTAGTGATTTGTGGAGAACTGCGTTGTCTTCTCTTTTCTGATTCAATTTCTTTTCCAGATCAGCATTTACTGACTTTTCCTTTGCCAGAGATTTTTCAAGAGCTGCTGTGGATGATTTTTCATTATTCAAAGCTTTCTCCTTTTCCAGCATTTTCTTAAGACCATTTTTTTCTTCTCTCTCCTTTTCCAGCATTTTCTGAACACCATTTTTTTCTTTTCTCTCCTTCTCCAGCATTTTCTGAACACCATTATTTTCTTCTCTCTCCTTTTCCAGCATTTTCTGAACACCATTATTTTCTTCTCTCTCCTTTTCCAGCATTTTCTTAAGACCATTTTTTTCTTCTCTCTCTTTTTCCAGCATTTTCTGAACACCATTTTTTTCTTTTCTCTCCTTTTCCAGCATTTTCTGAAGAACATTATCGTCTTTTCTCTCATTCTCCAGCATTTTCTTAAGACCATTTTTTTCTTCTCTCTCCTTCTCCAGCATTTTCTGAACACCATTATTTTCTTCTCTCTCCTTTTCCAGCATTTTCTGAACACCATTATTTTCTTCTCTCTCCTTCTCCAGCATTTTCTTAAGACCACTTTTTTCTTCTCTCTCCTTTTCCAGCATTTCCTGAAGAACATTATCGTCTTTTTTCTCATTCTTCAGCATTTTCTGAACACCATTTTTTTCTTCTCTCTCCTTTTCCAGCATTTTCTGAACACCATTTTTTTCTTCTCTCTCCTTCTCCAGCATTTTCTGAACACCATTTTTTTCTTCTTTCTCCTTCTCTAGCATTTTTTGAACACCATTTTTTTCTTCTCTCTCCTTCTCCAGCATTTCCTGAAGAACATTATCGTCTTTTCTCTCATTCTCCAGCATTTTCCGCAGACTATCATTGTCTTCTCTCTCATTCTCCAGCATTTTCCGCAGACTATCATTGTCTTCTCTCTCCGTGTTCACCATTTTCATAAGAATAGCCATTTCTTCTTTCTGCCTCTCCAGTTCTTCATACATTAAATCCACTTCAAGGGAATCAGTTTTCTGTAAAAATGTTATTTCGTTAGAGACAGGTCTATAATTATTTGTCTTTGTGCACTGGGCATTTTATCTGTATTATACAATCTTACCATCTCATCTGAGGCTGTGGCGTGAACATATTTAGAATTCCCCAGATCCTGGCTGGAATTTTCAATGGGCTCATCACTGTTTACAAGGTTTAGATCCTCGATGAGTTTGTAGGAGTGAAGGTCCATGGCTGCTTGCTGCTTTGGAGAAAATCAGTAAGTCATTAAAATTGTTATATTAATATAAATTGGGAACTCCATAGATTTTATGTCTCAAAGTCAATTCGCTCATCACACACACACACACAATATTACAAAGCTTGTGAAAACAGTCATGTCTTGGCTCTTGAGGTAGAAAGTGACATCACATCACACAAATGTAACTAGAAGTCTACATTTCAAACTGAGACATGGAGAGAACGTTTATCAAGCAGGGTGGGTCGACCATATGCTAATGAGTTGCATTATGGGACATGTAGGATCTTATGTCTTCACACCTTGACCAATATAAGGGACTAAAGGTCAGCCTCTGCTGCATCAAATCTGACCATTCTTGTGTCTCCTGCAAGTCTCTCAACTACATGCAAGTGCAAACACTCAACTACTGGATTACCACTATAAGAAATAAAGTGTGTTTTGCCTCAAGAAGAAGAGAAACACTGACTGTTTCTCAGTATATGTTACCCACCTCATCATCACCATGGAGGGATACAGGCTTCTCCTGTTCTGGGGTGGTTTCGAATTCAGCAGAAAATTTCACCTATTTAATGACAACAACAAAACAATGAAGGTTTTCACCTGACTTTTCGTACATCAGTTATTTTGTACTTTGCTTGATAAATGCATGGTGTAATATGATCTTACCTTTTTAACTTTTTTCTTAGTCTTTTTGGGTTTTTTCCCCTCCTGTGAACATGAAGACAGCACATATAGATGAATTAGTCAACCTGATTGATATTTTACAGGTATTACAAGACTTACTCTATTCTATAGAATTGTTTGTGTTAAGCTAGTGTAAATGCATCAGTTGAGAACATTCATTTTATACCGATTTTATATTGTGAAAAATAAGATCCTCTTGTATTTTATTACAACATTGCAAAGGCAATTTAAACATAAAGAATCCCAAGATCTAGAAGAACGCTATAGTTATTCATTGTTGTTGGGTATTTTATCCGTATTATACAATCTTACCATCTTTTCTGAGACTGTGGCGTGATTGTTGTCAAAAAGTAGATCGTCAAGGGGTTTGCAGGAATAAAGGTCCCTGAATGAATCTTTGCATTTGATTTGAGGCGCGGAGAAGATGGGGGGCAAAGAGCAAGAGAATTTAGCCTTGTCCTGTTGCAAAGAGAAGACACATCATGTAATCATGAAATTGTGTGTAATGTATGACAAAAGGTAGATGCTGAGCACTGTTTCTCTACAACAGAATATTAATGCCACTTTGTTGAACAAAAGTCACGATAATAAGGAAAGTCTTTTAATTAATTAGTCAACCTGATTGATAGATTACAGGTTTTACAAAACGTACTCTATTCTGTTTGTGCATAATAGGGTAAATGCATTAAAGTGGACAACATTCATCCTATAAACAATTTATATACAATTTGTGTGACAACAAATAAGATCATTTTGCACATTATCATAACATTGGAAAGGAAATGTAAACATAAAGACTCCCAAAATCTAAAAGCAAATACAGTAATCTCTTGAATTTAATATATAAACTAATTGAATATAAATCTGAAAGGCTGTAATAAGGCTGTAAACAGTGTGACGCTTTTACCATTTTTCTGTCTTGTCACTGAATGATGCCGATACAAGCTATCAAAGACAAATAACCAAGTCCAGTTGCGATCGATTTAATCTACTTGAGAAAAGCTATCAGCTGTTTATAGAGCACGTTTTATACCAATAGTGTTATAGTGTACCACTATGTTTCACATATAAACTTTCCTGGACTTGATGACACACCAAACCTTTGAGATTCTAGAACACCATAGATGTTTTCAAAGAGTGTTTTTATTTGAATTATTTAAATGTCATACTGATTTATACTTCTATTTCAGAACAACACAGAGAGAAATATTGCTCTCTTTACTTCACTGAATTTAAATGACAGCTTTAGTTACTTTACAGATTACAATCATTCCACATATAAAGTATGATGCACTGATACACATTTAAGCAGATATAAAGTAGCACCAGAAATTGAGATTTTGCAATAACTAACGCAAATTCTTTTATATATTTGTGAGAGCTTTTGGCAAAATAACAGCAACTTGGGACGGCTGTGGCTCAGAAGTACCATTGATTGGAAGATGGGTGGATTGACTAATGACTGATAATGTTCATAAGCTCATTTCCGGTGAAAGAGCGTTGGGGGTTATAGTAAAAAACATATATATACACATACATATATAAACATATAGTCTCGCCCTTACGCAGCTCTCGGTAAAGTTCATAACCGAAAACGTCTTCTTGCACAAGTATGTCGAGTCAAACAAGCTCAGCACATTGGTCCCAAATTTCTCATAGGTGGTCAATTTGGGTGGAGTGAGTGTTGGTGTTAGAGTGCTTGGGTAGGTGGTGTAATAAAGACTCACCTCAGTATCATCTGTGACGTCTGTTGAAGAGCAATATTAATGCTTGACTGGTGTCAGAAATGGAGCTGCAGGGACAATGCAAAAAAAAAAACGTTGGCCCGTTTGAGGTTGAGAGGGTAATTAATCCATCTGCTGTGAGACTAAGGTTGCCTGACTCTATGAACCGGCCGAACCCCCTCCTCCCGCCCTGGTCATTGATGGTCATCCTGCCTACATTGTGCATAAGATCTTGGATGTGAGGCGTCGGGGGCGCGGTTATCAATATCTGGTAGACTGGGAGGGGTACGGTCCTGAGGAACGGTCATGGATTTCTCGACGACTCATTCTGAGCCCACAACTGTTAGAGGACTTCTATCATGAGTTCCCTCACAAGTCCGGGAAGACGCCTGGAGGCGTCATTTAGAGGGGGGGTACTGTGGTATCTAGGCTGGGGGTTGGGCTCCAGGTTCTCTCATTACAAGGATGGGTGTGGTGCTGTGGAGCTGTCTGCACACACCTGAAGCTGATCATCATCTCGAGCAGTATTTAGTGGTGGTGGTGGTGCCAGATTGTCATCGCGTCGTGGTAGATCAACTAGGCTCCTCATAAGACTTTGTAACCTGAGATTTAGCTGAGTATTGACTTTTATTTCTGTCTCTAGACTCCAGCTCTTCGCCCTCCTCACCACCAGACTTCTGCACCAGTCCACCCCAGCCTAAACCCCTCAACGGCCTATCCCTACCTTGTCCCTGACTCAAGCTCCCCCCGTGAGCTCCCCTGCCCCTGCTGCCTTCCTGGCGCCCGTGACACCCCCCTGCCCCTTTTTTACCGTGGTCTAATAAACGGCTGCTTATTTGGCAAAACTCTGCTCCTCTGCATTTTTGGGTCCACTACCAGCGACACACCACATGTTGTCTGCATCTCAGATTAAACCGTAGGTGGTTTCTGTAATCTGCAATTTTCCAAGCCAACCTTTCATATTCCCGCACCATTTTCAGGGTTGCCAACCCAAATTGTTGTGTAATAAGCCTGTGAATATTCTCATTCATCCAGTTATCTCAAGGAGATTAAATCGAACGCAACTGTACTTGGTAATTTGTCTTTGAAGACGTTTCACCTCTCATCCAAGAGGCTTCATCAGTCAGTCTGTCAGTGAGGGCACAACACAGGACTATACAGATATACAAAAGCTGTTTTGCATTAAATTCAAGGGTTCTCTCTAATAAAATGTGCTATGGGATACCTCATCTTCCCATTAAAACCACCACTGAGATGTATCAGTCTCCACCCAGTGACTGAGTGTTTGTGCTCTCAGGAGTTTCCGCATCTTCTTTCTCTCTTAATATTTTTTATGGTACAGGTTCTTTCCAGATCGTTCTCTGTTGATCGTCTCCAGCCCAGCTGTGTTGATTTGTCAGCAGTGATGGAAACAGAGACCGAAGGAACTGAAGCACCTGTATTTCTCTCATCTATTTCACTCCAGGTCTGGTCACGCAGTTTCTGCGTTCTCTCCTTCAAAGAGCCAAGATGCCATCAACGAGAAAGGACTATAAAACATGACGGCTGTCCATGCAGCGTGTTGCACTATTTTATGTGTTTGAACCAACTAAAGGCATTAAAAAGCTTTCTGGACAAAGTGGAATAGATCCAACCCCAAAACACAGATCTGGGAAGCAAGAGTTGTATCCAGAAAGTGGCCTATTAGTGTCTTCTACCCGCCTGGCTGCAATACATGCAGAAGCAAAGAAGGACTGTCTCAGATTGTTCCATCTTGTTTTTGATGAGTTCTTTAATCCAGAGGAGTGCCAACATGATGTGACCTTTGGGAAGCACAGGAAGGTGCCAGATGGGAAGACAGTCCTGGATAAGTTCAAAGTCAATGGGATCATTGCTCATTGTTAACAATTTATGGAAATATGGAAAGGTTGTGGAAATCCATCAGTAAAAATACATAACATAAAGAAGTTGTTTTCAAAAATGAATTTGTTGTAACTTTTCCTTTTATTTCTAGTTTGTTTTCCCCTCTTTCTTCTGCACCTTCTCACATTCATCACAATATCTGGCTGAATGTATCACATAGCTACATTTAACGTTTTGTTTCAGTGACCTCACAGTTTTACTCAATTTCAATATGAGATATTTCAATGTGAATTTTGTGACATCGGGATAAAAAAGCCCTCAATAATGTCAGTGTAAGTGCTGTTACATTATGAAATTTGTAAATTTGCGCTTTCTTTTCTGATGTTTTTCTTCTTGCAGCTTACATCATGCGCTGTAGTAGCCTGGATGGATGGAGAAGAGTAAAGTAAAAAAAAGCCTTCGTAAAACAAATGCTGCATCAGGGCCAATTGCATGTGGCATACTGATAGACATTTGTTGAAATGACCATGTTCATGTACATCATTGAAGCTATTGCTTAGATACATGTCATACCAGTGAATTGCAGAAAAACTTAGACAAAGTCTTATGTATTTGTATTATTTTTATTTTTTTATTTTATGTTTTTTATTTTAATTGAATAGGATTGTGGATGGGGGTGGGGGGGGTCAGGGTTAGGGGTTATGGTTGGGGTGTGTGTGTGTGTGTGTTGGGGGGGGGGGGGGGGGGGGTTAGGGCGTGTGGGTGATGGGGGGTCAGGGTTAGGGGTTATGGTTGGGGTGTGTGTGTGTGTGACGGGGGGTGGTCAGGGTTAGGGGTTATGGTTGGGGTGTGTGTGTGTGAGGGGTGGTCAGGGTTAGGGGTTATAGTTGGGGTGTGTGTGTGGGGATGGGGGGTTGGGCCGTTGGGGATCTCTTCATTTCGGCGCCTTGGGTTTTACGAGGATCCGTCAAAAACTCTGGAGTCTGGTCAGCTTGGGTTGCAGTTTTTTTTGCAGTTGATGTGGGGATGTTTTTTAGTGACAACTGTAAACCTAAAAACATGGAGAAAGTTGAAAAGGTTCAGTAGTGTTCTCTTACTAAATAACGTTATGTTTTATCACCTAGCAAAGCTTGTCCCAGGACAAACATTCTCCTTGTATTTATATATAAAAAATTTATTATTATCTGCACAGACCTGTTTTATCTCTGGTGTGACTCATCGGGTGCTTGGAGGTGGACGATGTGGCTTTTCCTTTCTGTTTGAGGATCTTAGATGTCAGCTGCTTGTTTCCTTGGTCTTTCAAACACAGAAGCTCATCTTTAGTTTTAATGACGTCTACCAAGGATTGAACATGTGCCATGAGAGCTGTCTTGTTCTTTGTCTCATTCTCAAGTCTCTCTTGCAGTTGGGTCACAGCAGTCTTTTCTGACGCGTAAGACAATTTGGTCTCCTGGATTTCTTTGAACCGCTCCATGTTCTTGTGGGTCAGATTAGTTATTTCCCTCTCTGCTTTTTGAAGTTGGGACTGGACTGCTGTAATATTAACCTGCAGACTCAAGTTCTTGTTCTTTTCTTCAGCCAGGTCGGTGGACATCTGGTTTACCTTTGTGTTTAATGAAATCAGGCTTTGGTTCTTAGCAGTGATCTCTTGTTCAAGTTTCTGTACTTGGATGTTGCAAGAGTTTTGGTTTAAGGCTCTCTCTTGAAGCTTAATAATGCAGTCCTGGAGCTGCTGGATTTTGCTTTCTTTCTCCTGAGTCTGTTGGTAATATGTTTCTGATTTCTCTTTCAGCTTCTGCTCAGATTGCTCTAGGTTCTTCTTTAGTTGCTTCATGGCTTCCTTGTCACTGCAGAGTTGCACTTTCACCTTTTGATGGAATTTTGCAAAGTGTGACTGCTCCTCTGCAAGTTTGGCCTCAAGAATAGAAATGGTGTCCTTCTTCTTCCGTAGTGATTTGTGGAGAACTGCGTTGTCTTCTCTTTTCTGATTCAATTTCTTTTCCAGATCAGCATTTACTGACTTTTCCTTTGCCAGAGATTTTTCAAGAGCTGCTGTGGATGATTTTTCATTATTCAAAGCTTTCTCCTTTTCCAGCATTTTCTTAAGACCATTTTTTTCTTCTCTCTCCTTTTCCAGCATTTTCTGAACACCATTTTTTTCTTTTCTCTCCTTCTCCAGCATTTTCTGAACACCATTATTTTCTTCTCTCTCCTTTTCCAGCATTTTCTGAACACCATTATTTTCTTCTCTCTCCTTTTCCAGCATTTTCTTAAGACCATTTTTTTCTTCTCTCTCTTTTTCCAGCATTTTCTGAACACCATTTTTTTCTTTTCTCTCCTTTTCCAGCATTTTCTGAAGAACATTATCGTCTTTTCTCTCATTCTCCAGCATTTTCTTAAGACCATTTTTTTCTTCTCTCTCCTTCTCCAGCATTTTCTGAACACCATTATTTTCTTCTCTCTCCTTTTCCAGCATTTTCTGAACACCATTATTTTCTTCTCTCTCCTTCTCCAGCATTTTCTTAAGACCACTTTTTTCTTCTCTCTCCTTTTCCAGCATTTCCTGAAGAACATTATCGTCTTTTTTCTCATTCTTCAGCATTTTCTGAACACCATTTTTTTCTTCTCTCTCCTTTTCCAGCATTTTCTGAACACCATTTTTTTCTTCTCTCTCCTTCTCCAGCATTTTCTGAACACCATTTTTTTCTTCTTTCTCCTTCTCTAGCATTTTTTGAACACCATTTTTTTCTTCTCTCTCCTTCTCCAGCATTTCCTGAAGAACATTATCGTCTTTTCTCTCATTCTCCAGCATTTTCCGCAGACTATCATTGTCTTCTCTCTCATTCTCCAGCATTTTCCGCAGACTATCATTGTCTTCTCTCTCCGTGTTCACCATTTTCATAAGAATAGCCATTTCTTCTTTCTGCCTCTCCAGTTCTTCATACATTAAATCCACTTCAAGGGAATCAGTTTTCTGTAAAAATGTTATTTCGTTAGAGACAGGTCTATAATTATTTGTCTTTGTGCACTGGGCATTTTATCTGTATTATACAATCTTACCATCTCATCTGAGGCTGTGGCGTGAACATATTTAGAATTCCCCAGATCCTGGCTGGAATTTTCAATGGGCTCATCACTGTTTACAAGGTTTAGATCCTCGATGAGTTTGTAGGAGTGAAGGTCCATGGCTGCTTGCTGCTTTGGAGAAAATCAGTAAGTCATTAAAATTGTTATATTAATATAAATGGGGAACTCCATAGATTTTATGTCTCAAAGTCAATTCGCTCATCACACACACACACACAATATTACAAAGCTTGTGAAAACAGTCATGTCTTGGCTCTTGAGGTAGAAAGTGACATCACATCACACAAATGTAACTAGAAGTCTACATTTCAAACTGAGACATGGAGAGAACGTTTATCAAGCAGGGTGGGTCGACCATATGCTAATGAGTTGCATTATGGGACATGTACGATCTTATGTCTTCACACCTTGACCAATATAAGGGACTAAAGGTCAGCCTCTGCTGCATCAAATCTGACCATTCTTGTGTCTCCTGCAAGTCTCTCAACTACATGCAAGTGCAAACACTCAACTACTGGATTACCACTATAAGAAATAAAGTGTGTTTTGCCTCAAGAAGAAGAGAAACACTGACTGTTTCTCAGTATATGTTACCCACCTCATCATCACCATGGAGGGATACAGGCTTCTCCTGTTCTGGGGTGGTTTCGAATTCAGCAGAAAATTTCACCTATTTAATGACAACAACAAAACAATGAAGGTTTTCACCTGACTTTTCGTACATCAGTTATTTTGTACTTTGCTTGATAAATGCATGGTGTAATATGATCTTACCTTTTTAACTTTTTTCTTAGTCTTTTTGGGTTTTTTCCCCTCCTGTGAACATGAAGACAGCACATATAGATGAATTAGTCAACCTGATTGATATTTTACAGGTATTACAAGACTTACTCTATTCTATAGAATTGTTTGTGTTAAGCTAGTGTAAATGCATCAGTTGAGAACATTCATTTTATACCGATTTTATATTGTGAAAAATAAGATCCTCTTGTATTTTATTACAACATTGCAAAGGCAATTTAAACATAAAGAATCCCAAGATCTAGAAGAACGCTATAGTTATTCATTGTTGTTGGGTATTTTATCCGTATTATACAATCTTACCATCTTTTCTGAGACTGTGGCGTGATTGTTGTCAAAAAGTAGATCGTCAAGGGGTTTGCAGGAATAAAGGTCCCTGAATGAATCTTTGCATTTGATTTGAGGCGCGGAGAAGATGGGGGGCAAAGAGCAAGAGAATTTAGCCTTGTCCTGTTGCAAAGAGAAGACACATCATGTAATCATGAAATTGTGTGTAATGTATGACAAAAGGTAGATGCTGAGCACTGTTTCTCTACAACAGAATATTAATGCCACTTTGTTGAACAAAAGTCACGATAATAAGGAAAGTCTTTTAATTAATTAGTCAACCTGATTGATAGATTACAGGTTTTACAAAACGTACTCTATTCTGTTTGTGCATAATAGGGTAAATGCATTAAAGTGGACAACATTCATCCTATAAACAATTTATATACAATTTGTGTGACAACAAATAAGATCATTTTGCACATTATCATAACATTGGAAAGGAAATGTAAACATAAAGACTCCCAAAATCTAAAAGCAAATACAGTAATCTCTTGAATTTAATATATAAACTAATTGAATATAAATCTGAAAGGCTGTAATAAGGCTGTAAACAGTGTGACGCTTTTACCATTTTTCTGTCTTGTCACTGAATGATGCCGATACAAGCTATCAAAGACAAATAACCAAGTCCAGTTGCGATCGATTTAATCTACTTGAGAAAAGCTATCAGCTGTTTATAGAGCACGTTTTATACCAATAGTGTTATAGTGTACCACTATGTTTCACATATAAACTTTCCTGGACTTGATGACACACCAAACCTTTGAGATTCTAGAACACCATAGATGTTTTCAAAGAGTGTTTTTATTTGAATTATTTAAATGTCATACTGATTTATACTTCTATTTCAGAACAACACAGAGAGAAATATTGCTCTCTTTACTTCACTGAATTTAAATGACAGCTTTAGTTACTTTACAGATTACAATCATTCCACATATAAAGTATGATGCACTGATACACATTTAAGCAGATATAAAGTAGCACCAGAAATTGAGATTTTGCAATAACTAACGCAAATTCTTTTATATATTTGTGAGAGCTTTTGGCAAAATAACAGCAACTTGGGACGGCTGTGGCTCAGAAGTACCATTGATTGGAAGATGGGTGGATTGACTAATGACTGATAATGTTCATAAGCTCATTTCCGGTGAAAGAGCGTTGGGGGTTATAGTAAAAAACATATATATACACATACATATATAAACATATAGTCTCGCCCTTACGCAGCTCTCGGTAAAGTTCATAACCGAAAACGTCTTCTTGCACAAGTATGTCGAGTCAAACAAGCTCAGCACATTGGTCCCAAATTTCTCATAGGTGGTCAATTTGGGTGGAGTGAGTGTTGGTGTTAGAGTGCTTGGGTAGGTGGTGTAATAAAGACTCACCTCAGTATCATCTGTGACGTCTGTTGAAGAGCAATATTAATGCTTGACTGGTGTCAGAAATGGAGCTGCAGGGACAATGCAAAAAAAAAAACGTTGGCCCGTTTGAGGTTGAGAGGGTAATTAATCCATCTGCTGTGAGACTAAGGTTGCCTGACTCTATGAACCGGCCGAACCCCCTCCTCCCGCCCTGGTCATTGATGGTCATCCTGCCTACATTGTGCATAAGATCTTGGATGTGAGGCGTCGGGGGCGCGGTTATCAATATCTGGTAGACTGGGAGGGGTACGGTCCTGAGGAACGGTCATGGATTTCTCGACGACTCATTCTGAGCCCACAACTGTTAGAGGACTTCTATCATGAGTTCCCTCACAAGTCCGGGAAGACGCCTGGAGGCGTCATTTAGAGGGGGGGTACTGTGGTATCTAGGCTGGGGGTTGGGCTCCAGGTTCTCTCATTACAAGGATGGGTGTGGTGCTGTGGAGCTGTCTGCACACACCTGAAGCTGATCATCATCTCGAGCAGTATTTAGTGGTGGTGGTGGTGCCAGATTGTCATCGCGTCGTGGTAGATCAACTAGGCTCCTCATAAGACTTTGTAACCTGAGATTTAGCTGAGTATTGACTTTTATTTCTGTCTCTAGACTCCAGCTCTTCGCCCTCCTCACCACCAGACTTCTGCACCAGTCCACCCCAGCCTAAACCCCTCAACGGCCTATCCCTACCTTGTCCCCGACTCAAGCTCCCCCCGTGAGCTCCCCTGCCCCTGCTGCCTTCCTGGCGCCCGTGACACCCCCCTGCCCCTTTTTTACCGTGGTCTAATAAACGGCTGCTTATTTGGCAAAACTCTGCTCCTCTGCATTTTTGGGTCCACTACCAGCGACACACCACATGTTGTCTGCATCTCAGATTAAACCGTAGGTGGTTTCTGTAATCTGCAATTTTCCAAGCCAACCTTTCATATTCCCGCACCATTTTCAGGGTTGCCAACCCAAATTGTTGTGTAATAAGCCTGTGAATATTCTCATTCATCCAGTTATCTCAAGGAGATTAAATCGAACGCAACTGTACTTGGTAATTTGTCTTTGAAGACGTTTCACCTCTCATCCAAGAGGCTTCATCAGTCAGTCTGTCAGTGAGGGCACAACACAGGACTATACAGATATACAAAAGCTGTTTTGCATTAAATTCAAGGGTTCTCTCTAATAAAATGTGCTATGGGATACCTCATCTTCCCATTAAAACCACCACTGAGATGTATCAGTCTCCACCCAGATTACTGAGTGTTTGTGCTCTCAGGAGTTTCCGCATCTTCTTTCTCTCTTAATATTCTTTATGGTACAGGTTCTTTCCAGATCGTTCTCTGTTGATCGTCTCCAGCCCAGCTGTGTTGATTTGTCAGCAGTGATGGAAACAGAGACCGAAGGAACTGAAGCACCTGTATTTCTCTCATCTATTTCACTCCAGGTCTGGTCACGCAGTTTCTGCGTTCTCTCCTTCAAAGAGCCAAGATGCCATCAACGAGAAAGGACTATAAAACATGACGGCTGTCCATGCAGCGTGTTGCACTATTTTATGTGTTTGAACCAACTAAAGGCATTAAAAAGCTTTCTGGACAAAGTGGAATAGATCCAACCCCAAAACACAGATCTGGGAAGCAAGAGTTGTATCCAGAAAGTGGCCTATTAGTGTCTTCTACCCGCCTGGCTGCAATACATGCAGAAGCAAAGAAGGACTGTCTCAGATTGTTCCATCTTGTTTTTGATGAGTTCTTTAATCCAGAGGAGTGCCAACATGATGTGACCTTTGGGAAGCACAGGAAGGTGCCAGATGGGAAGACAGTCCTGGATAAGTTCAAAGTCAATGGGATCATTGCTCATTGTTAACAATTTATGGAAATATGGAAAGGTTGTGGAAATCCATCAGTAAAAATACATAACATAAAGAAGTTGTTTTCAAAAATGAATTTGTTGTAACTTTTCCTTTTATTTCTAGTTTGTTTTCCCCTCTTTCTTCTGCACCTTCTCACATTCATCACAATATCTGGCTGAATGTATCACATAGCTACATTTAACGTTTTGTTTCAGTGACCTCACAGTTTTACTCAATTTCAATATGAGATATTTCAATGTGAATTTTGTGACATCGGGATAAAAAAGCCCTCAATAATGTCAGTGTAAGTGCTGTTACATTATGAAATTTGTAAATTTGCGCTTTCTTTTCTGATGTTTTTCTTCTTGCAGCTTACATCATGCGCTGTAGTAGCCTGGATGGATGGAGAAGAGTAAAGTAAAAAAAAGCCTTCGTAAAACAAATGCTGCATCAGGGCCAATTGCATGTGGCATACTGATAGACATTTGTTGAAATGACCATGTTCATGTACATCATTGAAGCTATTGCTTAGATACATGTCATACCAGTGAATTGCAGAAAAACTTAGACAAAGTCTTATGTATTTGTATTATTTTTATTTTTTTATTTTATGTTTTTTATTTTAATTGAATAGGATTGTGGATGGGGGTGGGGGGGGTCAGGGTTAGGGGTTATGGTTTGGGTGTGTGTGTGGGGGGGTCAGGGTTAGGGTGTATGGGTGATGGGGGGCAGGGTTAGGGGTTATGGTTGGGGTGTGTGTGTGTGTGACGGGGGGTGGTCAGGGTTAGGGGTTATGGTTGGGGGGGGGGGGGGGGTGGTCAGGGTTAGGGGTTATAGTTGGGGTGTGTGTGTGGGGATGGGGGGTTGGGCCGTTGGGGATCTCTTCATTTCGGCGCCTTGGGTTTTACGAGGATCCGTCAAAAACTCTGGAGTCTGGTCAGCTTGGGTTGCAGTTTTTTTTGCAGTTGATGTGGGGATGTTTTTTAGTGACAACTGTAAACCTAAAAACATGGAGAAAGTTGAAAAGGTTCAGTAGTGTTCTCTTACTAAATAACGTTATGTTTTATCACCTAGCAAAGCTTGTCCCAGGACAAACATTCTCCTTGTATTTATATATAAAAAATGTATTATTATCTGCACAGACCTGTTTTATCTCTGGTGTGACTCATCGGGTGCTTGGAGGTGGACGATGTGGCTTTTCCTTTCTGTTTGAGGATCTTAGATGTCAGCTGCTTGTTTCCTTGGTCTTTCAAACACAGAAGCTCATCTTTAGTTTTAATGACGTCTACCAAGGATTGAACATGTGCCATGAGAGCTGTCTTGTTCTTTGTCTCATTCTCAAGTCTCTCTTGCAGTTGGGTCACAGCAGTCTTTTCTGACGCGTAAGACAATTTGGTCTCCTGGATTTCTTTGAACCGCTCCATGTTCTTGTGGGTCAGATTAGTTATTTCCCTCTCTGCTTTTTGAAGTTGGGACTGGACTGCTGTAATATTAACCTGCAGACTCAAGTTCTTGTTCTTTTCTTCAGCCAGGTCGGTGGACATCTGGTTTACCTTTGTGTTTAATGAAATCAGGCTTTGGTTCTTAGCAGTGATCTCTTGTTCAAGTTTCTGTACTTGGATGTTGCAAGAGTTTTGGTTTAAGGCTCTCTCTTGAAGCTTAATAATGCAGTCCTGGAGCTGCTGGATTTTGCTTTCTTTCTCCTGAGTCTGTTGGTAATATGTTTCTGATTTCTCTTTCAGCTTCTGCTCAGATTGCTCTAGGTTCTTCTTTAGTTGCTTCATGGCTTCCTTGTCACTGCAGAGTTGCACTTTCACCTTTTGATGGAATTTTGCAAAGTGTGACTGCTCCTCTGCAAGTTTGGCCTCAAGAATAGAAATGGTGTCCTTCTTCTTCCGTAGTGATTTGTGGAGAACTGCGTTGTCTTCTCTTTTCTGATTCAATTTCTTTTCCAGATCAGCATTTACTGACTTTTCCTTTGCCAGAGATTTTTCAAGAGCTGCTGTGGATGATTTTTCATTATTCAAAGCTTTCTCCTTTTCCAGCATTTTCTTAAGACCATTTTTTTCTTCTCTCTCCTTTTCCAGCATTTTCTGAACACCATTTTTTTCTTTTCTCTCCTTCTCCAGCATTTTCTGAACACCATTATTTTCTTCTCTCTCCTTTTCCAGCATTTTCTGAACACCATTATTTTCTTCTCTCTCCTTTTCCAGCATTTTCTTAAGACCATTTTTTTCTTCTCTCTCTTTTTCCAGCATTTTCTGAACACCATTTTTTTCTTTTCTCTCCTTTTCCAGCATTTTCTGAAGAACATTATCGTCTTTTCTCTCATTCTCCAGCATTTTCTTAAGACCATTTTTTTCTTCTCTCTCCTTCTCCAGCATTTTCTGAACACCATTATTTTCTTCTCTCTCCTTTTCCAGCATTTTCTGAACACCATTATTTTCTTCTCTCTCCTTCTCCAGCATTTTCTTAAGACCACTTTTTTCTTCTCTCTCCTTTTCTAGCATTTCCTGAAGAACATTATCGTCTTTTTTCTCATTCTTCAGCATTTTCTGAACACCATTTTTTTCTTCTCTCTCCTTTTCCAGCATTTTCTGAACACCATTTTTTTCTTCTCTCTCCTTCTCCAGCATTTTCTGAACACCATTTTTTTCTTCTTTCTCCTTCTCTAGCATTTTTGAACACCATTTTTTTCTTCTCTCTCCTTCTCCAGCATTTCCTGAAGAACATTATCGTCTTTTCTCTCATTCTCCAGCATTTTCCGCAGACTATCATTGTCTTCTCTCTCATTCTCCAGCATTTTCCGCAGACTATCATTGTCTTCTCTCTCCGTGTTCACCATTTTCATAAGAATAGCCATTTCTTCTTTCTGCCTCTCCAGTTCTTCATACATTAAATCCACTTCAAGGGAATCAGTTTTCTGTAAAAATGTTATTTCGTTAGAGACAGGTCTATAATTATTTGTCTTTGTGCACTGGGCATTTTATCTGTATTATACAATCTTACCATCTCATCTGAGGCTGTGGCGTGAACATATTTAGAATTCCCCAGATCCTGGCTGGAATTTTCAATGGGCTCATCACTGTTTACAAGGTTTAGATCCTCGATGAGTTTGTAGGAGTGAAGGTCCATGGCTGCTTGCTGCTTTGGAGAAAATCAGTAAGTCATTAAAATTGTTATATTAATATAAATGGGGAACTCCATAGATTTTATGTCTCAAAGTCAATTCGCTCATCACACACACACACACAATATTACAAAGCTTGTGAAAACAGTCATGTCTTGGCTCTTGAGGTAGAAAGTGACATCACATCACACAAATGTAACTAGAAGTCTACATTTCAAACTGAGACATGGAGAGAACGTTTATCAAGCAGGGTGGGTCGACCATATGCTAATGAGTTGCATTATGGGACATGTAGGATCTTATGTCTTCACACCTTGACCAATATAAGGGACTAAAGGTCAGCCTCTGCTGCATCAAATCTGACCATTCTTGTGTCTCCTGCAAGTCTCTCAACTACATGCAAGTGCAAACACTCAACTACTGGATTACCACTATAAGAAATAAAGTGTGTTTTGCCTCAAGAAGAAGAGAAACACTGACTGTTTCTCAGTATATGTTACCCACCTCATCATCACCATGGAGGGATACAGGCTTCTCCTGTTCTGGGGTGGTTTCGAATTCAGCAGAAAATTTCACCTATTTAATGACAACAACAAAACAATGAAGGTTTTCACCTGACTTTTCGTACATCAGTTATTTTGTACTTTGCTTGATAAATGCATGGTGTAATATGATCTTACCTTTTTAACTTTTTTCTTAGTCTTTTTGGGTTTTTTTCCCTCCTGTGAACATGAAGACAGCACATATAGATGAATTAGTCAACCTGATTGATATTTTACAGGTATTACAAGACTTACTCTATTCTATAGAATTGTTTGTGTTAAGCTAGTGTAAATGCATCAGTTGAGAACATTCATTTTATACCGATTTTATATTGTGAAAAATAAGATCCTCTTGTATTTTATTACAACATTGCAAAGGCAATTTAAACATAAAGAATCCCAAGATCTAGAAGAACGCTATAGTTATTCATTGTTGTTGGGTATTTTATCCGTATTATACAATCTTACCATCTTTTCTGAGACTGTGGCGTGATTGTTGTCAAAAAGTAGATCGTCAAGGGGTTTGCAGGAATAAAGGTCCCTGAATGAATCTTTGCATTTGATTTGAGGCGCGGAGAAGATGGGGGGCAAAGAGCAAGAGAATTTAGCCTTGTCCTGTTGCAAAGAGAAGACACATCATGTAATCATGAAATTGTGTGTAATGTATGACAAAAGGTAGATGCTGAGCACTGTTTCTCTACAACAGAATATTAATGCCACTTTGTTGAACAAAAGTCACGATAATAAGGAAAGTCTTTTAATTAATTAGTCAACCTGATTGATAGATTACAGGTTTTACAAAACGTACTCTATTCTGTTTGTGCATAATAGGGTAAATGCATTAAAGTGGACAACATTCATCCTATAAACAATTTATATACAATTTGTGTGACAACAAATAAGATCATTTTGCACATTATCATAACATTGGAAAGGAAATGTAAACATAAAGACTCCCAAAATCTAAAAGCAAATACAGTAATCTCTTGAATTTAATATATAAACTAATTGAATATAAATCTGAAAGGCTGTAATAAGGCTGTAAAAAGTGTGACGCTCTTACCATTTTTCTGTCTTGTCACTGAATGATGCCGATACAAGCTATCAAAGACAAATAACCAAGTCCAGTTGCGATCGATTTAATCTACTTGAGAAAAGCTATCAGCTGTTTATAGAGCACGTTTTATACCAATAGTGTTATAGTGTACCACTATGTTTCACATATAAACTTTCCTGGACTTGATGACACACCAAACCTTTGATTCTAGAACACCATAGATGTTTTCAAAGAGTGTTTTTATTTGAATTATTTAAATGTCATACTGATTTATACTTCTATTTCAGAACAACACAGAGAGAAATATTGCTCTCTTTACTTCACTGAATTTAAATGACAGCTTTAGTTACTTTACAGATTACAACCATTTCACATATAAAGTATGATGCACTGATACACATTTAAGCAGATATAAAGTAGCACCAGAAATTGAGATTTTGCAATAACTAACGCAAATTCTTTTATATATTTGTGAGAGCTTTTGGCAAAATAACGGCAACTTGGGACGGCTGTGGCTCAGAAGTACATTGATTGGAAGATGGGTGGATTGACTAATGACTGATAATGTTCATAAGCTCATTTCCGGTGAAAGAGCGTTGGGGGTTATAGTAAAAAACATATATATACACATACATATATAAACATATAGTCTCGCCCTCACGCAGCTCTCGGTAAAGTTCATAACCGAAAACGTCTTCTTGCACAAGTATGTCGAGTCAAACAAGCTCAGCACATTGGTCCCAAATTTCTCATAGGTGGTCAATTTGGGTGAGTGTTGGTGTTAGAGTGCTTGGGTAGGTGGTGTAATAAAGACTCACCTCAGTATCATCTGTGACGTCTGTTGAAGAGCAATATTAATGCTTGACTGGTGTCAGAAATGGAGCTGCAGGGACAATGCAAAAAAAAAACGTTGGCCCGTTTGAGGTTGAGAGGGTAATTAATCCATCTGCTGTGAGACTAAGGTTGCCTGACTCTATGAACCGGCCGAACCCCCTCCTCCCGCCCTGGTCATTGATGGTCATCCTGCCTACATTGTGCATAAGATCTTGGATGTGAGGCGTCGGGGGCGCGGTTATCAATATCTGGTAGACTGGGAGGGGTACGGTCCTGAGGAACGGTCATGGATTTCTCGACGACTCATTCTGAGCCCACAACTGTTAGAGGACTTCTATCATGAGTTCCCTCACAAGTCCGGTAAGACGCCTGGAGGCGTCATTTAGAGGGGGGGTACTGTGGTATCTAGGCTGGGGGTTGGGTTCCAGGTTCTCTCATTACAGGGATGGGTGTGGTGCTGTGGAGCTGTCTGCACACACCTGAAGCTGATCATCATCTCGAGCAGTATTTAGTGGTGCTGGTGGTGCCAGATTGTCACCGCGTCGTGGTAGATCAACTAGGCTCCTCGTAAGACTTTGTAACCTGAGATTTAGCTGAGTATTGACTTTTATTTCTGTCTCTAGACTCCAGCTCTTCGCCCTCCTCACCACCAGACTTCTGCACCAGTCCACCCCAGCCTAAACCCCTCAACGGCCTCTCCCTACCTCGTCCCCGGCTCAAGCTCCCCCCGTGAGCTCCCCTGCCCCTGCTGCCTTCCTGGCGCCCGTGACACCCCCCTGCCCCTTTTTCCCGTTGTCTAATAAACGGCTGCTTATTTGGCAAAACTCTGCTCCTCTGCATTTTTGGGTCCACTACCAGCGACACACCACATGTTGTCTGCATCTCAGATTAAACCGTAGGTGGTTTCTGTAATCTGCAATTTTCCAAGCCAACCTTTCATATTCCCGCACCATTTTCAGGGTTGCCAACCCAAATTGTTGTGTAATAAGCCTGTGAATATTCTCATTCATCCAGTTATCTCAAGGAGATTAAATCGAACGCAACTGTACTTGGTAATTTGTCTTTGAAAACGTTTCACCTCTCATCCAAGAGGCTTCATCAGTCAGTCTGTCAGTGAGGGCACAATACAGGACTATACAGATATACAAAAGCTGTTTTGCATTAAATTCAAGGGTTCCCTCTAATAAAATGTGCTATGGGATACCTCATCTTCCCATTAAAACCACCACTGAGATGTGTCAGTCTCCACCCAGATTACTGAGTGTTTGTGCTCTCAGGAGTTTCGCATCTTCTTTCTCTCTTAATATTTTTTATGGTACAGGTTCTTTCCAGATCGTTCTCTGTGGATCGTCTCCAGCCCAGTTGTGTTGATTTGTCAGGAGTGATGGAAACAGAGACCGAAGGAACTGAAGCACCTGTATTTCTCTCATCTATTTCACTCCAGGTCTGGTCACGCAGTTTCTGCGTTCTCTCCTTCACAGAGCCAAGATGCCATCAACGAGAAAGGACTATAAAACATGACGGCTGTCCATGCAGCTTGTTGCACTATTTTATGTGTTTGAACCAACTAAAGGCATTTAAAAGGGTTTTTGGACAAAGTGGAATAGATCCAACCTCAGGCTGGTCTCGGGGCTCCAAAACACAGATCTGGGAAGCAAGAGTTGTATCCAGAAAGTGGCCTATTAGTGTCTTCTACCCGCCTGGCTGCAATACATGCAGAAGCAAAGAAGGACTGTCTCAGATTGTTCCATCTTGTTTTTGATGAGTTCTTTACTCCAGAGGAGTGCCAACATGATGTGACCTTTGGAAAGCACAGGAAGGTGCCAGATGGGAAGACAGTCCTGGATAAGTTCAAAGTCAATGGGATCATTGCTCATTGTTAACAATTTATGGAAATATTGAAAGGTTGTGGAAATCCATCAGTAAAAATACATAACATAAAGAAGTTGTTTTCAAAAATGAATTTGTTGTAACTTTTCCTTTTATTTCTAGTTTGTTTTCCCCTCTTTCTTCTGCACCTTCTCACATTCATCACAATATCTGGCTGAATGTATCACATAGCTACATTTAACGTTTTGTTTCAGTGACCTCACAGTTTTACTCAATTTCAATATGAGATATTTCAATGTGAATTTTGTGACATCGGGATAAAAAAGCCCTCAATAATGTCAGTGTAAGTGCTGTTACATTATGAAATTTGTAAATTTGCGCTTTCTTTAGTAGTAGCCTGGATGGATGGATACCGGTGGAGAAGAGTAAAGTAAAAAAAAGCCTTTGTAAAACAAATGCTGCATCAGGGCCACGCTGTAAAGAATTGCATGTGGCATACTGATAGACATTTGTTGAAATGACCATGTTCATGTACATCATTGAAGCTATTGCTTAGAAACATGTCATACCAGTGAATTGCAGAAAAACTTGGACAAAGTCTTATGTATTTGTATTATTTTTATTTTTTTATTTTATGTTTTTTGTTTTAATTGAATAGGATTGTGGATGGGGGTGGGGGGGGTCAGGGTTAGGGGTTAGGGTGTATGGGTGATGGGGGGCAGGGTTAGGGGTTATGGTTGGGGTGTGTGTGTGTGTGGGGGGGGGGAGGTTAGGGGGTGTGGGTGATGGGGGGTCAGGGTTAGGGGTTATGGTTGGGGTGTGTGTGTGTGCGTGTGTGTGTGTGTGACGGGGGGTGGTCAGGGTTAGGGTGTGTGTGTGTGAGGGGTGGTCAGGGTTAGGGGTTATAGTTGGGGTGTGTGTGTGGGGATGGGGGGTTGGGCCGTTGGGGATCTCTTCATTTCGGCGCCTTGGGTTTTACGAGGATCCGTCAAAAACTCTGGAGTCTGGTCAGCTTGGGTTGCAGTTTTTTTTGCAGTTGATGTGGGGATGTTTTTTAGTGACAACTGTAAACCTAAAAACATGGAGAAAGTTGAAAAGGTTCAGTAGTGTTCTCTTACTAAATAACGTTATGTTTTATCACCTAGCAAAGCTTGTCCCAGGACAAACATTCTCCTTGTATTTATATATAAAAAATGTATTATTATCTGCACAGACCTGTTTTATCTCTGGTGCGACTCATCGGGTGCTTGGAGGTGGATGATGTGGCTTTTCCTTTCTGTTTGAGGATCTTAGATGTCAGCTGCTTGTTTCCTTGGTCTTTCAAACACAGAAGCTCATCTTTAGTTTTAATGACGTCTACCAAGGATTGAACATGTGCCATGAGAGCTGTCTTGTTCTTTGTCTCATTCTCAAGTCTCTCTTGCAGTTGGGTCACAGCAGTCTTTTCTGACGCGTAAGACAATTTGGTCTCCTGGATTTCTTTGAACCGCTCCATGTTCTTGTGGGTCAGATTAGTTATTTCCCTCTCTGCTTTTTGAAGTTGGGACTGGACTGCTGTAATATTAACCTGCAGACTCAAGTTCTTGTTCTTTTCTTCAGCCAGGTCGGTGGACATCTGGTTTACCTTTGTGTTTAATGAAATCAGGCTTTGGTTCTTAGCAGTGATCTCTTGTTCAAGTTTCTGTACTTGGATGTTGCAAGAGTTTTGGTTTAAGGCTCTCTCTTGAAGCTTAATAATGCAGTCCTGGAGCTGCTGGATTTTGCTTTCTTTCTCCTGAGTCTGTTGGTAATATGTTTCTGATTTCTCTTTCAGCTTCTGCTCAGATTGCTCTAGGTTCTTCTTTAGTTGCTTCATGGCTTCCTTGTCACTGCAGAGTTGCACTTTCACCTTTTGATGGAATTTTGCAAAGTGTGACTGCTCCTCTGCAAGTTTGGCCTCAAGAATAGAAATGGTGTCCTTCTTCTTCCGTAGTGATTTGTGGAGAACTGCGTTGTCTTCTCTTTTCTGATTCAATTTCTTTTCCAGATCAGCATTTACTGACTTTTCCTTTGCCAGAGATTTTTCAAGAGCTGCTGTGGATGATTTTTCATTATTCAAAGCTTTCTCCTTTTCCAGCATTTTCTTAAGACCATTTTTTTCTTCTCTCTCCTTTTCCAGCATTTTCTGAACACCATTATTTTCTTCTCTCTCCTTTTCCAGCATTTTCTTAAGACCATTTTTTTCTTCTCTCTCTTTTTCCAGCATTTTCTGAACACCATTTTTTTCTTTTCTCTCCTTCTCCAGCATTTTCTGAAGAACATTATCGTCTTTTTTCTCATTTTTCAGCATTTTCTTAAGACCATTTTTTTCTTCTCTCTCATTCTCCAGCATTTTGTTAAGACCATTTTTTTCTTCTCTCTCCTTCTCCAGCATTTTCTGAACACCATTTTTTTCTTCTCTCTCCTTCTCTAGCATTTTCTGAACACCATTTTTTTCTTCTCTCTCCTTCTCCAGCATTTCCTGAAGAACATTATCGTCTTTTCTCTCATTCTCCAGCTTTTTCCGCAGACTATCATTGTCTTCTCTCTCATTCTCCAGCATTTTCCGCAGACTATCATTGTCTTCTCTCTCCGTGTTCACCATTTTCATAAGAATAGCCATTTCTTCTTTCTGCCTCTCCAGTTCTTCATACATTAAATCCACTTCAAGGGAATCAGTTTTCTGTAAAAATGTTATTTCGTTAGAGACAGGTCTATAATTATTTGTCTTTGTGCACTGGGCATTTTATCTGTATTATACAATCTTACCATCTCATCTGAGGCTGTGGCGTGAACATATTTAGAATTCCCCAGATCCTGGCTGGAATTTTCAATGGGCTCATCACTGTTCACAAGGTTTAGATCCTCGATGAGTTTGTAGGAGTGAAGGTCCATGGCTGCTTGCTGCTTTGGAGAAAATCAGTAAGTCATTAAAATTGTTATATTAATATAAATGGGGAACTCCATAGATTTTATGTCTCAAAGTCAATTCGCTCATCACACACACACACACACACAATATTACAAAGCTTGTGAAAACAGTCATGTCTTGGCTCTTGAGGTAGAAAGTGACATCACATCACACAAATGTAACTAGAAGTCTACATTTCAAACTGAGACATGGAGAGAACATTTATCAAGCAGGGTGGGTCGACCATATGCTAATGAGTTGCATTATGGGACATGTAGGATCTTATGTCTTCACACCTTGACCAATATAAGGGACTAAAGGTCAGCCTCTGCTGCATCAAATCTTGTGTCTCCTGCATGTATCTCAACTACATGCAAGTGCAAACACTCAACTACTGGATTACCACTATAAGAAATAAAGTGTGTTTTGCCTCAAGAGGAAGAGAAACACTGACTGTTTCTCAGTATATGTTACCCACCTCATCATCACCATGGAGGGATACAGGCTTCTCCTGTTCTGGGGTGGTTTCGAATTCAGCAGAAAATTTCACCTATTTAATGACAACAACAAAACAATGAAGGTTTTCACCTGACTTTTCGTACATCAGTTATTTTGTACTTTGCTTGATAAATGCATGGTGTAATATGATCTTACCTTTTTAACTTTTTTCTTAGTCTTTTTGGGTTTTTTTCCCTCCTGTGAACATGAAGACAGCACATATAGATGAATTAGTCAACCTGATTGATATTTTACAGGTATTACAAGACTTACTCTATTCTATAGAATTGTTTGTGTTAAGCTAGTGTAAATGCATCAGTTGAGAACATTCATTTTATACCGATTTTATATTGTGAAAAATAAGATCCTCTTGTATTTTATTACAACATTGCAAAGGCAATTTAAACATAAAGAATCCCAAGATCTAGAAGAACGCTATAGTTATTCATTGTTGTTGGGTATTTTATCCGTATTATACAATCTTACCATCTTTTCTGAGACTGTGGCGTGATTGTTGTCAAAAAGTAGATCGTCAAGGGGTTTGCAGGAATAAAGGTCCCTGAATGAATCTTTGCATTTGATTTGAGGCGCGGAGAAGATGGGGGGCAAAGAGCAAGAGAATTTAGCCTTGTCCTGTTGCAAAGAGAAGACACATCATGTAATCATGAAATTGTGTGTAATGTATGACAAAAGGTTGATGCTGAGCACTGTTTCTCTACAACAGAATATTAATGCCACTTTGTTGAACAAAAGTCACGATAATAAGGAAAGTCTTTTAATTAATTAGTCAACCTGATTGATAGATTACAGGTTTTACAAAACGTACTCTATTCTGTTTGTGCATAATAGGGTAAATGCATTAAAGTGGTCAACATTCATCCTATAAACAATTTATATACAATTTGTGTGACAACAAATAAGATCATTTTGCACATTATCATAACATTGGAAAGGAAATGTAAACATAAAGACTCCCAAAATCTAAAAGCAAATACAGTAATCTCTTGAATTTAATATATAAACTAATTGAATATAAATCTGAAAGGCTGTAATAAGGCTGTAAAAAGTGTGACGCTCTTACCATTTTTCTGTCTTGTCACTGAATGATGCCGATACAAGCTATCAAAGACAAATAACCAAGTCCAGTTGCGATCGATTTAATCTACTTGAGAAAAGCTATCAGCTGTTTATAGAGCACGTTTTATACCAATAGTGTTATAGTGTACCACTATGTTTCACATATAAACTTTCCTGGACTTGATGACACACCAAACCTTTGAGATTCTAGAACACCATAGATGTTTTCAAAGAGTGTTTTTATTTGAATTATTTAAATGTCATACTGATTTATACTTCTATTCCAGAACAACACAGAGAGAAATATTGCTCTCTTTACTTCACTGAATTTAAATGACAGCTTTAGTTACTTTACAGATTACAATCATTCCACATATAAAGTATGATGCACTGATACACATTTAAGCAGATATAAAGTAGCACCAGAAATTGAGATTTTGCAATAACTAACGCAAATTCTTTTATATATTTGTGAGAGCTTTTGGCAAAATAACGGCAACTTGGGACGGCTGTGGCTCAGAAGTACCATTGATTGGAAGATGGGTGGATTGACTAATGACTGATAATGTTCATAAGCTCATTTCCGGTGAAAGAGCGTTGGGGGTTATAGTAAAAAACATATATATACACATACATATATAAACATATAGTCTCGCCCTTACGCAGCTCTCGGTAAAGTTCATAACCGAAAACGTCTTCTTGCACAAGTATGTCGAGTCAAACAAGCTCAGCACATTGGTCCCAAATTTCTCATAGGTGGTCAATTTGGGTGGAGTGAGTGTTGGTGTTAGAGTGCTTGGGTAGGTGGTGTAATAAAGACTCACCTCAGTATCATCTGTGACGTCTGTTGAAGAGCAATATTAATGCTTGACTGGTGTCAGAAATGGAGCTGCAGGGACAATGCAAAAAAAAAAACGTTGGCCCGTTTGAGGTTGAGAGGGTAATTAATCCATCTGCTGTGAGACTAAGGTTGCCTGACTCTATGAACCGGCCGAACCCCCTCCTCCCGCCCTGGTCATTGATGGTCATCCTGCCTACATTGTGCATAAGATCTTGGATGTGAGGCGTCGGGGGCGCGGTTATCAATATCTGGTAGACTGGGAGGGGTACGGTCCTGAGGAACGGTCATGGATTTCTCGACGACTCATTCTGAGCCCACAACTGTTAGAGGACTTCTATCACGAGTTCCCTCACAAGTCCGGGAAGACGCCTGGAGGCGTCATTTAGAGGGGGGGTACTGTGGTATCTAGGCTGGGGGTTGGGCTCCAGGTTCTCTCATTACAGGGATGGGTGTGGTGCTGTGGAGCTGTCTGCACACACCTGAAGCTGATCATCATCTCGAGCAGTATTTAGTGGTGCTGGTGGTGCCAGATTGTCACCGCGTCGTGGTAGATCAACTAGGCTCCTCATAAGACTTTGTAACCTGAGATTTAGCTGAGTATTGACTTTTATTTCTGTCTCTAGACTCCAGCTCTTCGCCCTCCTCACCACCAGACTTCTGCACCAGTCCACCCCAGCCTAAACCCCTCGACGGCCTCTCCCTACCTCGTCCCCGGCTCAAGCTCCCCCCGTGAGCTCCCCTGCCCCTGCTGCCTTCCTGGCGCCCGTGACACCCCCGTGCCCCTTTTTCCCGTGGTCTAATAAACGGCTGCTTATTTGGCAAAACTCTGTTCCTCTGCATTTTTGGGTCCACTACCAGCGACACACCACATGTTGTCTGCATCTCAGATTAAACCGTAGGTGGTTTCTGTAATCTGCAATTTTCCAAGCCAACCTTTCATATTCCCGCACCATTTTCAGGGTTGCCAACCCAAATTGTTGTGTAATAAGCCTGTGAATATTCTCATTCATCCAGTTATCTCAAGGAGATTAAATCGAACGCAACTGTACTTGGTAATTTGTCTTTGAAGACGTTTCAGCTCTCATCCAAGAGGCTTCATCAGTCAGTCTGTCAGTGAGGGCACAACACAGGACTATACAGATATACAAAAGCTGTTTTGCATTAAATTCAAGGGTTCCCTCTAATAAAATGTGCTATGGGATACCTCATCTTCCCATTAAAACCACCACTGAGATGTGTCAGTCTCCACCCAGATTACTGAGTGTTTGTGCTCTCAGGAGTTTCCGCATCTTCTTTCTCTCTTAATATTTTTTATGGTACAGGTTCTTTCCAGATCGTTCTCTGTGGATCGTCTCCAGCCCAGCTGTGTTGATTTGTCAGCAGTGATGGAAACAGAGACCGAAGGAACTAAAGCACCTGTATTTCTCTCATCTATTTCACTCCAGGTCTGGTCACGCAGTTTCTGCGTTCTCTCCTTCACAGAGCCAAGATGCCATCAACGAGAAAGGACTATAAAACATGACGGCTGTCCATGCAGCGTGTTGCACTATTTTATGTGTTTGAACCAACTAAAGGCATTTAAAAGGGTTTTTGGACAAAGTGGAATAGATCCAACCTCAGGCTGGTCTCGGGGCTCCAAAACACAGATCTGGGAAGCAAGAGTTGTATCCAGAAAGTGGCCTATTAGTGTCTTCTACCCGCCTGGCTGCAATACATGCAGAAGCAAAGAAGGACTGTCTCAGATTGTTCCATCTTGTTTTTGATGAGTTCTTTACTCCAGAGGAGTGCCAACATGATGTGACCTTTGGAAAGCACAGGAAGGTGCCAGATGGGAAGACAGTCCTGGATAAGTTCAAAGTCAATGGGATCATTGCTCATTGTTAACAATTTATGGAAATATGGAAAGGTTGTGGAAATCCATCAGTAAAAATACATAACATAAAGAAGTTGTTTTCAAAAATGAATTTGTTGTAACTTTTCCTTTTATTTCTAGTTTGTTTTCCCCTCTTTCTTCTGCACCTTCTCACATTCATCACAATATCTGGCTGAATGTATCACATAGCTACATTTAACGTTTTGTTTCAGTGACCTCACAGTTTTACTCAATTTCAATATGAGATATTTCAATGTGAATTTTGTGACATCGGGATAAAAAAGCCCTCAATAATGTCAGTGTAACTGCTGTTACATTATGAAATTTGTAAATTTGCGCTTTCTTTTCTGATGTTTTTCTTCTTGCTGCTTACATCATGCGCTGTAGTAGCCTGGATGGATGGATACCGGTGGAGAAGAGTAAAGTAAAAAAAAGCCTTCGTAAAACAAATGCTGCATCAGGGCCAATTGCATGTGGCATACTGATAGACATTTGTTGAAATGACCATGTTCATGTACATCATTGAAGCTATTGCTTAGAAACATGTCATACCAGTGAAATGCAGAAAAACTTAGACAAAGTCTTATGTATTTGTATTATTTTTATTTTTTTATTTTATGTTTTTTGTTTTAATTGAATAGGATTGTGGATGGGGGTGGGGGGGGTCAGGGTTAGGGGTTAGGGTGTATGGGTGATGGGGGGCAGGGTTAGGGGTTATGGTTGGGGTGTGTGTGTGTGTGTGTGTGGGGGGGGGGGGGGGGGGTTAGGGGGTGTGGGTGATGGGGGGTCAGGGTTAGGGGTTATGGTTGGGGTGTGTGTGTGTGTGTGTGTGACGGGGGGTGGTCAGGGTTAGGGGTTATGGTTGGGGTGTGTGTGTGTGAGGGGTGGTCAGGGTTAGGGGTTATAGTTGGGGTGTGTGTGTGGGGATGGGGGGTTGGGCCGTTGGGGATCTCTTCATTTCGGCGCCTTAGGTTTTACGAGGATCCGTGAAAAACTCTGGAGTCTGGTCAGCTTGGGTTGCAGTTTTTTTTGCAGTTGATGTGGGGATGTTTTTTAGTGACAACTGTAAACCTAAAAACATGGAGAAAGTTGAAAAGGTTCAGTAGTGTTCTCTTACTAAATAACGTTATGTTTTATCACCTAGCAAAGCTTGTCCCAGGACAAACATTCTCCTTGTATTCATATATAAAAAATGTATTATTATCTGCACAGACCTGTTTTATCTCTGGTGTGACTCATCGGGTGCTTGGAGGTGGATGATGTGGCTTTTCCTTTCTGTTTGAGGATCTTAGATGTCAGCTGCTTGTTTCCTTGGTCTTTCAAACACAGAAGCTCATCTTTAGTTTTAATGACGTCTACCAAGGATTGAACATGTGCCATCAGAGCTGTCTTGTTCTTTGTCTCATTCTCAAGTCTCTCTTGCAGTTGGGTCACAGCAGTCTTTTCTGACGCGTAAGACAATTTGGTCTCCTGGATTTCTTTGAACCGCTCCATGTTCTTGTGGGTCAGATTAGTTATTTCCCTCTCTGCTTTTTGAAGTTGGGACTGGACTGCTGTAATATTAACCTGCAGACTCAAGTTCTTGTTCTTTTCTTCAGCCAGGTCGGTGGACATCTGGTTTACCTTTGTGTTTAATGAAATCAGGCTTTGGTTCTTAGCAGTGATCTCTTGTTCAAGTTTCTGTACTTGGATGTTGCAAGAGTTCTGGTTTAAGGCTCTCTCTTGAAGCTTAATAATGCAGTCCTGGAGCTGCTGGATTTTGCTTTCTTTCTCCTGAGTCTGTTGGTAATATGTTTCTGATTTCTCTTTCAGCTTCTGCTCAGATTGCTCTAGGTTCTTCTTTAGTTGCTTCATGGCTTCCTTGTCACTGCAGAGTTGCACTTTCACCTTTTGATGGAATTTTGCAAAGTGTGACTGCTCCTCTGCAAGTTTGGCCTCAAGAATAGAAATGGTGTCCTTCTTCTTCCGTAGTGATTTGTGGAGAACTGCGTTGTCTTCTCTTTTCTGATTCAATTTCTTTTCCAGATCAGCATTTACTGACTTTTCCTTTGCCAGAGATTTTTCAAGAGCTGCTGTGGATGATTTTTCATTATTCAAAGCTTTCTCCTTTTCCAGCATTTTCTTAAGACCATTTTTTTCTTCTCTCTCCTTTTCCAGCATTTTCTGAACACCATTTTTTTCTTTTCTCTCCTTCTCCAGCATTTTCTGAACACCATTATTTTCTTCTCTCTCCTTTTCCAGCATTTTCTGAACACCATTATTTTCTTCTCTCTCCTTTTCCAGCATTTTCTTAAGACCATTTTTTTCTTCTCTCTCTTTTTCCAGCATTTTCTGAACACCATTTTTTTCTTTTCTCTCCTTCTCCAGCATTTTCTGAAGAACATTATCGTCTTTTTTCTCATTTTTCAGCATTTTCTTAAGACCATTTTTTTCTTCTCTCTCATTCTCCAGCATTTTGTTAAGACCATTTTTTTCTTCTCTCTCCTTCTCCAGCATTTTCTGAACACCATTTTTTTCTTCTCTCTCCTTCTCTAGCATTTTCTGAACACCATTTTTTTCTTCTCTCTCCTTCTCCAGCATTTCCTGAAGAACATTATCGTCTTTTCTCTCATTCTCCAGCTTTTTCCGCAGACTATCATTGTCTTCTCTCTCATTCTCCAGCATTTTCCGCAGACTATCATTGTCTTCTCTCTCATTCTCCAGCATTTTCCGCAGACTATCATTGTCTTCTCTCTCCGTGTTCACCATTTTCATAAGAATAGCCATTTCTTCTTTCTGCCTCTCCAGTTCTTCATACATTAAATCCACTTCAAGGGAATCAGTTTTCTGTAAAAATGTTATTTCGTTAGAGACAGGTCTATAATTATTTGTCTTTGTGCACTGGGCATTTTATCTGTATTATACAATCTTACCATCTCATCTGAGGCTGTGGCGTGAACATATTTAGAATTCCCCAGATCCTGGCTGGAATTTTCAATGGGCTCATCACTGTTCACAAGGTTTAGATCCTCGATGAGTTTGTAGGAGTGAAGGTCCATGGCTGCTTGCTGCTTTGGAGAAAATCAGTAAGTCATTAAAATTGTTATATTAATATAAATGGGGAACTCCATAGATTTTATGTCTCAAAGTCAATTCGCTCATCACACACACACACACACACAATATTACAAAGCTTGTGAAAACAGTCATGTCTTGGCTCTTGAGGTAGAAAGTGACATCACATCACACAAATGTAACTAGAAGTCTACATTTCAAACTGAGACATGGAGAGAACATTTATCAAGCAGGGTGGGTCGACCATATGCTAATGAGTTGCATTATGGGACATGTAGGATCTTATGTCTTCACACCTTGACCAATATAAGGGACTAAAGGTCAGCCTCTGCTGCATCAAATCTTGTGTCTCCTGCATGTATCTCAACTACATGCAAGTGCAAACACTCAACTACTGGATTACCACTATAAGAAATAAAGTGTGTTTTGCCTCAAGAGGAAGAGAAACACTGACTGTTTCTCAGTATATGTTACCCACCTCATCATCACCATGGAGGGATACAGGCTTCTCCTGTTCTGGGGTGGTTTCGAATTCAGCAGAAAATTTCACCTATTTAATGACAACAACAAAACAATGAAGGTTTTCACCTGACTTTTCGTACATCAGTTATTTTGTACTTTGCTTGATAAATGCATGGTGTAATATGATCTTACCTTTTTAACTTTTTTCTTAGTCTTTTTGGGTTTTTTTCCCTCCTGTGAACATGAAGACAGCACATATAGATGAATTAGTCAACCTGATTGATATTTTACAGGTATTACAAGACTTACTCTATTCTATAGAATTGTTTGTGTTAAGCTAGTGTAAATGCATCAGTTGAGAACATTCATTTTATACCGATTTTATATTGTGAAAAATAAGATCCTCTTGTATTTTATTACAACATTGCAAAGGCAATTTAAACATAAAGAATCCCAAGATCTAGAAGAACGCTATAGTTATTCATTGTTGTTGGGTATTTTATCCGTATTATACAATCTTACCATCTTTTCTGAGACTGTGGCGTGATTGTTGTCAAAAAGTAGATCGTCAAGGGGTTTGCAGGAATAAAGGTCCCTGAATGAATCTTTGCATTTGATTTGAGGCGCGGAGAAGATGGGGGGCAAAGAGCAAGAGAATTTAGCCTTGTCCTGTTGCAAAGAGAAGACACATCATGTAATCATGAAATTGTGTGTAATGTATGACAAAAGGTAGATGCTGAGCACTGTTTCTCTACAACAGAATATTAATGCCACTTTGTTGAACAAAAGTCACGATAATAAGGAAAGTCTTTTAATTAATTAGTCAACCTGATTGATAGATTACAGGTTTTACAAAACGTACTCTATTCTGTTTGTGCATAATAGGGTAAATGCATTAAAGTGGTCAACATTCATCCTATAAACAATTTATATACAATTTGTGTGACAACAAATAAGATCATTTTGCACATTATCATAACATTGGAAAGGAAATGTAAACATAAAGACTCCCAAAATCTAAAAGCAAATACAGTAATCTCTTGAATTTAATATATAAACTAATTGAATATAAATCTGAAAGGCTGTAATAAGGCTTTAAAAAGTGTGACGCTCTTACCATTTTTCTGTCTTGTCACTGAATGATGCCGATACAAGCTATCAAAGACAAATAACCAAGTCCAGTTGCGATCGATTTAATCTACTTGAGAAAAGCTATCAGCTGTTTATAGAGCACGTTTTATACCAATAGTGTTATAGTGTACCACTATGTTTCACATATAAACTTTCCTGGACTTGATGACACACCAAACCTTTGAGATTCTAGAACACCATAGATGTTTTCAAAGAGTGTTTTTATTTGAATTATTTAAATGTCATACTGATTTATACTTCTATTCCAGAACAACACAGAGAGAAATATTGCTCTCTTTACTTCACTGAATTTAAATGACAGCTTTAGTTACTTTACAGATTACAATCATTCCACATATAAAGTATGATGCACTGATACACATTTAAGCAGATATAAAGTAGCACCAGAAATTGAGATTTTGCAATAACTAACGCAAATTCTTTTATATATTTGTGAGAGCTTTTGGCAAAATAACGGCAACTTGGGACGGCTGTGGCTCAGAAGTACCATTGATTGGAAGATGGGTGGATTGACTAATGACTGATAATGTTCATAAGCTCATTTCCGGTGAAAGAGCGTTGGGGGTTATAGTAAAAAACATATATATACACATACATATATAAACATATAGTCTCGCCCTTACGCAGCTCTCGGTAAAGTTCATAACCGAAAACGTCTTCTTGCACAAGTATGTCGAGTCAAACAAGCTCAGCACATTGGTCCCAAATTTCTCATAGGTGGTCAATTTGGGTGGAGTGAGTGTTGGTGTTAGAGTGCTTGGGTAGGTGGTGTAATAAAGACTCACCTCAGTATCATCTGTGACGTCTGTTGAAGAGCAATATTAATGCTTGACTGGTGTCAGAAATGGAGCTGCAGGGACAATGCAAAAAAAAAAACGTTGGCCCGTTTGAGGTTGAGAGGGTAATTAATCCATCTGCTGTGAGACTAAGGTTGCCTGACTCTATGAACCGGCCGAACCCCCTCCTCCCGCCCTGGTCATTGATGGTCATCCTGCCTACATTGTGCATAAGATCTTGGATGTGAGGCGTCGGGGGCGCGGTTATCAATATCTGGTAGACTGGGAGGGGTACGGTCCTGAGGAACGGTCATGGATTTCTCGACGACTCATTCTGAGCCCACAACTGTTAGAGGACTTCTATCACGAGTTCCCTCACAAGTCCGGGAAGACGCCTGGAGGCGTCATTTAGAGGGGGGGTACTGTGGTATCTAGGCTGGGGGTTGGGCTCCAGGTTCTCTCATTACAGGGATGGGTGTGGTGCTGTGGAGCTGTCTGCACACACCTGAAGCTGATCATCATCTCGAGCAGTATTTAGTGGTGCTGGTGGTGCCAGATTGTCACCGCGTCGTGGTAGATCAACTAGGCTCCTCATAAGACTTTGTAACCTGAGATTTAGCTGAGTATTGACTTTTATTTCTGTCTCTAGACTCCAGCTCTTCGCCCTCCTCACCACCAGACTTCTGCACCAGTCCACCCCAGCCTAAACCCCTCGACGGCCTCTCCCTACCTCGTCCCCGGCTCAAGCTCCCCCCTTGAGCTCCCCTGCCCCTGCTGCCTTCCTGGCGCCCGTGACACCCCCGTGCCCCTTTTTCCCGTGGTCTAATAAACGGCTGCTTATTTGGCAAAACTCTGTTCCTCTGCATTTTTGGGTCCACTACCAGCGACACACCACATGTTGTCTGCATCTCAGATTAAACCGTAGGTGGTTTCTGTAATCTGCAATTTTCCAAGCCAACCTTTCATATTCCCGCACCATTTTCAGGGTTGCCAACCCAAATTGTTGTGTAATAAGCCTGTGAATATTCTCATTCATCCAGTTATCTCAAGGAGATTAAATCGAACGCAACTGTACTTGGTAATTTGTCTTTGAAGACGTTTCAGCTCTCATCCAAGAGGCTTCATCAGTCAGTCTGTCAGTGAGGGCACAACACAGGACTATACAGATATACAAAAGCTGTTTTGCATTAAATTCAAGGGTTCCCTCTAATAAAATGTGCTATGGGATACCTCATCTTCCCATTAAAACCACCACTGAGATGTGTCAGTCTCCACCCAGATTACTGAGTGTTTGTGCTCTCAGGAGTTTCCGCATCTTCTTTCTCTCTTAATATTTTTTATGGTACAGGTTCTTTCCAGATCGTTCTCTGTGGATCGTCTCCAGCCCAGCTGTGTTGATTTGTCAGCAGTGATGGAAACAGAGACCGAAGGAACTAAAGCACCTGTATTTCTCTCATCTATTTCACTCCAGGTCTGGTCACGCAGTTTCTGCGTTCTCTCCTTCACAGAGCCAAGATGCCATCAACGAGAAAGGACTATAAAACATGACGGCTGTCCATGCAGCGTGTTGCACTATTTTATGTGTTTGAACCAACTGAAGGCATTTAAAAGGGTTTTTGGACAAAGTGGAATAGATCCAACCTCAGGCTGGTCTCGGGGCTCCAAAACACAGATCTGGGAAGCAAGAGTTGTATCCAGAAAGTGGCCTATTAGTGTCTTCTACCCGCCTGGCTGCAATACATGCAGAAGCAAAGAAGGACTGTCTCAGATTGTTCCATCTTGTTTTTGATGAGTTCTTTACTCCAGAGGAGTGCCAACATGATGTGACCTTTGGAAAGCACAGGAAGGTGCCAGATGGGAAGACAGTCCTGGATAAGTTCAAAGTCAATGGGATCATTGCTCATTGTTAACAATTTATGGAAATATGGAAAGGTTGTGGAAATCCATCAGTAAAAATACATAACATAAAGAAGTTGTTTTCAAAAATGAATTTGTTGTAACTTTTCCTTTTATTTCTAGTTTGTTTTCCCCTCTTTCTTCTGCACCTTCTCACATTCATCAAAATATCTGGCTGAATGTATCACATAGCTACATTTAACGTTTTGTTTCAGTGACCTCACAGTTTTACTCAATTTCAATATGAGATATTTCAATGTGAATTTTGTGACATCGGGATAAAAAAGCCCTCAATAATGTCAGTGTAACTGCTGTTACATTATGAAATTTGTAAATTTGCGCTTTCTTTTCTGATGTTTTTCTTCTTGCAGCTTACATCATGCGCTGTAGTAGCCTGGATGGATGGATACCGGTGGAGAAGAGTAAAGTAAAAAAAAGCCTTCGTAAAACAAATGCTGCATCAGGGCCAATTGCATGTGGCATACTGATAGACATTTGTTGAAATGACCATGTTCATGTACATCATTGAAGCTATTGCTTAGAAACATGTCATACCAGTGAAATGCAGAAAAACTTAGACAAAGTCTTATGTATTTGTATTATTTTTATTTTTTTATTTTATGTTTTTTGTTTTAATTGAATAGGATTGTGGATGGGGGTGGGGGGGGTCAGGGTTAGGGGTTAGGGTGTATGGGTGATGGGGGGCAGGGTTAGGGGTTATGGTTGGGGTGTGTGTGTGTGGGGGGGGGGGGGGGGGTTAGGGGGTGTGGGTGATGGGGGGTCAGGGTTAGGGGTTATGGTTGGGGTGTGTGTGTGTGTGTGTGTGACGGGGGGTGGTCAGGGTTAGGGGTTATGGTTGGGGTGTGTGTGTGTGAGGGGTGGTCAGGGTTAGGGGTTATAGTTGGGGTGTGTGTGTGGGGATGGGGGGTTGGGCCGTTGGGGATCTCTTCATTTCGGCGCCTTAGGTTTTACGAGGATCCGTGAAAAACTCTGGAGTCTGGTCAGCTTGGGTTGCAGTTTTTTTTGCAGTTGATGTGGGGATGTTTTTTAGTGACAACTGTAAACCTAAAAACATGGAGAAAGTTGAAAAGGTTCAGTAGTGTTCTCTTACTAAATAACGTTATGTTTTATCACCTAGCAAAGCTTGTCCCAGGACAAACATTCTCCTTGTATTCATATATAAAAAATGTATTATTATCTGCACAGACCTGTTTTATCTCTGGTGTGACTCATCGGGTGCTTGGAGGTGGATGATGTGGCTTTTCCTTTCTGTTTGAGGATCTTAGATGTCAGCTGCTTGTTTCCTTGGTCTTTCAAACACAGAAGCTCATCTTTAGTTTTAATGACGTCTACCAAGGATTGAACATGTGCCATCAGAGCTGTCTTGTTCTTTGTCTCATTCTCAAGTCTCTCTTGCAGTTGGGTCACAGCAGTCTTTTCTGACGCGTAAGACAATTTGGTCTCCTGGATTTCTTTGAACCGCTCCATGTTCTTGTGGGTCAGATTAGTTATTTCCCTCTCTGCTTTTTGAAGTTGGGACTGGACTGCTGTAATATTAACCTGCAGACTCAAGTTCTTGTTCTTTTCTTCAGCCAGGTCGGTGGACATCTGGTTTACCTTTGTGTTTAATGAAATCAGGCTTTGGTTCTTAGCAGTGATCTCTTGTTCAAGTTTCTGTACTTGGATGTTGCAAGAGTTCTGGTTTAAGGCTCTCTCTTGAAGCTTAATAATGCAGTCCTGGAGCTGCTGGATTTTGCTTTCTTTCTCCTGAGTCTGTTGGTAATATGTTTCTGATTTCTCTTTCAGCTTCTGCTCAGATTGCTCTAGGTTCTTCTTTAGTTGCTTCATGGCTTCCTTGTCACTGCAGAGTTGCACTTTCACCTTTTGATGGAATTTTGCAAAGTGTGACTGCTCCTCTGCAAGTTTGGCCTCAAGAATAGAAATGGTGTCCTTCTTCTTCCGTAGTGATTTGTGGAGAACTGCGTTGTCTTCTCTTTTCTGATTCAATTTCTTTTCCAGATCAGCATTTACTGACTTTTCCTTTGCCAGAGATTTTTCAAGAGCTGCTGTGGATGATTTTTCATTATTCAAAGCTTTCTCCTTTTCCAGCATTTTCTTAAGACCATTTTTTTCTTCTCTCTCCTTTTCCAGCATTTTCTGAACACCATTTTTTTCTTTTCTCTCCTTCTCCAGCATTTTCTGAACACCATTATTTTCTTCTCTCTCCTTTTCCAGCATTTTCTGAACACCATTATTTTCTTCTCTCTCCTTTTCCAGCATTTTCTTAAGACCATTTTTTTCTTCTCTCTCTTTTTCCAGCATTTTCTGAACACCATTTTTTTCTTTTCTCTCCTTCTCCAGCATTTTCTGAAGAACATTATCGTCTTTTTTCTCATTTTTCAGCATTTTCTTAAGACCATTTTTTTCTTCTCTCTCATTCTCCAGCATTTTGTTAAGACCATTTTTTTCTTCTCTCTCCTTCTCCAGCATTTTCTGAACACCATTTTTTTCTTCTCTCTCCTTCTCTAGCATTTTCTGAACACCATTTTTTTCTTCTCTCTCCTTCTCCAGCATTTCCTGAAGAACATTATCGTCTTTTCTCTCATTCTCCAGCTTTTTCCGCAGACTATCATTGTCTTCTCTCTCATTCTCCAGCATTTTCCGCAGACTATCATTGTCTTCTCTCTCATTCTCCAGCATTTTCCGCAGACTATCATTGTCTTCTCTCTCCGTGTTCACCATTTTCATAAGAATAGCCATTTCTTCTTTCTGCCTCTCCAGTTCTTCATACATTAAATCCACTTCAAGGGAATCAGTTTTCTGTAAAAATGTTATTTCGTTAGAGACAGGTCTATAATTATTTGTCTTTGTGCACTGGGCATTTTATCTGTATTATACAATCTTACCATCTCATCTGAGGCTGTGGCGTGAACATATTTAGAATTCCCCAGATCCTGGCTGGAATTTTCAATGGGCTCATCACTGTTCACAAGGTTTAGATCCTCGATGAGTTTGTAGGAGTGAAGGTCCATGGCTGCTTGCTGCTTTGGAGAAAATCAGTAAGTCATTAAAATTGTTATATTAATATAAATGGGGAACTCCATAGATTTTATGTCTCAAAGTCAATTCGCTCATCACACACACACACACAATATTACAAAGCTTGTGAAAACAGTCATGTCTTGGCTCTTGAGGTAGAAAGTGACATCACATCACACAAATGTAACTAGAAGTCTACATTTCAAACTGAGACATGGAGAGAACGTTTATCAAGCAGGGTGGGTCGACCATATGCTAATGAGTTGCATTATGGGACATGTAGGATCTTATGTCTTCACACCTTGACCAATATAAGGGACTAAAGGTCAGCCTCTGCTGCATCAAATCTGACCATTCTTGTGTCTCCTGCAAGTCTCTCAACTACATGCAAGTGCAAACACTCAACTACTGGATTACCACTATAAGAAATAAAGTGTGTTTTGCCTCAAGAGGAAGAGAAACACTGACTGTTTCTCAGTATATGTTACCCACCTCATCATCACCATGGAGGGATACAGGCTTCTCCTGTTCTGGGGTGGTTTCGAATTCAGCAGAAAATTTCACCTATTTAATGACAACAACAAAACAATGAAGGTTTTCACCTGACTTTTCGTACATCAGTTATTTTGTACTTTGCTTGATAAATGCATGGTGTAATATGATCTTACCTTTTTAACTTTTTTCTTAGTCTTTTTGGGTTTTTTTCCCTCCTGTGAACATGAAGACAGCACATATAGATGAATTAGTCAACCTGATTGATATTTTACAGGTATTACAAGACTTACTCTATTCTATAGAATTGTTTGTGTTAAGCTAGTGTAAATGCATCAGTTGAGAACATTCATTTTATACCGATTTTATATTGTGAAAAATAAGATCCTCTTGTATTTTATTACAACATTGCAAAGGCAATTTAAACATAAAGAATCCCAAGATCTAGAAGAACGCTATAGTTATTCATTGTTGTTGGGTATTTTATCCGTATTATACAATCTTACCATCTTTTCTGAGACTGTGGCGTGATTGTTGTCAAAAAGTAGATCGTCAAGGGGTTTGCAGGAATAAAGGTCCCTGAATGAATCTTTGCATTTGATTTGAGGCGCGGAGAAGATGGGGGGCAAAGAGCAAGAGAATTTAGCCTTGTCCTGTTGCAAAGAGAAGACACATCATGTAATCATGAAATTGTGTGTAATGTATGACAAAAGGTAGATGCTGAGCACTGTTTCTCTACAACAGAATATTAATGCAACTTTGTTGAACAAAAGTCACGATAATAAGGAAAGTCTTTTAATTAATTAGTCAACCTGATTGATAGATTACAGGTTTTACAAAACGTACTCTATTCTGTTTGTGCATAATAGGGTAAATGCATTAAAGTGGTCAACATTCATCCTATAAACAATTTATATACAATTTGTGTGACAACAAATAAGATCATTTTGCACATTATCATAACATTGGAAAGGAAATGTAAACATAAAGACTCCCAAAATCTAAAAGCAAATACAGTAATCTCTTGAATTTAATATATAAACTAATTGAATATAAATCTGAAAGGCTGTAATAAGGCTGTAAAAAGTGTGACGCTCTTACCATTTTTCTGTCTTGTCACTGAATGATGCCGATACAAGCTATCAAAGACAAATAACCAAGTCCAGTTGCGATCGATTTAATCTACTTGAGAAAAGCTATCAGCTGTTTATAGAGCACGTTTTATACCAATAGTGTTATAGTGTACCACTATGTTTCACATATAAACTTTCCTGGACTTGATGACACACCAAACCTTTGAGATTCTAGAACACCATAGATGTTTTCAAAGAGTGTTTTTATTTGAATTATTTAAATGTCATACTGATTTATACTTCTATTCCAGAACAACACAGAGAGAAATATTGCTCTCTTTACTTCACTGAATTTAAATGACAGCTTTAGTTACTTTACAGATTACAATCATTCCACATATAAAGTATGATGCACTGATACACATTTAAGCAGATATAAAGTAGCACCAGAAATTGAGATTTTGCAATAACTAACGCAAATTCTTTTATATATTTGTGAGAGCTTTTGGCAAAATAACGGCAACTTGGGACGGCTGTGGCTCAGAAGTACCATTGATTGGAAGATGGGTGGATTGACTAATGACTGATAATGTTCATAAGCTCATTTCCGGTGAAAGAGCGTTGGGGGTTATAGTAAAAAACATATATATACACATACATATATAAACATATAGTCTCGCCCTTACGCAGCTCTCGGTAAAGTTCATAACCGAAAACGTCTTCTTGCACAAGTATGTCGAGTCAAACAAGCTCAGCACATTGGTCCCAAATTTCTCATAGGTGGTCAATTTGGGTGGAGTGAGTGTTGGTGTTAGAGTGCTTGGGTAGGTGGTGTAATAAAGACTCACCTCAGTGTCATCTGTGACGTCTGTTGAAGAGCAATATTAATGCTTGACTGGTGTCAGAAATGGAGCTGCAGGGACAATGCAAAAAAAAAAAACGTTGGCCCGTTTGAGGTTGAGAGGGTAATTAATCCATCTGCTGTGAGACTAAGGTTGCCTGACTCTATGAACCGGCCGAACCCCCTCCTCCCGCCCTGGTCATTGATGGTCATCCTGCCTACATTGTGCATAAGATCTTGGATGTGAGGCGTCGGGGGCGCGGTTATCAATATCTGGTAGACTGGGAGGGGTACGGTCCTGAGGAACGGTCATGGATTTCTCGACGACTCATTCTGAGCCCACAACTGTTAGAGGACTTCTATCACGAGTTCCCTCACAAGTCCGGGAAGACGCCTGGAGGCGTCATTTAGAGGGGGGGTACTGTGGTATCTAGGCTGGGGGTTGGGCTCCAGGTTCTCTCATTACAGGGATGGGTGTGGTGCTGTGGAGCTGTCTGCACACACCTGAAGCTGATCATCATCTCGAGCAGTATTTAGTGGTGCTGGTGGTGCCAGATTGTCACCGCGTCGTGGTAGATCAACTAGGCTCCTCATAAGACTTTGTAACCTGAGATTTAGCTGAGTATTGACTTTTATTTCTGTCTCTAGACTCCAGCTCTTCGCCCTCCTCACCACCAGACTTCTGCACCAGTCCACCCCAGCCTAAACCCCTCGACGGCCTCTCCCTACCTCGTCCCCGGCTCAAGCTCCCCCCGTGAGCTCCCCTGCCCCTGCTGCCTTCCTGGCGCCCGTGACACCCCCGTGCCCCTTTTTCCCGTGGTCTAATAAACGGCTGCTTATTTGGCAAAACTCTGTTCCTCTGCATTTTTGGGTCCACTACCAGCGACACACCACATGTTGTCTGCATCTCAGATTAAACCGTAGGTGGTTTCTGTAATCTGCAATTTTCCAAGCCAACCTTTCATATTCCCGCACCATTTTCAGGGTTGCCAACCCAAATTGTTGTGTAATAAGCCTGTGAATATTCTCATTCATCCAGTTATCTCAAGGAGATTAAATCGAACGCAACTGTACTTGGTAATTTGTCTTTGAAGACGTTTCACCTCTCATCCAAGAGGCTTCATCAGTCAGTCTGTCAGTGAGGGCACAACACAGGACTATACAGATATACAAAAGCTGTTTTGCATTAAATTCAAGGGTTCCCTCTAATAAAATGTGCTATGGGATACCTCATCTTCCCATTAAAACCACCACTGAAATGTGTCAGTCTCCACCCAGATTACTGAGTGTTTGTGCTCTCAGGAGTTTCCGCATCTTCTTTCTCTCTTAATATTTTTTATGGTACAGGTTCTTTCCAGATCGTTCTCTGTGGATCGTCTCCAGCCCAGCTGTGTTGATTTGTCAGCAGTGATGGAAACAGAGACCGAAGGAACTAAAGCACCTGTATTTCTCTCATCTATTTCACTCCAGGTCTGGTCACGCAGTTTCTGCGTTCTCTCCTTCACAGAGCCAAGATGCCATCAACGAGAAAGGACTATAAAACATGACGGCTGTCCATGCAGCGTGTTGCACTATTTTATGTGTTTGAACCAACTAAAGGCATTTAAAAGGGTTTTTGGACAAAGTGGAATAGATCCAACCTCAGGCTGGTCTCGGGGCTCCAAAACACAGATCTGGGAAGCAAGAGTTGTATCCAGAAAGTGGCCTATTAGTGTCTTCTACCCGCCTGGCTGCAATACATGCAGAAGCAAAGAAGGACTGTCTCAGATTGTTCCATCTTGTTTTTGATGAGTTCTTTACTCCAGAGGAGTGCCAACATGATGTGACCTTTGGAAAGCACAGGAAGGTGCCAGATGGGAAGACAGTCCTGGATAAGTTCAAAGTCAATGGGATCATTGCTCATTGTTAACAATTTATGGAAATATGGAAAGGTTGTGGAAATCCATCAGTAAAAATACATAACATAAAGAAGTTGTTTTCAAAAATGAATTTGTTGTAACTTTTCCTTTTATTTCTAGTTTGTTTTCCCCTCTTTCTTCTGCACCTTCTCACATTCATCAAAATATCTGGCTGAATGTATCACATAGCTACATTTAACGTTTTGTTTCAGTGACCTCACAGTTTTACTCAATTTCAATATGAGATATTTCAATGTGAATTTTGTGACATCGGGATAAAAAAGCCCTCAATAATGTCAGTGTAACTGCTGTTACATTATGAAATTTGTAAATTTGCGCTTTCTTTTCTGATGTTTTTCTTCTTGCAGCTTACATCATGCGCTGTAGTAGCCTGGATGGATGGATACCGGTGGAGAAGAGTAAAGTAAAAAAAAGCCTTCGTAAAACAAATGCTGCATCAGGGCCAATTGCATGTGGCATACTGATAGACATTTGTTGAAATGACCATGTTCATGTACATCATTGAAGCTATTGCTTAGAAACATGTCATACCAGTGAAATGCAGAAAAACTTAGACAAAGTCTTATGTATTTGTATTATTTTTATTTTTTTATTTTATGTTTTTTGTTTTAATTGAATAGGATTGTGGATGGGGGTGGGGGGGGGTCAGGGTTAGGGTGTATGGGTGATGGGGGGTCAGGGTTAGGGGTTATGGTTGGGGTGTGTGTGTGTGTGTGTGTGACGGGGGGTGGTCAGGGTTAGGGGTTATGGTTGGGGTGTGTGTGTGTGAGGGGTGGTCAGGGTTAGGGGTTATAGTTGGGGTGTGTGTGTGGGGATGGGGGGTTGGGCCGTTGGGGATCTCTTCATTTCGGCGCCTTAGGTTTTACGAGGATCCGTGAAAAACTCTGGAGTCTGGTCAGCTTGGGTTGCAGTTTTTTTTGCAGTTGATGTGGGGATGTTTTTTAGTGACAACTGTAAACCTAAAAACATGGAGAAAGTTGAAAAGGTTCAGTAGTGTTCTCTTACTAAATAACGTTATGTTTTATCACCTAGCAAAGCTTGTCCCAGGACAAACATTCTCCTTGTATTCATATATAAAAAATGTATTATTATCTGCACAGACCTGTTTTATCTCTGGTGTGACTCATCGGGTGCTTGGAGGTGGATGATGTGGCTTTTCCTTTCTGTTTGAGGATCTTAGATGTCAGCTGCTTGTTTCCTTGGTCTTTCAAACACAGAAGCTCATCTTTAGTTTTAATGACGTCTACCAAGGATTGAACATGTGCCATCAGAGCTGTCTTGTTCTTTGTCTCATTCTCAAGTCTCTCTTGCAGTTGGGTCACAGCAGTCTTTTCTGACGCGTAAGACAATTTGGTCTCCTGGATTTCTTTGAACCGCTCCATGTTCTTGTGGGTCAGATTAGTTATTTCCCTCTCTGCTTTTTGAAGTTGGGACTGGACTGCTGTAATATTAACCTGCAGACTCAAGTTCTTGTTCTTTTCTTCAGCCAGGTCGGTGGACATCTGGTTTACCTTTGTGTTTAATGAAATCAGGCTTTGGTTCTTAGCAGTGATCTCTTGTTCAAGTTTCTGTACTTGGATGTTGCAAGAGTTCTGGTTTAAGGCTCTCTCTTGAAGCTTAATAATGCAGTCCTGGAGCTGCTGGATTTTGCTTTCTTTCTCCTGAGTCTGTTGGTAATATGTTTCTGATTTCTCTTTCAGCTTCTGCTCAGATTGCTCTAGGTTCTTCTTTAGTTGCTTCATGGCTTCCTTGTCACTGCAGAGTTGCACTTTCACCTTTTGATGGAATTTTGCAAAGTGTGACTGCTCCTCTGCAAGTTTGGCCTCAAGAATAGAAATGGTGTCCTTCTTCTTCCGTAGTGATTTGTGGAGAACTGCGTTGTCTTCTCTTTTCTGATTCAATTTCTTTTCCAGATCAGCATTTACTGACTTTTCCTTTGCCAGAGATTTTTCAAGAGCTGCTGTGGATGATTTTTCATTATTCAAAGCTTTCTCCTTTTCCAGCATTTTCTTAAGACCATTTTTTTCTTCTCTCTCCTTTTCCAGCATTTTCTGAACACCATTTTTTTCTTTTCTCTCCTTCTCCAGCATTTTCTGAACACCATTATTTTCTTCTCTCTCCTTTTCCAGCATTTTCTGAACACCATTATTTTCTTCTCTCTCCTTTTCCAGCATTTTCTTAAGACCATTTTTTCTTCTCTCTCTTTTTCCAGCATTTTCTGAACACCATTTTTTTCTTTTCTCTCCTTCTCCAGCATTTTCTGAAGAACATTATCGTCTTTTTTCTCATTTTTCAGCATTTTCTTAAGACCATTTTTTTCTTCTCTCTCATTCTCCAGCATTTTGTTAAGACCATTTTTTTCTTCTCTCTCCTTCTCCAGCATTTTCTGAACACCATTTTTTTCTTCTCTCTCCTTCTCTAGCATTTTCTGAACACCATTTTTTTCTTCTCTCTCCTTCTCCAGCATTTCCTGAAGAACATTATCGTCTTTTCTCTCATTCTCCAGCTTTTTCCGCAGACTATCATTGTCTTCTCTCTCATTCTCCAGCATTTTCCGCAGACTATCATTGTCTTCTCTCTCATTCTCCAGCATTTTCCGCAGACTATCATTGTCTTCTCTCTCATTCTCCAGCATTTTCCGCAGACTATCATTGTCTTCTCTCTCCGTGTTCACCATTTTCATAAGAATAGCCATTTCTTCTTTCTGCCTCTCCAGTTCTTCATACATTAAATCCACTTCAAGGGAATCAGTTTTCTGTAAAAATGTTATTTCGTTAGAGACAGGTCTATAATTATTTGTCTTTGTGCACTGGGCATTTTATCTGTATTATACAATCTTACCATCTCATCTGAGGCTGTGGCGTGAACATATTTAGAATTCCCCAGATCCTGGCTGGAATTTTCAATGGGCTCATCACTGTTCACAAGGTTTAGATCCTCGATGAGTTTGTAGGAGTGAAGGTCCATGGCTGCTTGCTGCTTTGGAGAAAATCAGTAAGTCATTAAAATTGTTATATTAATATAAATGGGGAACTCCATAGATTTTATGTCTCAAAGTCAATTCGCTCATCACACACACACACACACACAATATTACAAAGCTTGTGAAAACAGTCATGTCTTGGCTCTTGAGGTAGAAAGTGACATCACATCACACAAATGTAACTAGAAGTCTACATTTCAAACTGAGACATGGAGAGAACATTTATCAAGCAGGGTGGGTCGACCATATGCTAATGAGTTGCATTATGGGACATGTAGGATCTTATGTCTTCACACCTTGACCAATATAAGGGACTAAAGGTCAGCCTCTGCTGCATCAAATCTTGTGTCTCCTGCATGTATCTCAACTACATGCAAGTGCAAACACTCAACTACTGGATTACCACTATAAGAAATAAAGTGTGTTTTGCCTCAAGAGGAAGAGAAACACTGACTGTTTCTCAGTATATGTTACCCACCTCATCATCACCATGAAGGGATACAGGCTTCTCCTGTTCTGGGGTGGTTTCGAATTCAGCAGAAAATTTCACCTATTTAATGACAACAACAAAACAATGAAGGTTTTCACCTGACTTTTCGTACATCAGTTATTTTGTACTTTGCTTGATAAATGCATGGTGTAATATGATCTTACCTTTTTAACTTTTTTCTTAGTCTTTTTGGGTTTTTTTCCCTCCTGTGAACATGAAGACAGCACATATAGATGAATTAGTCAACCTGATTGATATTTTACAGGTATTACAAGACTTACTCTATTCTATAGAATTGTTTGTGTTAAGCTAGTGTAAATGCATCAGTTGAGAACATTCATTTTATACCGATTTTATATTGTGAAAAATAAGATCCTCTTGTATTTTATTACAACATTGCAAAGGCAATTTAAACATAAAGAATCCCAAGATCTAGAAGAACGCTATAGTTATTCATTGTTGTTGGGTATTTTATCCGTATTATACAATCTTACCATCTTTTCTGAGACTGTGGCGTGATTGTTGTCAAAAAGTAGATCGTCAAGGGGTTTGCAGGAATAAAGGTCCCTGAATGAATCTTTGCATTTGATTTGAGGCGCGGAGAAGATGGGGGGCAAAGAGCAAGAGAATTTAGCCTTGTCCTGTTGCAAAGAGAAGACACATCATGTAATCATGAAATTGTGTGTAATGTATGACAAAAGGTAGATGCTGAGCACTGTTTCTCTACAACAGAATATTAATGCCACTTTGTTGAACAAAAGTCACGATAATAAGGAAAGTCTTTTAATTAATTAGTCAACCTGATTGATAGATTACAGGTTTTACAAAACGTACTCTATTCTGTTTGTGCATAATAGGGTAAATGCATTAAAGTGGTCAACATTCATCCTATAAACAATTTATATACAATTTGTGTGACAACAAATAAGATCATTTTGCACATTATCATAACATTGGAAAGGAAATGTAAACATAAAGACTCCCAAAATCTAAAAGCAAATACAGTAATCTCTTGAATTTAATATATAAACTAATTGAATATAAATCTGAAAGGCTGTAATAAGGCTGTAAAAAGTGTGACGCTCTTACCATTTTTCTGTCTTGTCACTGAATGATGCCGATACAAGCTATCAAAGACAAATAACCAAGTCCAGTTGCGATCGATTTAATCTACTTGAGAAAAGCTATCAGCTGTTTATAGAGCACGTTTTATACCAATAGTGTTATAGTGTACCACTATGTTTCACATATAAACTTTCCTGGACTTGATGACACACCAAACCTTTGAGATTCTAGAACACCATAGATGTTTTCAAAGAGTGTTTTTATTTGAATTATTTAAATGTCATACTGATTTATACTTCTATTCCAGAACAACACAGAGAGAAATATTGCTCTCTTTACTTCACTGAATTTAAATGACAGCTTTAGTTACTTTACAGATTACAATCATTCCACATATAAAGTATGATGCACTGATACACATTTAAGCAGATATAAAGTAGCACCAGAAATTGAGATTTTGCAATAACTAACGCAAATTCTTTTATATATTTGTGAGAGCTTTTGGCAAAATAACGGCAACTTGGGACGGCTGTGGCTCAGAAGTACCATTGATTGGAAGATGGGTGGATTGACTAATGACTGATAATGTTCATAAGCTCATTTCCGGTGAAAGAGCGTTGGGGGTTATAGTAAAAAACATATATATACACATACATATATAAACATATAGTCTCGCCCTTACGCAGCTCTCGGTAAAGTTCATAACCGAAAACGTCTTCTTGCACAAGTATGTCGAGTCAAACAAGCTCAGCACATTGGTCCCAAATTTCTCATAGGTGGTCAATTTGGGTGGAGTGAGTGTTGGTGTTAGAGTGCTTGGGTAGGTGGTGTAATAAAGACTCACCTCAGTATCATCTGTGACGTCTGTTGAAGAGCAATATTAATGCTTGACTGGTGTCAGAAATGGAGCTGCAGGGACAATGCAAAAAAAAAAACGTTGGCCCGTTTGAGGTTGAGAGGGTAATTAATCCATCTGCTGTGAGACTAAGGTTGCCTGACTCTATGAACCGGCCGAACCCCCTCCTCCCGCCCTGGTCATTGATGGTCATCCTGCCTACATTGTGCATAAGATCTTGGATGTGAGGCGTCGGGGGCGCGGTTATCAATATCTGGTAGACTGGGAGGGGTACGGTCCTGAGGAACGGTCATGGATTTCTCGACGACTCATTCTGAGCCCACAACTGTTAGAGGACTTCTATCACGAGTTCCCTCACAAGTCCGGGAAGACGCCTGGAGGCGTCATTTAGAGGGGGGGTACTGTGGTATCTAGGCTGGGGGTTGGGCTCCAGGTTCTCTCATTACAGGGATGGGTGTGGTGCTGTGGAGCTGTCTGCACACACCTGAAGCTGATCATCATCTCGAGCAGTATTTAGTGGTGCTGGTGGTGCCAGATTGTCACCGCGTCGTGGTAGATCAACTAGGCTCCTCATAAGACTTTGTAACCTGAGATTTAGCTGAGTATTGACTTTTATTTCTGTCTCTAGACTCCAGCTCTTCGCCCTCCTCACCACCAGACTTCTGCACCAGTCCACCCCAGCCTAAACCCCTCGACGGCCTCTCCCTACCTCGTCCCCGGCTCAAGCTCCCCCCTTGAGCTCCCCTGCCCCTGCTGCCTTCCTGGCGCCCGTGACACCCCCGTGCCCCTTTTTCCCGTGGTCTAATAAACGGCTGCTTATTTGGCAAAACTCTGTTCCTCTGCATTTTTGGGTCCACTACCAGCGACACACCACATGTTGTCTGCATCTCAGATTAAACCGTAGGTGGTTTCTGTAATCTGCAATTTTCCAAGCCAACCTTTCATATTCCCGCACCATTTTCAGGGTTGCCAACCCAAATTGTTGTGTAATAAGCCTGTGAATATTCTCATTCATCCAGTTATCTCAAGGAGATTAAATCGAACGCAACTGTACTTGGTAATTTGTCTTTGAAGACGTTTCAGCTCTCATCCAAGAGGCTTCATCAGTCAGTCTGTCAGTGAGGGCACAACACAGGACTATACAGATATACAAAAGCTGTTTTGCATTAAATTCAAGGGTTCCCTCTAATAAAATGTGCTATGGGATACCTCATCTTCCCATTAAAACCACCACTGAGATGTGTCAGTCTCCACCCAGATTACTGAGTGTTTGTGCTCTCAGGAGTTTCCGCATCTTCTTTCTCTCTTAATATTTTTTATGGTACAGGTTCTTTCCAGATCGTTCTCTGTGGATCGTCTCCAGCCCAGCTGTGTTGATTTGTCAGCAGTGATGGAAACAGAGACCGAAGGAACTAAAGCACCTGTATTTCTCTCATCTATTTCACTCCAGGTCTGGTCACGCAGTTTCTGCGTTCTCTCCTTCACAGAGCCAAGATGCCATCAACGAGAAAGGACTATAAAACATGACGGCTGTCCATGCAGCGTGTTGCACTATTTTATGTGTTTGAACCAACTGAAGGCATTTAAAAGGGTTTTTGGACAAAGTGGAATAGATCCAACCTCAGGCTGGTCTCGGGGCTCCAAAACACAGATCTGGGAAGCAAGAGTTGTATCCAGAAAGTGGCCTATTAGTGTCTTCTACCCGCCTGGCTGCAATACATGCAGAAGCAAAGAAGGACTGTCTCAGATAGTTCCATCTTGTTTTTGATGAGTTCTTTACTCCAGAGGAGTGCCAACATGATGTGACCTTTGGAAAGCACAGGAAGGTGCCAGATGGGAAGACAGTCCTGGATAAGTTCAAAGTCAATGGGATCATTGCTCATTGTTAACAATTTATGGAAATATGGAAAGGTTGTGGAAATCCATCAGTAAAAATACATAACATAAAGAAGTTGTTTTCAAAAATGAATTTGTTGTAACTTTTCCTTTTATTTCTAGTTTGTTTTCCCCTCTTTCTTCTGCACCTTCTCACATTCATCAAAATATCTGGCTGAATGTATCACATAGCTACATTTAACGTTTTGTTTCAGTGACCTCACAGTTTTACTCAATTTCAATATGAGATATTTCAATGTGAATTTTGTGACATCGGGATAAAAAAGCCCTCAATAATGTCAGTGTAACTGCTGTTACATTATGAAATTTGTAAATTTGCGCTTTCTTTTCTGATGTTTTTCTTCTTGCAGCTTACATCATGCGCTGTAGTAGCCTGGATGGATGGATACCGGTGGAGAAGAGTAAAGTAAAAAAAAGCCTTCGTAAAACAAATGCTGCATCAGGGCCAATTGCATGTGGCATACTGATAGACATTTGTTGAAATGACCATGTTCATGTACATCACTGAAGCTATTGCTTAGAAACATGTCATACCAGTGAATTGCAGAAAAACTTAGACAAAGTCTTATGTATTTGTATTATTTTTATTTTTTTATTTTATGTTTTTTGTTTTAATTGAATAGGATTGTGGATGGGGGTGGGGGGGGGGGTCAGGGTTAGGGGTTAGGGAGTGTGGGTGATGGGGGGCAGGGTTAGGGGTTATGGTTGGGGTGTGTGTGTGTGTGGGCGGGGGGGGGGGGGGGGGGTTAGGGGGGGGGGGGTGTGTGAGGGGTGGTCAGGGTTAGGGGTTATAGTTGGGGTGTGTGTGTGGGGATGGGGGGTTGGGCCGTTGGGGATCTCTTCATTTCGGCGCCTTGGGTTTTACGAGGATCCGTCAAAAACTCTGGAGTCTGGTCAGCTTGGGTTGCAGTTTTTTTTGCAGTTGATGTGGGGATGTTTTTTAGTGACAACTGTAAACCTAAAAACATGGAGAAAGTTGAAAAGGTTCAGTAGTGTTCTCTTACTAAATAACGTTATGTTTTATCACCTAGCAAAGCTTGTCCCAGGACAAACATTCTCCTTGTATTTATATATAAAAAATGTATTATTATCTGCACAGACCTGTTTTATCTCTGGTGTGACTCATCGGGTGCTTGGAGGTGGACGATGTGGCTTTTCCTTTCTGTTTGAGGATCTTAGATGTCAGCTGCTTGTTTCCTTGGTCTTTCAAACACAGAAGCTCATCTTTAGTTTTAATGACGTCTACCAAGGATTGAACATGTGCCATGAGAGCTGTCTTGTTCTTTGTCTCATTCTCAAGTCTCTCTTGCAGTTGGGTCACAGCAGTCTTTTCTGACGCGTAAGACAATTTGGTCTCCTGGATTTCTTTGAACCGCTCCATGTTCTTGTGGGTCAGATTAGTTATTTCCCTCTCTGCTTTTTGAAGTTGGGACTGGACTGCTGTAATATTAACCTGCAGACTCAAGTTCTTGTTCTTTTCTTCAGCCAGGTCGGTGGACATCTGGTTTACCTTTGTGTTTAATGAAATCAGGCTTTGGTTCTTAGCAGTGATCTCTTGTTCAAGTTTCTGTACTTGGATGTTGCAAGAGTTTTGGTTTAAGGCTCTCTCTTGAAGCTTAATAATGCAGTCCTGGAGCTGCTGGATTTTGCTTTCTTTCTCCTGAGTCTGTTGGTAATATGTTTCTGATTTCTCTTTCAGCTTCTGCTCAGATTGCTCTAGGTTCTTCTTTAGTTGCTTCATGGCTTCCTTGTCACTGCAGAGTTGCACTTTCACCTTTTGATGGAATTTTGCAAAGTGTGACTGCTCCTCTGCAAGTTTGGCCTCAAGAATAGAAATGGTGTCCTTCTTCTTCCGTAGTGATTTGTGGAGAACTGCGTTGTCTTCTCTTTTCTGATTCAATTTCTTTTCCAGATCAGCATTTACTGACTTTTCCTTTGCCAGAGATTTTTCAAGAGCTGCTGTGGATGATTTTTCATTATTCAAAGCTTTCTCCTTTTCCAGCATTTTCTTAAGACCATTTTTTTCTTCTCTCTCCTTTTCCAGCATTTTCTGAACACCATTTTTTTCTTTTCTCTCCTTCTCCAGCATTTTCTGAACACCATTATTTTCTTTTCTCTCCTTTTCCAGCATTTTCTGAAGAACATTATCGTCTTTTCTCTCATTCTCCAGCATTTTCTTAAGACCATTTTTTTCTTCTCTCTCCTTCTCCAGCATTTTCTGAACACCATTATTTTCTTCTCTCTCCTTTTCCAGCATTTTCTGAACACCATTATTTTCTTCTCTCTCCTTCTCCAGCATTTTCTTAAGACCACTTTTTTCTTCTCTCTCCTTTTCCAGCATTTCCTGAAGAACATTATCGTCTTTTTTCTCATTCTCCAGCATTTTCTGAACACCATTTTTTTCTTCTCTCTCATTCTCCAGCATTTTCCGCAGACTATCATTGTCTTCTCTCTCATTCTCCAGCATTTTCCGCAGACTATCATTGTCTTCTCTCTCCGTGTTCACCATTTTCATAAGAATAGCCATTTCTTCTTTCTGCCTCTCCAGTTCTTCATACATTAAATCCACTTCAAGGGAATCAGTTTTCTTTAAAAATGTTATTTCGTTAGAGACAGGTCTATAATTATTTGTCTTTGTGCACTGGGCATTTTATCTGTATTATACAATCTTACCATCTCATCTGAGGCTGTGGCGTGAACATATTTAGAATTCCCCAGATCCTGGCTGGAATTTTCAATGGGCTCATCACTGTTCACAAGGTTTAGATCCTCGATGAGTTTGTAGGAGTGAAGGTCCATGGCTGCTTGCTGCTTTGGAGAAAATCAGTAAGTCATTAAAATTGTTATATTAATATAAATGGGGAACTCCATAGATTTTATGTCTCAAAGTCAATTCGCTCATCACACACACACACACAATATTACAAAGCTTGTGAAAACAGTCATGTCTTGGCTCTTGAGGTAGAAAGTGACATCACATCACACAAATGTAACTAGAAGTCTACATTTCAAACTGAGACATGGAGAGAACGTTTATCAAGCAGGGTGGGTCGACCATATGCGAATGAGTTGCATTATGGGACATGTAGGATCTTATGTCTTCACACCTTGACCAATATAAGGGACTAAAGGTCAGCCTCTGCTGCATCAAATCTGACCATTCTTGTGTCTCCTGCAAGTCTCTCAACTACATGCAAGTGCAAACACTCAACTACTGGATTACCACTATAAGAAATAAAGTGTGTTTTGCCTCAAGAAGAAGAGAAACACTGACTGTTTCTCAGTATATGTTACCCACCTCATCATCACCATGGAGGGATACAGGCTTCTCCTGTTCTGGGGTGGTTTCGAATTCAGCAGAAAATTTCACCTATTTAATGACAACAACAAAACAATGAAGGTTTTCACCTGACTTTTCGTACATCAGTTATTTTGTACTTTGCTTGATAAATGCATGGTGTAATATGATCTTACCTTTTTAACTTTTTTCTTAGTCGTTTTGGGTTTTTTTCCCTCCTGTGAACATGAAGACAGCACATATAGATGAATTAGTCAACCTGATTGATATTTTACAGGTATTACAAGACTTACTCTATTCTATAGAATTGTTTGTGTTAAGCTAGTGTAAATGCATCAGTTGAGAACATTCATTTTATACCGATTTTATATTGTGAAAAATAAGATCCTCTTGTATTTTATTACAACATTGCAAAGGCAATTTAAACATAAAGAATCCCAAGATCTAGAAGAACGCTATAGTTATTCATTGTTGTTGGGTATTTTATCCTTATTATACAATCTTACCATCTTTTCTGAGACTGTGGCGTGATTGTTGTCAGAAAGTAGATCGTCAAGGGGTTTGCAGGAATAAAGGTCCCTGAATGAATCTTTGCATTTGATTTGAGGCGCGGAGAAGATGGGGGGCAAAGAGCAAGAGAATTTAGCCTTGTCCTGTTGCAAAGAGAAGACACATCATGTAATCATGAAATTGTGTGTAATGTATGACAAAAGGTTGATGCTGAGCACTGTTTCTCTACAACAGAATATTAATGCCACTTTGTTGAACAAAAGTCACGATAATAAGGAAAGTCTTTTAATTAATTAGTCAACCTGATTGATAGATTACAGGTTTTACAAAACGTACTCTATTCTGTTTGTGCATAATAGGGTAAATGCATTAAAGTGGACAACATTCATCCTATAAACAATTTATATACAATTTGTGTGACAACAAATAAGATCATTTTGCACATTATCATAACATTGGAAAGGAAATGTAAACATAAAGACTCCAAAAATCTAAAAGCAAATACAGTAATCTCTTGAATTTAATATATAAACTAATTGAATATAAATCTGAAAGGCTGTAATAAGGCTGTAAAAAGTGTGACGCTCTTACCATTTTTCTGTCTTGTCACTGAATGATGCCGATACAAGCTATCAAAGACAAATAACCAAGTCCAGTTGCGATCGATTTAATCTACTTGAGAAAAGCTATCAGCTGTTTATAGAGCACGTTTTATACCAATAGTGTTATAGTGTACCACTATGTTTCACATATAAACTTTCCTGGACTTGATGACACACCAAACCTTTGAGATTCTAGAACACCATAGATGTTTTCAAAGAGTGTTTTTATTTGAATTATTTAAATGTCATACTGATTTATACTTCTATTCCAGAACAACACAGAGATAAATATTGCTCTCTTTACTTCACTGAATTTAAAAGACAGCTTTAGTTACTTTACAGATTACAATCATTCCACATATAAAGTATGATGCACTGATACACATTTAGGCCCTGTTTACACGTACACGGGTATTTTTAAAAACGGAGACATTTCCCTTCGTTTGTACCTATCTTTTACACGCAAACGGTGAATTCGCCTCTGAAAACGAATCTTTCTAAAAACTCCGGCTAGAGTGGAGATTCTGGAAAACTCCGGTTTTGCGTTTGCGTGTAAATTGAGATAAACGGAGTTTTAGGCAGCTGATGCGCTAAAAGTGCGACCAATGTTTACTTGTTGCTATGACGACGATCATGGAAGCGCTCAGAGTAGCAGTCGCATTTATTCTGGTGCAAACACTTCTTATGTGTTTGCATTTGCATACACAGCTGATGCATCATGTCGATGACCAGAGACGAATGAGGGCTCGGAGGTCAGCACTTTTATCACTTCTCCCACCTATTCGAAGACCCAGTCGCCGTCACCGCCAACGTCGCCGGTTTTGGGTCCGACCCGGGAGGACTGCTGTATGGTGGGATAATTTTGAAAATGAAGTGGTTGTCCCGGAGGAGTGGCGTGAAAATTTTAGGATGTCGCGGTCATCACTGTTGGCACTCTCCGACTTGCTGCGTCCTTACATCGAGGGCGAGATGACCGTCATGCGGTCTCCTGACGGTTTTATGCGAGTTGATGTAAACGAAAACTTTTTTGAAAACGATGCTATGTGCACGATGTTATTTTGGAAAACGGAGGGAGGGAAATATTCGTTTCTCAACATACCCGGCTACGTGTAAACGTAGCCTTAAGCAGATATAAAGTAGCACCAGAAATTGAGATTTTGCAATAACTAACGCAAATTCTTTTATATATTTGTGAGAGCTTTTGGCAAAATAACGGCAACTTGGGACGGCTGTGGCTCAGAAGTACCATTGATTGGAAGATGGGTGGATTGACTAATGACTGATAATGTTCATAAGCTCATTTCCGGTGAAAGAGCGTTGGGGGTTATAGTAAAAAACATATATATACACATACATATATAAACATATAGTCTCGCCCTTACGCAGCTCTCGGTAAAGTTCATAACCGAAAACGTCTTCTTGCACAAGTATGTCGAGTCAAACAAGCTCAGCACATTGGTCCCAAATTTCTCATAGGTGGTCAATTTGGGTGGAGTGAGTGTTGGTGTTAGAGTGCTTGGGTAGGTGGTGTAATAAAGACTCACCTCAGTATCATCTGTGACGTCTGTTGAAGAGCAATATTAATGCTTGACTGGTGTCAGAAATGGAGCTGCAGGGACAATGCAAAAAAAAAAAACGTTGGCCCGTTTGAGGTTGAGAGGGTAATTAATCCATCTGCTGTGAGACTAAGGTTTCCTGACTCTATGAACCGGCCGAACCCCCTCCTCCCGCCCTGGTCATTGATGGTCATCCTGCCTACATTGTGCATAAGATCTTGGATGTGAGGCGTCGGGGCGCGGTTATCAATATCTGGTAGACTGGGAGGGGTACGGTCCTGAGGAACGGTCATGGATTTCTCGACGACTCATTCTGAGCCCACAACTGTTAGAGGACTTCTATCATGAGTTCCCTCACAAGTCCGGGAAGACGCCTGGAGGCGTCATTTAGAGGGGGGGTACTGTGGTATCTAGGATGGGGGTTGGGCTCCAGGTTCTCTCATTACAGGGATGGGTGTGGTGCTGTGGAGCTGTCTGCACACACCTGAAGCTGATCATCATCTCGAGCAGTATTTAGTGGTGCTGGTGGTGCCAGATTGTCATCGCGTCGTGGTAGATCAACTAGGCTCCTCATAAGACTTTGTAACCTGAGATTTAGCTGAGTATTGACTTTTATTTCTGTCTCTAGACTCCAGCTCTTCGCTCTCCTCACCACCAGACTTCTGCACCAGTCCACCCCAGCCTAAACCCCTCAACGGCCTATCCCTACCTTGTCCCCGACTCAAGCTCCCCCCGTGAGCTCCCCTGCCCCTGCTGCCTTCCTGGCGCCCGTGACACCCCCCTGCCCCTTTTTCCCGTGGTCTAATAAACGGCTGGTTATTTGGCAAAACTCTGCTCCTCTGCATTTTTGGGTCCACTACCAGCGACACACCACATGTTGTCTGCATCTCAGATTAAACCGTAGGTGGTTTCTGTAATCTGCAATTTTCCAAGCCAACCTTTCATATTCCCGCACCATTTTCAGGGTTGCCAACCCAAATTGTTGTGTAATAAGCCTGTGAATATTCTCATTCATCCAGTTATCTCAAGGAGATTAAATCGAACGCAACTGTACTTGGTAATTTGTCTTTGAAGACGTTTCACCTCTCATCCAAGAGGCTTCATCAGTCAGTCTGTCAGTGAGGGCACAACACAGGACTATACAGATATACAAAAGCTGTTTTGCATTAAATTCAAGGGTTCTCTCTAATAAAATGTGCTATGGGATACCTCATCTTCCCATTAAAACCACCACTGAGATGTGTCAGTCTCCACCCAGATTACTGAGTGTTTGTGCTCTCAGGAGTTTCCGCATCTTCTTTCTCTCTTAATATTTTTTATGGTACAGGTTCTTTCCAGATCGTTCTCTGTTGATCGTCTCCAGCCCAGCTGTGTTGATTTGTCAGCAGTGATGGAAACAGAGACCGAAGGAACTGAAGCACCTGTATTTCTCTCATCTATTTCACTCCAGGTCTGGTCACGCAGTTTCTGCGTTCTCTCCTTCACAGAGCCAAGATGCCATCAACGAGAAAGGACTATAAAACATGACGGCTGTCCATGCAGCGTGTTGCACTATTTTATGTGTTTGAACCAACTAAAGGCATTAAAAAGCTTTCTGGACAAAGTGGAATAGATCCAACCCCAAAACACAGATCTGGGAAGCAAGAGTTGTATCCAGAAAGTGGCCTATTAGTGTCTTCTACCCGCCTGGCTGCAATACATGCAGAAGCAAAGAAGGACTGTCTCAGATTGTTCCATCTTGTTTTTGATGAGTTCTTTAATCCAGAGGAGTGCCAACATGATGTGACCTTTGGGAAGCACAGGAAGGTGCCAGATGGGAAGACAGTCCTGGATAAGTTCAAAGTCAATGGGATCATTGCTCATTGTTAACAATTTATGGAAATATGGAAAGGTTGTGGAAATCCATCAGTAAAAATACATAACATAAAGAAGTTGTTTTCAAAAATGAATTTGTTGTAACTTTTCCTTTTATTTCTAGTTTGTTTTCCCCTCTTTCTTCTGCACCTTCTCACATTCATCACAATATCTGGCTGAATGTATCACATAGCTACATTTAACGTTTTGTTTCAGTGACCTCACAGTTTTACTCAATTTCAATATGAGATATTTCAATGTGAATTTTGTGACATCGGGATAAAAAAGCCCTCAATAATGTCAGTGTAAGTGCTGTTACATTATGAAATTTGTAAATTTGCGCTTTCTTTTCTGATGTTTTTCTTCTTGCAGCTTACATCATGCGCTGTAGTAGCCTGGATGGATGGAGAAGAGTAAAGTAAAAAAAAGCCTTCGTAAAACAAATGCTGCATCAGGGCCAATTGCATGTGGCATACTGATAGACATTTGTTGAAATGACCATGTTCATGTACATCATTGAAGCTATTGCTTAGAAACATGTCATACCAGTGAATTGCAGAAAAACTTAGACAAAGTCTTATGTATTTGTATTATTTTTATTTTTTTATTTTATGTTTTTTGTTTTAATTGAATAGGATTGTGGATGGGGGTGGGGGGGGGGTCAGGGTTAGGGGTTATGGTTTGGGTGTGTGTGTGGGGGGGTCAGGGTTAGGGGTTAGGGTGTATGGGTGATGGGGGGCAGGGTTAGGGGTTATGGTTGGGGTGTGTGTGTGTGTGTTGGGGGGGGGTTAGGGCGTGTGGGTGATGGGGGGTCAGGGTTAGGGGTTATGGTTGGGGTGTGTGTGTGTGTGACGGGGGGTGGTCAGGGTTAGGGGTTATGGTTGGGGTGTGTGTGTGTGAGGGGTGGTCAGGGTTAGGGGTTATAGTTGGGGTGTGTGTGTGGGAATGGGGGGTTGGGCCGTTGGGGATCTCTTCATTTCGGCGCCTTGGGTTTTACGAGGATCCGTCAAAAACTCTGGAGTCTGGTCAGCTTGGGTTGCAGTTTTTTTTGCAGTTGATGTGGGGATGTTTTTTAGTGACAACTGTAAACCTAAAAACATGGAGAAAGTTGAAAAGGTTCAGTAGTGTTCTCTTACTAAATAACGTTATGTTTTATCACCTAGCAAAGCTTGTCCCAGGACAAACATTCTCCTTGTATTTATATATAAAAAATGTATTATTATCTGCACAGACCTGTTTTATCTCTGGTGTGACTCATCGGGTGCTTGGAGGTGGATGAGGTGGCTTTTCCTTTCTGTTTGAGGATCTTAGATGTCAGCTGCTTGTTTCCTTGGTCTTTCAAACACAGAAGCTCATCTTTAGTTTTAATGACGTCTACCAAGGATTGAACATGTGCCATGAGAGCTGTCTTGTTCTTTGTCTCATTCTCAAGTCTCTCTTGCAGTTGGGTCACAGCAGTCTTTTCTGACGCGTAAGACAATTTGGTCTCCTGGATTTCTTTGGACCGCTCCATGTTCTTGTGGGTCAGATTAGTTATTTCCCTCTCTGCTTTTTGAAGTTGGGACTGGACTGCTGTAATATTAACCTGCAGACTCAAGTTCTTGTTCTTTTCTTCAGCCAGGTCGGTGGACATCTGGTTTACCTTTGTGTTTAATGAAATCAGGCTTTGGTTCTTAGCAGTGATCTCTTGTTCAAGTTTCTGTACTTGGATGTTGCAAGAGTTTTGGTTTAAGGCTCTCTCTTGAAGCTTAATAATGCAGTCCTGGAGCTGCTGGATTTTGCTTTCTTTCTCCTGAGTCTGTTGGTAATATGTTTCTGATTTCTCTTTCAGCTTCTGCTCAGATTGCTCTAGGTTCTTCTTTAGTTGCTTCATGGCTTCCTTGTCACTGCAGAGTTGCACTTTCACCTTTTGATGGAATTTTGCAAAGTGTGACTGCTCCTCTGCAAGTTTGGCCTCAAGAATAGAAATGGTGTCCTTCTTCTTCCGTAGTGATTTGTGGAGAACTGCGTTGTCTTCTCTTTTCTGATTCAATTTCTTTTCCAGATCAGCATTTACTGACTTTTCCTTTGCCAGAGATTTTTCAAGAGCTGCTGTGGATGATTTTTCATTATTCAAAGCTTTCTCCTTTTCCAGCATTTTCTTAAGACCATTTTTTTCTTCTCTCTCCTTTTCCAGCATTTTCTGAACACCATTTTTTTCTTTTCTCTCCTTCTCCAGCATTTTCTGAACACCATTATTTTCTTTTCTCTCCTTTTCCAGCATTTTCTGAAGAACATTATCGTCTTTTCTCTCATTCTCCAGCATTTTCTTAAGACCATTTTTTTCTTCTCTCTCCTTCTCCAGCATTTTCTGAACACCATTATTTTCTTCTCTCTCCTTTTCCAGCATTTTCTGAACACCATTATTTTCTTCTCTCTCCTTCTCCAGCATTTTCTTAAGACCACTTTTTTCTTCTCTCTCCTTTTCCAGCATTTCCTGAAGAACATTATCGTCTTTTTTCTCATTCTCCAGCATTTTCTGAACACCATTTTTTTCTTCTCTCTCATTCTCCAGCATTTTCCGCAGACTATCATTGTCTTCTCTCTCATTCTCCAGCATTTTCCGCAGACTATCATTGTCTTCTCTCTCCGTGTTCACCATTTTCATAAGAATAGCCATTTCTTCTTTCTGCCTCTCCAGTTCTTCATACATTAAATCCACTTCAAGGGAATCAGTTTTCTGTAAAAATGTTATTTCGTTAGAGACAGGTCTATAATTATTTGTCTTTGTGCACTGGGCATTTTATCTGTATTATACAATCTTACCATCTCATCTGAGGCTGTGGCGTGAACATATTTAGAATTCCCCAGATCCTGGCTGGAATTTTCAATGGGCTCATCACTGTTCACAACGTTTAGATCCTCGATGAGTTTGTAGGAGTGAAGGTCCATGGCTGCTTGCTGCTTTGGAGAAAATCAGTAAGTCATTAAAATTGTTATATTAATATAAATGGGGAACTCCATAGATTTTATGTCTCAAAGTCAATTCGCTCATCACACACACACACACACACAATATTACAAAGCTTGTGAAAACAGTCATGTCTTGGCTCTTGAGGTAGAAAGTGACATCACATCACACAAATGTAACTAGAAGTCTACATTTCAAACTGAGACATGGAGAGAACGTTTATCAAGCAGGGTGGGTCGACCATATGCTAATGAGTTGCATTATGGGACATGTAGGATCTTATGTCTTCACACCTTGACCAATATAAGGGACTAAAGGTCAGCCTCTGCTGCATCAAATCTGACCATTCTTGTGTCTCCTGCAAGTCTCTCAACTACATGCAAGTGCAAACACTCAACTACAGGATTACCACTATAAGAAATAAAGTGTGTTTTGCCTCAAGAAGAAGAGAAACACTGACTGTTTCTCAGTATATGTTACCCACCTCATCATCACCATGGAGGGATACAGGCTTCTCCTGTTCTGGGGTGGTTTCGAATTCAGCAGAAAATTTCACCTATTTAATGACAACAACAAAACAATGAAGGTTTTCACCTGACTTTTCGTACATCAGTTATTTTGTACTTTGCTTGATAAATGCATGGTGTAATATGATCTTACCTTTTTAACTTTTTTCTTAGTCTTTTTGGGTTTTTTTCCCTCCTGTGAACATGAAGACAGCACATATAGATGAATTAGTCAACCTGATTGATATTTTACAGGTATTACAAGACTTACTCTATTCTATAGAATTGTTTGTGTTAAGCTAGTGTAAATGCATCAGTTGAGAACATTCATTTTATACCGATTTTATATTGTGAAAAATAAGATCCTCTTGTATTTTATTACAACATTGCAAAGGCAATTTAAACATAAAGAATCCCAAGATCTAGAAGAACGCTATAGTTATTCATTGTTGTTGGGTATTTTATCCTTATTATACAATCTTACCATCTTTTCTGAGACTGTGGCGTGATTGTTGTCAGAAAGTAGATCGTCAAGGGGTTTGCAGGAATAAAGGTCCCTGAATGAATCTTTGCATTTGATTTGAGGCGCGGAGAAGATGGGGGGCAAAGAGCAAGAGAATTTAGCCTTGTCCTGTTGCAAAGAGAAGACACATCATGTAATCATGAAATTGTGTGTAATGTATGACAAAAGGTTGATGCTGAGCACTGTTTCTCTACAACAGAATATTAATGCCACTTTGTTGAACAAAAGTCACGATAATAAGGAAAGTCTTTTAATTAATTAGTCAACCTGATTGATAGATTACAGGTTTTACAAAACGTACTCTATTCTGTTTGTGCATAATAGGGTAAATGCATTAAAGTGGACAACATTCATCCTATAAACAATTTATATACAATTTGTGTGACAACAAATAAGATCATTTTGCACATTATCATAACATTGGAAAGGAAATGTAAACATAAAGACTCCCAAAATCTAAAAGCAAATACAGTAATCTCTTGAATTTAATATATAAACTAATTGAATATAAATCTGAAAGGCTGTAATAAGGCTGTAAAAAGTGTGACGCTCTTACCATTTTTCTGTCTTGTCACTGAATGATGCCGATACAAGCTATCAAAGACAAATAACCAAGTCCAGTTGCGATCGATTTAATCTACTTGAGAAAAGCTATCAGCTGTTTATAGAGCACGTTTTATACCAATAGTGTTATAGTGTACCACTATGTTTCACATATAAACTTTCCTGGACTTGATGACACACCAAACCTTTGAGATTCTAGAACACCATAGATGTTTTCAAAGAGTGTTTTTATTTGAATTATTTAAATGTCATACTGATTTATACTTCTATTCCAGAACAACACAGAGAGAAATATTGCTCTCTTTACTTCACTGAATTTAAATGACAGCTTTAGTTACTTTACAGATTACAATCATTCCACATATAAAGTATGATGCACTGATACACATTTAAGCAGATATAAAGTAGCACCAGAAATTGAGATTTTGCAATAACTAACGCAAATTCTTTTATATATTTGTGAGCTTTTGGCAAAATAACGGCAACTTGGGACGGCTGTGGCTCAGAAGTACCATTGATTGGAAGATGGGTGGATTGACTAATGACTGATAATGTTCATAAGCTCATTTCCGGTGAAAGAGCGTTGGGGGTTATAGTAAAAAACATATATATACACATACATATATAAACATATAGTCTCGCCCTTACGCAGCTCTCGGTAAAGTTCATAACCGAAAACGTCTTCTTGCACAAGTATGTCGAGTCAAACAAGCTCAGCACATTGGTCCCAAATTTCTCATAGGTGGTCAATTTGGGTGGAGTGAGTGTTGGTGTTAGAGTGCTTGGGTAGGTGGTGTAATAAAGACTCACCTCAGTATCATCTGTGACGTCTGTTGAAGAGCAATATTAATGCTTGACTGGTGTCAGAAATGGAGCTGCAGGGACAATGCAAAAAAAAAAACGTTGGCCCGTTTGAGGTTGAGAGGGTAATTAATCCATCTGCTGTGAGACTAAGGTTGCCTGACTCTATGAACCGGCCGAACCCCCTCCTCCCGCCCTGGTCATTGATGGTCATCCTGCCTACATTGTGCATAAGATCTTGGATGTGAGGCGTCGGGGGCGCGGTTATCAATATCTGGTAGACTGGGAGGGGTACGGTCCTGAGGAACGGTCATGGATTTCTCGACGACTCATTCTGAGCCCACAACTGTTAGAGGACTTCTATCATGAGTTCCCTCACAAGTCCGGGAAGACGCCTGGAGGCGTCATTTAGAGGGGGGGTACTGTGGTATCTAGGCTGGGGGTTGGGCTCCAGGTTCTCTCATTACAGGGATGGGTGTGGTGCTGTGGAGCTGTCTGCACACATCTGAAGCTGATCATCATCTCGAGCAGTATTTAGTGGTGCTGGTGGTGCCAGATTGTCATCGCGTCGTGGTAGATCAACTAGGCTCCTCATAAGACTTTGTAACCTGAGATTTAGCTGAGTATTGACTTTTATTTCTGTCTCTAGACTCCAGCTCTTCGCCCTCCTCACCACCAGACTTCTGCACCAGTCCACCCCAGCCTAAACCCCTCAACGGCCTATCCCTACCTTGTCCCCGACTCAAGCTCCCCCCGTGAGCTCCCCTGCCCCTGCTGCCTTCCTGGCGCCCGTGACACCCCCCTGCCCCTTTTTCCCGTGGTCTAATAAACGGCTGCTTATTTGGCAAAACTCTGCTCCTCTGCATTTTTGGGTCCACTACCAGCGACACACCACATGTTGTCTGCATCTCAGATTAAACCGTAGGTGGTTTCTGTAATCTGCAATTTTCCAAGCCAACCTTTCATATTCCCGCACCATTTTCAGGGTTGCCAACCCAAATTGTTGTGTAATAAGCCTGTGAATATTCTCATTCATCCAGTTATCTCAAGGAGATTAAATCGAACGCAACTGTACTTGGTAATTTGTCTTTGAAGACTTTTCACCTCTCATCCAAGAGGCTTCATCAGTCAGTCTGTCAGTGAGGGCACAACACAGGACTATACAGATATACAAAAGCTGTTTTGCATTAAATTCAAGGGTTCTCTCTAATAAAATGTGCTATGGGATACCTCATCTTCCCATTAAAACCACCACTGAGATGTGTCAGTCTCCACCCAGATTACTGAGTGTTTGTGCTCTCAGGAGTTTCCGCATCTTCTTTCTCTCTTAATATTTTTTATGGTACAGGTTCTTTCCAGATCGTTCTCTGTTGATCGTCTCCAGCCCAGCTGTGTTGATTTGTCAGCAGTGATGGAAACGGAGACCGAAGGAACTGAAGCACCTGTATTTCTCTCATCTATTTCACTCCAGGTCTGGTCACGCAGTTTCTGCGTTCTCTCCTTCACAGAGCCAAGATGCCATCAACGAGAAAGGACTATAAAACATGACGGCTGTCCATGCAGCGTGTTGCACTATTTTATGTGTTTGAACCAACTAAAGGCATTAAAAAGCTTTCTGGACAAAGTGGAATAGATCCAACCCCAAAACACAGATCTGGGAAGCAAGAGTTGTATCCAGAAAGTGGCCTATTAGTGTCTTCTACCCGCCTGGCTGCAATACATGCAGAAGCAAAGAAGGACTGTCTCAGATTGTTCCATCTTGTTTTTGATGAGTTCTTTAATCCAGAGGAGTGCCAACATGATGTGACTTTGGGAAGCACAGGAAGGTGCCAGATGGGAAGACAGTCCTGGATAAGTTCAAAGTCAATGGGATCATTGCTCATTGTTAACAATTTATGGAAATATGGAAAGGTTGTGGAAATCCATCAGTAAAAATACATAACATAAAGAAGTTGTTTTCAAAAATGAATTTGTTGTAACTTTTCCTTTTATTTCTAGTTTGTTTTCCCCTCTTTCTTCTGCACCTTCTCACATTCATCACAATATCTGGCTGAATGTATCACATAGCTACATTTAACGTTTTGTTTCAGTGACCTCACAGTTTTACTCAATTTCAATATGAGATATTTCAATGTGAATTTTGTGACATCGGGATAAAAAAGCCCTCAATAATGTCAGTGTAAGTGCTGTTACATTATGAAATTTGTAAATTTGCGCTTTCTTTTCTGATGTTTTTCTTCTTGCAGCTTACATCATGCGCTGTAGTAGCCTGGATGGATGGAGAAGAGTAAAGTAAAAAAAAGCCTTCGTAAAACAAATGCTGCATCAGGGCCAATTGCATGTGGCATACTGATAGACATTTGTTGAAATGACCATGTTCATGTACATCATTGAAGCTATTGCTTAGAAACATGTCATACCAGTGAATTGCAGAAAAACTTAGACAAAGTCTTATGTATTTGTATTATTTTTATTTTTTTATTTTATGTTTTTTGTTTTAATTGAATAGGATTGTGGATGGGGGTGGGGGGGGGGTCAGGGTTAGGGGTTATGGTTTGGGTGTGTGTGTGGGGGGGTCAGGGTTAGGGGTTAGGGTGTATGGGTGATGGGGGGCAGGGTTAGGGGTTATGGTTGGGGTGTGTGTGTGTGTGTTGGGGGGGGGTTAGGGCGTGTGGGTGATGGGGGGTCAGGGTTAGGGGTTATGGTTGGGGTGTGTGTGTGTGACGGGGGGTGGTCAGGGTTAGGGGTTATGGTTGGGGTGTGTGTGTGTGAGGGGTGGTCAGGGTTAGGGGTTATAGTTGGGGTGTGTGTGTGGGAATGGGGGGTTGGGCCGTTGGGGATCTCTTCATTTCGGCGCCTTGGGTTTTACGAGGATCCGTCAAAAACTCTGGAGTCTGGTCAGCTTGGGTTGCAGTTTTTTTTGCAGTTGATGTGGGGATGTTTTTTAGTGACAACTGTAAACCTAAAAACATGGAGAAAGTTGAAAAGGTTCAGTAGTGTTCTCTTACTAAATAACGTTATGTTTTATCACCTAGCAAAGCTTGTCCCAGGACAAACATTCTCCTTGTATTTATATATAAAAAATGTATTATTATCTGCACAGACCTGTTTTATCTCTGGTGTGACTCATCGGGTGCTTGGAGGTGGATGAGGTGGCTTTTCCTTTCTGTTTGAGGATCTTAGATGTCAGCTGCTTGTTTCCTTGGTCTTTCAAACACAGAAGCTCATCTTTAGTTTTAATGACGTCTACCAAGGATTGAACATGTGCCATGAGAGCTGTCTTGTTCTTTGTCTCATTCTCAAGTCTCTCTTGCAGTTGGGTCACAGCAGTCTTTTCTGACGCGTAAGACAATTTGGTCTCCTGGATTTCTTTGAACCACTCCATGTTCTTGTGGGTCAGATTAGTTATTTCCCTCTCTGCTTTTTGAAGTTGGGACTGGACTGCTGTAATATTAACCTGCAGACTCAAGTTCTTGTTCTTTTCTTCAGCCAGGTCGGTGGACATCTGGTTTACCTTTGTGTTTAATGAAATCAGGCTTTGGTTCTTAGCAGTGATCTCTTGTTCAAGTTTCTGTACTTGGATGTTGCAAGAGTTTTGGTTTAAGGCTCTCTCTTGAAGCTTAATAATGCAGTCCTGGAGCTGCTGGATTTTGCTTTCTTTCTCCTGAGTCTGTTGGTAATATGTTTCTGATTTCTCTTTCAGCTTCTGCTCAGATTGCTCTAGGTTCTTCTTTAGTTGCTTCATGGCTTCCTTGTCACTGCAGAGTTGCACTTTCACCTTTTGATGGAATTTTGCAAAGTGTGACTGCTCCTCTGCAAGTTTGGCCTCAAGAATAGAAATGGTGTCCTTCTTCTTCCGTAGTGATTTGTGGAGAACTGCGTTGTCTTCTCTTTTCTGATTCAATTTCTTTTCCAGATCAGCATTTACTGACTTTTCCTTTGCCAGAGATTTTTCAAGAGCTGCTGTGGATGATTTTTCATTATTCAAAGCTTTCTCCTTTTCCAGCATTTTCTTAAGACCATTTTTTTCTTCTCTCTCCTTTTCCAGCATTTTCTGAACACCATTTTTTTCTTTTCTCTCCTTCTCCAGCATTTTCTGAACACCATTATTTTCTTTTCTCTCCTTTTCCAGCATTTTCTGAAGAACATTATCGTCTTTTCTCTCATTCTCCAGCATTTTCTTAAGACCATTTTTTTCTTCTCTCTCCTTCTCCAGCATTTTCTGAACACCATTATTTTCTTCTCTCTCCTTTTCCAGCATTTTCTGAACACCATTATTTTCTTCTCTCTCCTTCTCCAGCATTTTCTTAAGACCACTTTTTTCTTCTCTCTCCTTTTCCAGCATTTCCTGAAGAACATTATCGTCTTTTTTCTCATTCTCCAGCATTTTCTGAACACCATTTTTTTCTTCTCTCTCATTCTCCAGCATTTTCCGCAGACTATCATTGTCTTCTCTCTCATTCTCCAGCATTTTCCGCAGACTATCATTGTCTTCTCTCTCCGTGTTCACCATTTTCATAAGAATAGCCATTTCTTCTTTCTGCCTCTCCAGTTCTTCATACATTAAATCCACTTCAAGGGAATCAGTTTTCTGTAAAAATGTTATTTCGTTAGAGACAGGTCTATAATTATTTGTCTTTGTGCACTGGGCATTTTATCTGTATTATACAATCTTACCATCTCATCTGAGGCTGTGGCGTGAACATATTTAGAATTCCCCAGATCCTGGCTGGAATTTTCAATGGGCTCATCACTGTTCACAACGTTTAGATCCTCGATGAGTTTGTAGGAGTGAAGGTCCATGGCTGCTTGCTGCTTTGGAGAAAATCAGTAAGTCATTAAAATTGTTATATTAATATAAATGGGGAACTCCATAGATTTTATGTCTCAAAGTCAATTCGCTCATCACACACACACACACACACAATATTACAAAGCTTGTGAAAACAGTCATGTCTTGGCTCTTGAGGTAGAAAGTGACATCACATCACACAAATGTAACTAGAAGTCTACATTTCAAACTGAGACATGGAGAGAACGTTTATCAAGCAGGGTGGGTCGACCATATGCTAATGAGTTGCATTATGGGACATGTAGGATCTTATGTCTTCACACCTTGACCAATATAAGGGACTAAAGGTCAGCCTCTGCTGCATCAAATCTGACCATTCTTGTGTCTCCTGCAAGTCTCTCAACTACATGCAAGTGCAAACACTCAACTACAGGATTACCACTATAAGAAATAAAGTGTGTTTTGCCTCAAGAAGAAGAGAAACACTGACTGTTTCTCAGTATATGTTACCCACCTCATCATCACCATGGAGGGATACAGGCTTCTCCTGTTCTGGGGTGGTTTCGAATTCAGCAGAAAATTTCACCTATTTAATGACAACAACAAAACAATGAAGGTTTTCACCTGACTTTTCGTACATCAGTTATTTTGTACTTTGCTTGATAAATGCATGGTGTAATATGATCTTACCTTTTTAACTTTTTTCTTAGTCTTTTTGGGTTTTTTTCCCTCCTGTGAACATGAAGACAGCACATATAGATGAATTAGTCAACCTGATTGATATTTTACAGGTATTACAAGACTTACTCTATTCTATAGAATTGTTTGTGTTAAGCTAGTGTAAATGCATCAGTTGAGAACATTCATTTTATACCGATTTTATATTGTGAAAAATAAGATCCTCTTGTATTTTATTACAACATTGCAAAGGCAATTTAAACATAAAGAATCCCAAGATCTAGAAGAACGCTATAGTTATTCATTGTTGTTGGGTATTTTATCCTTATTATACAATCTTACCATCTTTTCTGAGACTGTGGCGTGATTGTTGTCAGAAAGTAGATCGTCAAGGGGTTTGCAGGAATAAAGGTCCCTGAATGAATCTTTGCATTTGATTTGAGGCGCGGAGAAGATGGGGGGCAAAGAGCAAGAGAATTTAGCCTTGTCCTGTTGCAAAGAGAAGACACATCATGTAATCATGAAATTGTGTGTAATGTATGACAAAAGGTTGATGCTGAGCACTGTTTCTCTACAACAGAATATTAATGCCACTTTGTTGAACAAAAGTCACGATAATAAGGAAAGTCTTTTAATTAATTAGTCAACCTGATTGATAGATTACAGGTTTTACAAAACGTACTCTATTCTGTTTGTGCATAATAGGGTAAATGCATTAAAGTGGACAACATTCATCCTATAAACAATTTATATACAATTTGTGTGACAACAAATAAGATCATTTTGCACATTATCATAACATTGGAAAGGAAATGTAAACATAAAGACTCCCAAAATCTAAAAGCAAATACAGTAATCTCTTGAATTTAATATATAAACTAATTGAATATAAATCTGAAAGGCTGTAATAAGGCTGTAAAAAGTGTGACGCTCTTACCATTTTTCTGTCTTGTCACTGAATGATGCCGATACAAGCTATCAAAGACAAATAACCAAGTCCAGTTGCGATCGATTTAATCTACTTGAGAAAAGCTATCAGCTGTTTATAGAGCACGTTTTATACCAATAGTGTTATAGTGTACCACTATGTTTCACATATAAACTTTCCTGGACTTGATGACACACCAAACCTTTGAGATTCTAGAACACCATAGATGTTTTCAAAGAGTGTTTTTATTTGAATTATTTAAATGTCATACTGATTTATACTTCTATTCCAGAACAACACAGAGAGAAATATTGCTCTCTTTACTTCACTGAATTTAAATGACAGCTTTAGTTACTTTACAGATTACAATCATTCCACATATAAAGTATGATGCACTGATACACATTTAAGCAGATATAAAGTAGCACCAGAAATTGAGATTTTGCAATAACTAACGCAAATTCTTTTATATATTTGTGAGAGCTTTTGGCAAAATAACGGCAACTTGGGACGGCTGTGGCTCAGAAGTACCATTGATTGGAAGATGGGTGGATTGACTAATGACTGATAATGTTCATAAGCTCATTTCCGGTGAAAGAGCGTTGGGGGTTATAGTAAAAAACATATATATACACATACATATATAAACATATAGTCTCGCCCTTACGCAGCTCTCGGTAAAGTTCATAACCGAAAACGTCTTCTTGCACAAGTATGTCGAGTCAAACAAGCTCAGCACATTGGTCCCAAATTTCTCATAGGTGGTCAATTTGGGTGGAGTGAGTGTTGGTGTTAGAGTGCTTGGGTAGGTGGTGTAATAAAGACTCACCTCAGTATCATCTGTGACGTCTGTTGAAGAGCAATATTAATGCTTGACTGGTGTCAGAAATGGAGCTGCAGGGACAATGCAAAAAAAAAAACGTTGGCCCGTTTGAGGTTGAGAGGGTAATTAATCCATCTGCTGTGAGACTAAGGTTGCCTGACTCTATGAACCGGCCGAACCCCCTCCTCCCGCCCTGGTCATTGATGGTCATCCTGCCTACATTGTGCATAAGATCTTGGATGTGAGGCGTCGGGGGCGCGGTTATCAATATCTGGTAGACTGGGAGGGGTACGGTCCTGAGGAACGGTCATGGATTTCTCGACGACTCATTCTGAGCCCACAACTGTTAGAGGACTTCTATCATGAGTTCCCTCACAAGTCCGGGAAGACGCCTGGAGGCGTCATTTAGAGGGGGGGTACTGTGGTATCTAGGCTGGGGGTTGGGCTCCAGGTTCTCTCATTACAGGGATGGGTGTGGTGCTGTGGAGCTGTCTGCACACATCTGAAGCTGATCATCATCTCGAGCAGTATTTAGTGGTGCTGGTGGTGCCAGATTGTCATCGCGTCGTGGTAGATCAACTAGGCTCCTCATAAGACTTTGTAACCTGAGATTTAGCTGAGTATTGACTTTTATTTCTGTCTCTAGACTCCAGCTCTTCGCCCTCCTCACCACCAGACTTCTGCACCAGTCCACCCCAGCCTAAACCCCTCAACGGCCTATCCCTACCTTGTCCCCGACTCAAGCTCCCCCCGTGAGCTCCCCTGCCCCTGCTGCCTTCCTGGCGCCCGTGACACCCCCCTGCCCCTTTTTCCCGTGGTCTAATAAACGGCTGCTTATTTGGCAAAACTCTGCTCCTCTGCATTTTTGGGTCCACTACCAGCGACACACCACATGTTGTCTGCATCTCAGATTAAACCGTAGGTGGTTTCTGTAATCTGCAATTTTCCAAGCCAACCTTTCATATTCCCGCACCATTTTCAGGGTTGCCAACCCAAATTGTTGTGTAATAAGCCTGTGAATATTCTCATTCATCCAGTTATCTCAAGGAGATTAAATCGAACGCAACTGTACTTGGTAATTTGTCTTTGAAGACTTTTCACCTCTCATCCAAGAGGCTTCATCAGTCAGTCTGTCAGTGAGGGCACAACACAGGACTATACAGATATACAAAAGCTGTTTTGCATTAAATTCAAGGGTTCTCTCTAATAAAATGTGCTATGGGATACCTCATCTTCCCATTAAAACCACCACTGAGATGTGTCAGTCTCCACCCAGATTACTGAGTGTTTGTGCTCTCAGGAGTTTCCGCATCTTCTTTCTCTCTTAATATTTTTTATGGTACAGGTTCTTTCCAGATCGTTCTCTGTTGATCGTCTCCAGCCCAGCTGTGTTGATTTGTCAGCAGTGATGGAAACGGAGACCGAAGGAACTGAAGCACCTGTATTTCTCTCATCTATTTCACTCCAGGTCTGGTCACGCAGTTTCTGCGTTCTCTCCTTCACAGAGCCAAGATGCCATCAACGAGAAAGGACTATAAAACATGACGGCTGTCCATGCAGCGTGTTGCACTATTTTATGTGTTTGAACCAACTAAAGGCATTAAAAAGCTTTCTGGACAAAGTGGAATAGATCCAACCCCAAAACACAGATCTGGGAAGCAAGAGTTGTATCCAGAAAGTGGCCTATTAGTGTCTTCTACCCGCCTGGCTGCAATACATGCAGAAGCAAAGAAGGACTGTCTCAGATTGTTCCATCTTGTTTTTGATGAGTTCTTTAATCCAGAGGAGTGCCAACATGATGTGACTTTGGGAAGCACAGGAAGGTGCCAGATGGGAAGACAGTCCTGGATAAGTTCAAAGTCAATGGGATCATTGCTCATTGTTAACAATTTATGGAAATATGGAAAGGTTGTGGAAATCCATCAGTAAAAATACATAACATAAAGAAGTTGTTTTCAAAAATGAATTTGTTGTAACTTTTCCTTTTATTTCTAGTTTGTTTTCCCCTCTTTCTTCTGCACCTTCTCACATTCATCACAATATCTGGCTGAATGTATCACATAGCTACATTTAACGTTTTGTTTCAGTGACCTCACAGTTTTACTCAATTTCAATATGAGATATTTCAATGTGAATTTTGTGACATCGGGATAAAAAAGCCCTCAATAATGTCAGTGTAAGTGCTGTTACATTATGAAATTTGTAAATTTGCGCTTTCTTTTCTGATGTTTTTCTTCTTGCAGCTTACATCATGCGCTGTAGTAGCCTGGATGGATGGAGAAGAGTAAAGTAAAAAAAAGCCTTCGTAAAACAAATGCTGCATCAGGGCCAATTGCATGTGGCATACTGATAGACATTTGTTGAAATGACCATGTTCATGTACATCATTGAAGCTATTGCTTAGAAACATGTCATACCAGTGAATTGCAGAAAAACTTAGACAAAGTCTTATGTATTTGTATTATTTTTATTTTTTTATTTTATGTTTTTTGTTTTAATTGAATAGGATTGTGGATGGGGGTGGGGGGGGGGTCAGGGTTAGGGGTTATGGTTTGGGTGTGTGTGTGGGGGGGTCAGGGTTAGGGGTTAGGGTGTATGGGTGATGGGGGGCAGGGTTAGGGGTTATGGTTGGGGTGTGTGTGTGTGTGTTGGGGGGGGGTTAGGGCGTGTGGGTGATGGGGGGTCAGGGTTAGGGGTTATGGTTGGGGTGTGTGTGTGTGACGGGGGGTGGTCAGGGTTAGGGGTTATGGTTGGGGTGTGTGTGTGTGAGGGGTGGTCAGGGTTAGGGGTTATAGTTGGGGTGTGTGTGTGGGAATGGGGGGTTGGGCCGTTGGGGATCTCTTCATTTCGGCGCCTTGGGTTTTACGAGGATCCGTCAAAAACTCTGGAGTCTGGTCAGCTTGGGTTGCAGTTTTTTTTGCAGTTGATGTGGGGATGTTTTTTAGTGACAACTGTAAACCTAAAAACATGGAGAAAGTTGAAAAGGTTCAGTAGTGTTCTCTTACTAAATAACGTTATGTTTTATCACCTAGCAAAGCTTGTCCCAGGACAAACATTCTCCTTGTATTTATATATAAAAAATGTATTATTATCTGCACAGACCTGTTTTATCTCTGGTGTGACTCATCGGGTGCTTGGAGGTGGATGAGGTGGCTTTTCCTTTCTGTTTGAGGATCTTAGATGTCAGCTGCTTGTTTCCTTGGTCTTTCAAACACAGAAGCTCATCTTTAGTTTTAATGACGTCTACCAAGGATTGAACATGTGCCATGAGAGCTGTCTTGTTCTTTGTCTCATTCTCAAGTCTCTCTTGCAGTTGGGTCACAGCAGTCTTTTCTGACGCGTAAGACAATTTGGTCTCCTGGATTTCTTTGAACCACTCCATGTTCTTGTGGGTCAGATTAGTTATTTCCCTCTCTGCTTTTTGAAGTTGGGACTGGACTGCTGTAATATTAACCTGCAGACTCAAGTTCTTGTTCTTTTCTTCAGCCAGGTCGGTGGACATCTGGTTTACCTTTGTGTTTAATGAAATCAGGTTTTGGTTCTTAGCAGTGATCTCTTGTTCAAGTTTCTGTACTTGGATGTTGCAAGAGTTTTGGTTTAAGGCTCTCTCTTGAAGCTTAATAATGCAGTCCTGGAGCTGCTGGATTTTGCTTTCTTTCTCCTGAGTCTGTTGGTAATATGTTTCTGATTTCTCTTTCAGCTTCTGCTCAGATTGCTCTAGGTTCTTCTTTAGTTGCTTCATGGCTTCCTTGTCACTGCAGAGTTGCACTTTCACCTTTTGATGGAATTTTGCAAAGTGTGACTGCTCCTCTGCAAGTTTGGCCTCAAGAATAGAAATGGTGTCCTTCTTCTTCCGTAGTGATTTGTGGAGAACTGCGTTGTCTTCTCTTTTCTGATTCAATTTCTTTTCCAGATCAGCATTTACTGACTTTTCCTTTGCCAGAGATTTTTCAAGAGCTGCTGTGGATGATTTTTCATTATTCAAAGCTTTCTCCTTTTCCAGCATTTTCTTAAGACCATTTTTTTCTTCTCTCTCCTTTTCCAGCATTTTCTGAACACCATTTTTTTCTTTTCTCTCCTTCTCCAGCATTTTCTGAACACCATTATTTTCTTTTCTCTCCTTTTCCAGCATTTTCTGAAGAACATTATCGTCTTTTCTCTCATTCTCCAGCATTTTCTTAAGACCATTTTTTTCTTCTCTCTCCTTCTCCAGCATTTTCTGAACACCATTATTTTCTTCTCTCTCCTTTTCCAGCATTTTCTGAACACCATTATTTTCTTCTCTCTCCTTCTCCAGCATTTTCTTAAGACCACTTTTTTCTTCTCTCTCCTTTTCCAGCATTTCCTGAAGAACATTATCGTCTTTTTTCTCATTCTCCAGCATTTTCTGAACACCATTTTTTTCTTCTCTCTCATTCTCCAGCATTTTCCGCAGACTATCATTGTCTTCTCTCTCATTCTCCAGCATTTTCCGCAGACTATCATTGTCTTCTCTCTCCGTGTTCACCATTTTCATAAGAATAGCCATTTCTTCTTTCTGCCTCTCCAGTTCTTCATACATTAAATCCACTTCAAGGGAATCAGTTTTCTGTAAAAATGTTATTTCGTTAGAGACAGGTCTATAATTATTTGTCTTTGTGCACTGGGCATTTTATCTGTATTATACAATCTTACCATCTCATCTGAGGCTGTGGCGTGAACATATTTAGAATTCCCCAGATCCTGGCTGGAATTTTCAATGGGCTCATCACTGTTCACAACGTTTAGATCCTCGATGAGTTTGTAGGAGTGAAGGTCCATGGCTGCTTGCTGCTTTGGAGAAAATCAGTAAGTCATTAAAATTGTTATATTAATATAAATGGGGAACTCCATAGATTTTATGTCTCAAAGTCAATTCGCTCATCACACACACACACACACACAATATTACAAAGCTTGTGAAAACAGTCATGTCTTGGCTCTTGAGGTAGAAAGTGACATCACATCACACAAATGTAACTAGAAGTCTACATTTCAAACTGAGACATGGAGAGAACGTTTATCAAGCAGGGTGGGTCGACCATATGCTAATGAGTTGCATTATGGGACATGTAGGATCTTATGTCTTCACACCTTGACCAATATAAGGGACTAAAGGTCAGCCTCTGCTGCATCAAATCTGACCATTCTTGTGTCTCCTGCAAGTCTCTCAACTACATGCAAGTGCAAACACTCAACTACTGGATTACCACTATAAGAAATAAAGTGTGTTTTGCCTCAAGAAGAAGAGAAACACTGACTGTTTCTCAGTATATGTTACCCACCTCATCATCACCATGGAGGGATACAGGCTTCTCCTGTTCTGGGGTGGTTTCGAATTCAGCAGAAAATTTCACCTATTTAATGACAACAACAAAACAATGAAGGTTTTCACCTGACTTTTCGTACATCAGTTATTTTGTACTTTGCTTGATAAATGCATGGTGTAATATGATCTTACCTTTTTAACTTTTTTCTTAGTCTTTTTGGGTTTTTTTCCCTCCTGTGAACATGAAGACAGCACATATAGATGAATTAGTCAACCTGATTGATATTTTACAGGTATTACAAGACTTACTCTATTCTATAGAATTGTTTGTGTTAAGCTAGTGTAAATGCATCAGTTGAGAACATTCATTTTATACCGATTTTATATTGTGAAAAATAAGATCCTCTTGTATTTTATTACAACATTGCAAAGGCAATTTAAACATAAAGAATCCCAAGATCTAGAAGAACGCTATAGTTATTCATTGTTGTTGGGTATTTTATCCTTATTATACAATCTTACCATCTTTTCTGAGACTGTGGCGTGATTGTTGTCAGAAAGTAGATCGTCAAGGGGTTTGCAGGAATAAAGGTCCCTGAATGAATCTTTGCATTTGATTTGAGGCGCGGAGAAGATGGGGGGCAAAGAGCAAGAGAATTTAGCCTTGTCCTGTTGCAAAGAGAAGACACATCATGTAATCATGAAATTGTGTGTAATGTATGACAAAAGGTTGATGCTGAGCACTGTTTCTCTACAACAGAATATTAATGCCACTTTGTTGAACAAAAGTCACGATAATAAGGAAAGTCTTTTAATTAATTAGTCAACCTGATTGATAGATTACAGGTTTTACAAAACGTACTCTATTCTGTTTGTGCATAATAGGGTAAATGCATTAAAGTGGACAACATTCATCCTATAAACAATTTATATACAATTTGTGTGACAACAAATAAGATCATTTTGCACATTATCATAACATTGGAAAGGAAATGTAAACATAAAGACTCCCAAAATCTAAAAGCAAATACAGTAATCTCTTGAATTTAATATATAAACTAATTGAATATAAATCTGAAAGGCTGTAATAAGGCTGTAAAAAGTGTGACGCTCTTACCATTTTTCTGTCTTGTCACTGAATGATGCCGATACAAGCTATCAAAGACAAATAACCAAGTCCAGTTGCGATCGATTTAATCTACTTGAGAAAAGCTATCAGCTGTTTATAGAGCACGTTTTATACCAATAGTGTTATAGTGTACCACTATGTTTCACATATAAACTTTCCTGGACTTGATGACACACCAAACCTTTGAGATTCTAGAACACCATAGATGTTTTCAAAGAGTGTTTTTATTTGAATTATTTAAATGTCATACTGATTTATACTTCTATTCCAGAACAACACAGAGAGAAATATTGCTCTCTTTACTTCACTGAATTTAAATGACAGCTTTAGTTACTTTACAGATTACAATCATTCCACATATAAAGTATGATGCACTGATACACATTTAAGCAGATATAAAGTAGCACCAGAAATTGAGATTTTGCAATAACTAACGCAAATTCTTTTATATATTTGTGAGAGCTTTTGGCAAAATAACGGCAACTTGGGACGGCTGTGGCTCAGAAGTACCATTGATTGGAAGATGGGTGGATTGACTAATGACTGATAATGTTCATAAGCTCATTTCCGGTGAAAGAGCGTTGGGGGTTATAGTAAAAAACATATATATACACATACATATATAAACATATAGTCTCGCCCTTACGCAGCTCTCGGTAAAGTTCATAACCGAAAACGTCTTCTTGCACAAGTATGTCGAGTCAAACAAGCTCAGCACATTGGTCCCAAATTTCTCATAGGTGGTCAATTTGGGTGGAGTGAGTGTTGGTGTTAGAGTGCTTGGGTAGGTGGTGTAATAAAGACTCACCTCAGTATCATCTGTGACGTCTGTTGAAGAGCAATATTAATGCTTGACTGGTGTCAGAAATGGAGCTGCAGGGACAATGCAAAAAAAAAAACGTTGGCCCGTTTGAGGTTGAGAGGGTAATTAATCCATCTGCTGTGAGACTAAGGTTGCCTGACTCTATGAACCGGCCGAACCCCCTCCTCCCGCCCTGGTCATTGATGGTCATCCTGCCTACATTGTGCATAAGATCTTGGATGTGAGGCGTCGGGGGCGCGGTTATCAATATCTGGTAGACTGGGAGGGGTACGGTCCTGAGGAACGGTCATGGATTTCTCGACGACTCATTCTGAGCCCACAACTGTTAGAGGACTTCTATCATGAGTTCCCTCACAAGTCCGGGAAGACGCCTGGAGGCGTCATTTAGAGGGGGGGTACTGTGGTATCTAGGCTGGGGGTTGGGCTCCAGGTTCTCTCATTACAGGGATGGGTGTGGTGCTGTGGAGCTGTCTGCACACATCTGAAGCTGATCATCATCTCGAGCAGTATTTAGTGGTGCTGGTGGTGCCAGATTGTCATCGCGTCGTGGTAGATCAACTAGGCTCCTCATAAGACTTTGTAACCTGAGATTTAGCTGAGTATTGACTTTTATTTCTGTCTCTAGACTCCAGCTCTTCGCCCTCCTCACCACCAGACTTCTGCACCAGTCCACCCCAGCCTAAACCCCTCAACGGCCTATCCCTACCTTGTCCCCGACTCAAGCTCCCCCCGTGAGCTCCCCTGCCCCTGCTGCCTTCCTGGCGCCCGTGACACCCCCCTGCCCCTTTTTCCCGTGGTCTAATAAACGGCTGCTTATTTGGCAAAACTCTGCTCCTCTGCATTTTTGGGTCCACTACCAGCGACACACCACATGTTGTCTGCATCTCAGATTAAACCGTAGGTGGTTTCTGTAATCTGCAATTTTCCAAGCCAACCTTTCATATTCCCGCACCATTTTCAGGGTTGCCAACCCAAATTGTTGTGTAATAAGCCTGTGAATATTCTCATTCATCCAGTTATCTCAAGGAGATTAAATCGAACGCAACTGTACTTGGTAATTTGTCTTTGAAGACTTTTCACCTCTCATCCAAGAGGCTTCATCAGTCAGTCTGTCAGTGAGGGCACAACACAGGACTATACAGATATACAAAAGCTGTTTTGCATTAAATTCAAGGGTTCTCTCTAATAAAATGTGCTATGGGATACCTCATCTTCCCATTAAAACCACCACTGAGATGTGTCAGTCTCCACCCAGATTACTGAGTGTTTGTGCTCTCAGGAGTTTCCGCATCTTCTTTCTCTCTTAATATTTTTTATGGTACAGGTTCTTTCCAGATCGTTCTCTGTTGATCGTCTCCAGCCCAGCTGTGTTGATTTGTCAGCAGTGATGGAAACGGAGACCGAAGGAACTGAAGCACCTGTATTTCTCTCATCTATTTCACTCCAGGTCTGGTCACGCAGTTTCTGCGTTCTCTCCTTCACAGAGCCAAGATGCCATCAACGAGAAAGGACTATAAAACATGACGGCTGTCCATGCAGCGTGTTGCACTATTTTATGTGTTTGAACCAACTAAAGGCATTAAAAAGCTTTCTGGACAAAGTGGAATAGATCCAACCTCAGGCTGGTCTCGGGGCTCTAAAACACAGATCTGGGAAGCAAGAGTTGTATCCAGAAAGTGGCCTATTAGTGTCTTCTACCCGCCTGGCTGCAATACATGCAGAAGCAAAGAAGGACTGTCTCAGATTGTTCCATCTTGTTTTTGATGAGTTCTTTAATCCAGAGGAGTGCCAACATGATGTGACCTTTGGGAAGCATGGGAAGACAGTCCTGGATAAGTTCAAAGTCAATGGGATCATTGCTCATTGTTAACAATTTATGGAAATATGGAAAGGTTGTGGAAATCCATCAGTAAAAATACATAACATAAAGAAGTTGTTTTCAAAAATGAATTTGTTGTAACTTTTCCTTTTATTTCTAGTTTGTTTTCCCCTCTTTCTTCTGCACCTTCTCACATTCATCACAATATCTGGCTGAATGTATCACATAGCTACATTTAACGTTTTGTTTCAGTGACCTCACAGTTTTACTCAATTTCAATATGAGATATTTCAATGTGAATTTTGTGACATCGGGATAAAAAAGCCCTCAATAATGTCAGTGTAAGTGCTGTTACATTATGAAATTTGTAAATTTGCGCTTTCTTTTCTGATGTTTTTCTTCTTGCAGCTTACATCATGCGCTGTAGTAGCCTGGATGGATGGAGAAGAGTAAAGTAAAAAAAAGCCTTCGTAAAACAAATGCTGCATCAGGGCCAATTGCATGTGGCATACTGATAGACATTTGTTGAAATGACCATGTTCATGTACATCATTGAAGATATTGCTTAGATACATGTCATACCAGTGAATTGCAGAAAAACTTAGACAAAGTCTTATGTATTTGTATTATTTTTATTTTTTTATTTTATGTTTTTTGTTTTAATTGAATAGGATTGTGGATGGGGGTGGGGGGGGTCAGGGTTAGGGGTTATGGTTTGGGTGTGTGTGTGGGGGGGTCAGGGTTAGGGTGTATGGGTGATGGGGGGCAGGGTTAGGGGTTATGGTTGGGGTGTGTGTGTGTGTGTTGGGGGGGGGTTAGGGCGTGTGGGTGATGGGGGGTCAGGGTTAGGGGTTATGGTTGGGGTGTGTGTGTGACGGGGGGTGGTCAGGGTTAGGGGTTATGGTTGGGGTGTGTGTGTGTGAGGGGTGGTCAGGGTTAGGGGTTATAGTTGGGGTGTGTGTGTGGGAATGGGGGGTTGGGCCGTTGGGGATCTCTTCATTTCGGCGCCTTGGGTTTTACGAGGATCCGTCAAAAACTCTGGAGTCTGGTCAGCTTGGGTTGCAGTTTTTTTTGCAGTTGATGTGGGGATGTTTTTTAGTGACAACTGTAAACCTAAAAACATGGAGAAAGTTGAAAAGGTTCAGTAGTGTTCTCTTACTAAATAACGTTATGTTTTATCACCTAGCAAAGCTTGTCCCAGGACAAACATTCTCCTTGTATTTATATATAAAAAATGTATTATTATCTGCACAGACCTGTTTTATCTCTGGTGTGACTCATCGGGTGCTTGGAGGTGGATGATGTGGCTTTTCCTTTCTGTTTGAGGATCTTAGATGTCAGCTGCTTGTTTCCTTGGTCTTTCAAACACAGAAGCTCATCTTTAGTTTTAATGACGTCTACCAAGGATTGAACATGTGCCATGAGAGCTGTCTTGTTCTTTGTCTCATTCTCAAGTCTCTCTTGCAGTTGGGTCACAGCAGTCTTTTCTGACGCGTAAGACAATTTGGTCTCCTGGATTTCTTTGAACCGCTCCATGTTCTTGTGGGTCAGATTAGTTATTTCCCTCTCTGCTTTTTGAAGTTGGGACTGGACTGCTGTAATATTAACCTGCAGACTCAAGTTCTTGTTCCTTTCTTCAGCCAGGTCGGTGGACATCTGGTTTACCTTTGTGTTTAATGAAATCAGGCTTTGGTTCTTAGCAGTGATCTCTTGTTTAAGTTTCTGTACTTGGATGTTGCAAGAGTTTTGGTTTAAGGCTCTCTCTTGAAGCTTAATAATGCAGTCCTGGAGCTGCTGGATTTTGCTTTCTTTCTCCTGAGTCTGTTGGTAATATGTTTCTGATTTCTCTTTCAGCTTCTGCTCAGATTGCTCTAGGTTCTTCTTTAGTTGCTTCATGGCTTCCTTGTCACTGCAGAGTTGCACTTTCACCTTTTGATGGAATTTTGCAAAGTGTGACTGCTCCTCTGCAAGTTTGGCCTCAAGAATAGAAATGGTGTCCTTCTTCTTCCGTAGTGATTTGTGGAGAACTGCGTTGTCTTCTCTTTTCTGATTCAATTTCTTTTCCAGATCAGCATTTACTGACTTTTCCTTTGCCAGAGATTTTTCAAGAGCTGCTGTGGATGATTTTTCATTATTCAAAGCTTTCTCCTTTTCCAGCATTTTCTTAAGACCATTTTTTTCTTCTCTCTCCTTTTCCAGCATTTTCTGAACACCATTTTTTTCTTTTCTCTCCTTCTCCAGCATTTTCTGAACACCATTATTTTCTTCTCTCTCCTTTTCCAGCATTTTCTGAACACTATTATTTTCTTCTCTCTCCTTTTCCAGCATTTTCTTAAGACCATTTTTTTCTTCTCTCTCTTTTTCCAGCATTTTCTGAACACCATTTTTTTCTTTTCTCTCCTTTTCCAGCATTTTCTGAAGAACATTATCGTCTTTTCTCTCATTCTCCAGCATTTTCTTAAGACCATTTTTTTCTTCTCTCTCCTTCTCCAGCATTTTCTGAACACCATTATTTTCTTCTCTCTCCTTTTCCAGCATTTTCTGAACACCATTATTTTCTTCTCTCTCCTTCTCCAGCATTTTCTTAAGACCACTTTTTTCTTCTCTCTCCTTTTCCAGCATTTCCTGAAGAACATTATCGTCTTTTTTCTCATTCTCCAGCATTTTCTGAACACCATTTTTTTCTTCTCTCTCATTCTCCAGCATTTTCCGCAGACTATCATTGTCTTCTCTCTCATTCTCCAGCATTTTCCGCAGACTATCATTGTCTTCTCTCTCCGTGTTCACCATTTTCATAAGAATAGCCATTTCTTCTTTCTGCCTCTCCAGTTCTTCATACATTAAATCCACTTCAAGGGAATCAGTTTTCTGTAAAAATGTTATTTCGTTAGAGACAGGTCTATAATTATTTGTCTTTGTGCACTGGGCATTTTATCTGTATTATACAATCTTACCATCTCATCTGAGGCTGTGGCGTGAACATATTTAGAATTCCCCAGATCCTGGCTGGAATTTTCAATGGGCTCATCACTGTTCACAACGTTTAGATCCTCGATGAGTTTGTAGGAGTGAAGGTCCATGGCTGCTTGCTGCTTTGGAGAAAATCAGTAAGTCATTAAAATTGTTATATTAATATAAATGGGGAACTCCATAGATTTTATGTCTCAAAGTCAATTCGCTCATCACACACACACACACACACAATATTACAAAGCTTGTGAAAACAGTCATGTCTTGGCTCTTGAGGTAGAAAGTGACATCACATCACACAAATGTAACTAGAAGTCTACATTTCAAACTGAGACATGGAGAGAACGTTTATCAAGCAGGGTGGGTCGACCATATGCTAATGAGTTGCATTATGGGACATGTAGGATCTTATGTCTTCACACCTTGACCAATATAAGGGACTAAAGGTCAGCCTCTGCTGCATCAAATCTGACCATTCTTGTGTCTCCTGCAAGTCTCTCAACTACATGCAAGTGCAAACACTCAACTACAGGATTACCACTATAAGAAATAAAGTGTGTTTTGCCTCAAGAAGAAGAGAAACACTGACTGTTTCTCAGTATATGTTACCCACCTCATCATCACCATGGAGGGATACAGGCTTCTCCTGTTCTGGGGTGGTTTCGAATTCAGCAGAAAATTTCACCTATTTAATGACAACAACAAAACAATGAAGGTTTTCACCTGACTTTTCGTACATCAGTTATTTTGTACTTTGCTTGATAAATGCATGGTGTAATATGATCTTACCTTTTTAACTTTTTTCTTAGTCTTTTTGGGTTTTTTTCCCTCCTGTGAACATGAAGACAGCACATATAGATGAATTAGTCAACCTGATTGATATTTTACAGGTATTACAAGACTTACTCTATTCTATAGAATTGTTTGTGTTAAGCTAGTGTAAATGCATCAGTTGAGAACATTCATTTTATACCGATTTTATATTGTGAAAAATAAGATCCTCTTGTATTTTATTACAACATTGCAAAGGCAATTTAAACATAAAGAATCCCAAGATCTAGAAGAACGCTATAGTTATTCATTGTTGTTGGGTATTTTATCCTTATTATACAATCTTACCATCTTTTCTGAGACTGTGGCGTGATTGTTGTCAGAAAGTAGATCGTCAAGGGGTTTGCAGGAATAAAGGTCCCTGAATGAATCTTTGCATTTGATTTGAGGCGCGGAGAAGATGGGGGGCAAAGAGCAAGAGAATTTAGCCTTGTCCTGTTGCAAAGAGAAGACACATCATGTAATCATGAAATTGTGTGTAATGTATGACAAAAGGTTGATGCTGAGCACTGTTTCTCTACAACAGAATATTAATGCCACTTTGTTGAACAAAAGTCACGATAATAAGGAAAGTCTTTTAATTAATTAGTCAACCTGATTGATAGATTACAGGTTTTACAAAACGTACTCTATTCTGTTTGTGCATAATAGGGTAAATGCATTAAAGTGGACAACATTCATCCTATAAACAATTTATATACAATTTGTGTGACAACAAATAAGATCATTTTGCACATTATCATAACATTGGAAAGGAAATGTAAACATAAAGACTCCCAAAATCTAAAAGCAAATACAGTAATCTCTTGAATTTAATATATAAACTAATTGAATATAAATCTGAAAGGCTGTAATAAGGCTGTAAAAAGTGTGACGCTCTTACCATTTTTCTGTCTTGTCACTGAATGATGCCGATACAAGCTATCAAAGACAAATAACCAAGTCCAGTTGCGATCGATTTAATCTACTTGAGAAAAGCTATCAGCTGTTTATAGAGCACGTTTTATACCAATAGTGTTATAGTGTACCACTATGTTTCACATATAAACTTTCCTGGACTTGATGACACACCAAACCTTTGAGATTCTAGAACACCATAGATGTTTTCAAAGAGTGTTTTTATTTGAATTATTTAAATGTCATACTGATTTATACTTCTATTCCAGAACAACACAGAGAGAAATATTGCTCTCTTTACTTCACTGAATTTAAATGACAGCTTTAGTTACTTTACAGATTACAATCATTCCACATATAAAGTATGATGCACTGATACACATTTAAGCAGATATAAAGTAGCACCAGAAATTGAGATTTTGCAATAACTAACGCAAATTCTTTTATATATTTGTGAGAGCTTTTGGCAAAATAACGGCAACTTGGGACGGCTGTGGCTCAGAAGTACCATTGATTGGAAGATGGGTGGATTGACTAATGACTGATAATGTTCATAAGCTCATTTCGGGTGAAAGAGCGTTGGGGGTTATAGTAAAAAACATATATATACACATACATATATAAACATATAGTCTCGCCCTTACGCAGCTCTCGGTAAAGTTCATAACCGAAAACGTCTTCTTGCACAAGTATGTCGAGTCAAACAAGCTCAGCACATTGGTCCCAAATTTCTCATAGGTGGTCAATTTGGGTGGAGTGAGTGTTGGTGTTAGAGTGCTTGGGTAGGTGGTGTAATAAAGACTCACCTCAGTATCATCTGTGACGTCTGTTGAAGAGCAATATTAATGCTTGACTGGTGTCAGAAATGGAGCTGCAGGGACAATGCAAAAAAAAAAACGTTGGCCCGTTTGAGGTTGAGAGGGTAATTAATCCATCTGCTGTGAGACTAAGGTTGCCTGACTCTATGAACCGGCCGAACCCCCTCCTCCCGCCCTGGTCATTGATGGTCATCCTGCCTACATTGTGCATAAGATCTTGGATGTGAGGCGTCGGGGGCGCGGTTATCAATATCTGGTAGACTGGGAGGGGTACGGTCCTGAGGAACGGTCATGGATTTCTCGACGACTCATTCTGAGCCCACAACTGTTAGAGGACTTCTATCACGAGTTCCCTCACAAGTCCGGGAAGACGCCTGGAGGCGTCATTTAGAGGGGGGGTACTGTGGTATCTGGCTGGGGGTTGGGCTCCAGGTTCTCTCATTACAGGGATGGGTGTGGTGCTGTGGAGCTGTCTGCACACACCTGAAGCTGATCATCATCTCGAGCAGTATTTAGTGGTGCTGGTGGTGCCAGATTGTCACCGCGTCGTGGTAGATCAACTAGGCTCCTCGTAAGACTTTGTAACCTGAGATTTAGCTGAGTATTGACTTTTATTTCTGTCTCTAGACTCCAGCTCTTCGCCCTCCTCACCACCAGACTTCTGCACCAGTCCACCCCAGCCTAAACCCCTCGACGGCCTCTCCCTACCTCGTCCCCGGCTCAAGCTCCCCCCGTGAGCTCCCCTGCCCCTGCTGCCTTCCTGGCGCCCGTGACACCCCCCTGCCCCTTTTTCCCGTTGTCTAATAAACGGCTGCTTATTTGGCAAAACTCTGCTCCTCTGCATTTTTGGGTCCACTACCAGCGACACACCACATGTTGTAATAAGCCTGTGAATATTCTCATTCATCCAGTTATCTCAAGGAGATTAAATCGAACGCAACTGTACTTGGTAATTTGTCTTTGAAAACGTTTCACCTCTCATCCAAGAGGCTTCATCAGTCAGTCTGTCAGTGAGGGCACAACACAGGACTATACAGATATACAAAAGCTGTTTTGCATTAAATTCAAGGGTTCCCTCTAATAAAATGTGCTATGGGATACCTCATCTTCCCATTAAAACCACCACTGAGATGTGTCAGTCTCCACCCAGATTACTGAGTGTTTGTGCTCTCAGGAGTTTCCGCATCTTCTTTCTCTCTTAATATTTTTTATGGTACAGGTTCTTTCCAGATCGTTCTCTGTGGATCGTCTCCAGCCCAGTTGTGTTGATTTGTCAGGAGTGATGGAAACAGAGACCGAAGGAACTGAAGCACCTGTATTTCTCTCATCTATTTCACTCCAGGTCTGGTCACGCAGTTTCTGCGTTCTCTCCTTCACAGAGCCAAGATGCCATCAACGAGAAAGGACTATAAAACATGACGGCTGTCCATGCAGCGTGTTGCACTATTTTATGTGTTTGAACCAACTAAAGGCATTTAAAAGGGTTTTTGGACAAAGTGGAATAGATCCAACCTCAGGCTGGTCTCGGGGCTCCAAAACACAGATCTGGGAAGCAAGAGTTGTATCCAGAAAGTGGCCTATTAGTGTCTTCTACCCGCCTGGCTGCAATACATGCAGAAGCAAAGAAGGACTGTCTCAGATTGTTCCATCTTGTTTTTGATGAGTTCTTTACTCCAGAGGAGTGCCAACATGATGTGACCTTTGGAAAGCACAGGAAGGTGCCAGATGGGAAGACAGTCCTGGATAAGTTCAAAGTCAATGGGATCATTGCTCATTGTTAACAATTTATGGAAATATGGAAAGGTTGTGGAAATCCATCAGTAAAAATACATAACATAAAGAAGTTGTTTTCAAAAATGAATTTGTTGTAACTTTTCCTTTTATTTCTAGTTTGTTTTCCCCTCTTTCTTCTGCACCTTCTCACATTCATCACAATATCTGGCTGAATGTATCACATAGCTACATTTAACGTTTTGTTTCAGTGACCTCACAGTTTTACTCAATTTCAATATGAGATATTTCAATGTGAATTTTGTGACATCGGGATAAAAAAGCCCTCAATAATGTCAGTGTAACTGCTGTTACATTATGAAATTTGTAAATTTGCGCTTTCTTTTCTGATGTTTTTCTTCTTGCAGCTTACATCATGCGCTGTAGTTGCCTGGATGGATGGATACCGGTGGAGAAGAGTAAAGTAAAAAAAAGACTTCGTAAAACAAATGCTGCATCAGGGCCAATTGCATGTGGCATACTGATAGACATTTGTTGAAATGACCATGTTCCTGTACATCATTGAAGCTATTGCTTAGAAACATGTCATACCAGTGAATTGCAGAAAAACTTAGACAAAGTCTTATGTATTTGTATTATTTTTATTTTTTTATTTTATGTTTTTTGTTTTAATTGAATAGGATTGTGGATGGTTTGGGTGTGTGTGTGGGGGGGTCAGGGTTAGGGGTTAGGGTGTATGTGTGATGGGGGGCAGGGTTAGGGGTTATGGTTGGGGTGTGTGTGTGTGTGTTGGGGGGTGGGGGGTAGGGCGTGTGGGTGATGGGGGGTCAGGGTTAGGGGTTATGGTTGGGGTGTGTGTGTGTGTGACGGGGGGTGGTCAGGGTTAGGGGTTATGGTTGGGGTGTGTGTGTGTGAGGGGTGGTCAGGGTTAGGGGTTATGGTTGGGGTGTGTGTGTGTGAGGGGTGGTCAGGGTTAGGGGTTATAGTTGGGGTGTGTGTGTGGGGATGGGGGGTTGGGCCGTTGGGGATCTCTTCATTTCGGCGCCTTGGGTTTTACGAGGATCCGTCAAAAACTCTGGAGTCTGGTCAGCTTGGGTTGCAGTTTTTTTTGCAGTTGATGTGGGGATGTTTTTTAGTGACAACTGTAAACCTAAAAACATGGAGAAAGTTGAAAAGGTTCAGTAGTGTTCTCTTACTAAATAACGTTATGTTTTATCACCTAGCAAAGCTTGTCCCAGGACAAACATTCTCCTTGTATTTATATATAAAAAATTTATTATTATCTGCACAGACCTGTTTTATCTCTGGTGCGACTCATCGGGTGCTTGGAGGTGGATGATGTGGCTTTTCCTTTCTGTTTGAGGATCTTAGATGTCAGCTGCTTGTTTCCTTGGTCTTTCAAACACAGAAGCTCATCTTTAGTTTTAATGACGTCTACCAAGGATTGAACATGTGCCATGAGAGCTGTCTTGTTCTTTGTCTCATTCTCAAGTCTCTCTTGCAGTTGGGTCACAGCAGTCTTTTCTGACGCGTAAGACAATTTGGTCTCCTGGATTTCTTTGAACCGCTCCATGTTCTTGTGGGTCAGATTAGTTATTTCCCTCTCTGCTTTTTGAAGTTGGGACTGGACTGCTGTAATATTAACCTGCAGACTCAAGTTCTTGTTCTTTTCTTCAGCCAGGTCGGTGGACATCTGGTTTACCTTTGTGTTTAATGAAATCAGGCTTTGGTTCTTAGCAGTGATCTCTTGTTCAAGTTTCTGTACTTGGATGTTGCAAGAGTTTTGGTTTAAGGCTCTCTCTTGAAGCTTAATAATGCAGTCCTGGAGCTGCTGGATTTTGCTTTCTTTCTCCTGAGTCTGTTGGTAATATGTTTCTGATTTCTCTTTCAGCTTCTGCTCAGATTGCTCTAGGTTCTTCTTTAGTTGCTTCATGGCTTCCTTGTCACTGCAGAGTTGCACTTTCACCTTTTGATGGAATTTTGCAAAGTGTGACTGCTCCTCTGCAAGTTTGGCCTCAAGAATAGAAATGGTGTCCTTCTTCTTCCGTAGTGATTTGTGGAGAACTGCGTTGTCTTCTCTTTTCTGATTCAATTTCTGTTCCAGATCAGCATTTACTGACTTTTCCTTTGCCAGAGATTTTTCAAGAGCTGCTGTGGATGATTTTTCATTATTCAAAGCTTTCTCCTTTTCCAGCATTTTCTTAAGACCATTTTTTTCTTCTCTCTCCTTTTCCAGCATTTTCTGAACACCATTTTTTTCTTTTCTCTCCTTCTCCAGCATTTTCTGAACACCATTATTTTCTTCTCTCTCCTTTTCCAGCATTTTCTGAACACCATTATTTTCTTCTCTCTCCTTTTCCAGCATTTTCTTAAGACCATTTTTTTCTTCTCTCTCTTTTTCCAGCATTTTCTGAACACCATTATTTTCTTCTCTCTCCTTTTCCAGCATTTTCTGAACACCATTATTTTCTTCTCTCTCCTTCTCCAGCATTTTCTTAAGACCACTTTTTTCTTCTCTCTCCTTTTCCAGCATTTCCTGAAGAACATTATCGTCTTTTTTGTCATTCTTCAGCATTTTCTGAACACCATTTTTTTCTTCTCTCTCCTTTTCCAGCATTTTCTGAACACCATTTTTTTCTTCTCTCTCCTTCTCCAGCATTTTCTGAACACCATTTTTTTCTTCTTTCTCCTTCTCTAGCATTTTTTGAACACCATTTTTTTCTTCTCTCTCCTTCTCTAGCATTTCCTGAAGAACATTATCGTCTTTTCTCTCATTCTCCAGCATTTTCCGCAGACTATCATTGTCTTCTCTCTCATTCTCCAGCATTTTCCGCAAACTATCATTGTCTTCTCTCTCCGTGTTCACCATTTTCATAAGAATAGCCATTTCTTCTTTCTGCCTCTCCAGTTCTTCATACATTAAATCCACTTCAAGGGAATCAGTTTTCTGTAAAAATGTTATTTCGTTAGAGACAGGTCTATAATTATTTGTCTTTGTGCACTGGGCATTTTATCTGTATTATACAATCTTACCATCTCATCTGAGGCTGTGGCGTGAACATATTTAGAATTCCCCAGATCCTGGCTGGAATTTTCAATGGGCTCATCACTGTTCACAAGGTTTAGATCCTCGATGAGTTTGTAGGAGTGAAGGTCCATGGCTGCTTGCTGCTTTGGAGAAAATCAGTAAGTCATTAAAATTGTTATATTAATATAAATGGGGAACTCCATAGATTTTATGTCTCAAAGTCAATTCGCTCATCACACACACACACACAATATTACAAAGCTTGTGAAAACAGTCATGTCTTGGCTCTTGAGGTAGAAAGTGACATCACATCACACAAATGTAACTAGAAGTCTACATTTCAAACTGAGACATGGAGAGAACGTTTATCAAGCAGGGTGGGTCGACCATATGCTAATGAGTTGCATTATGGGACATGTAGGATCTTATGTCTTCACACCTTGACCAATATAAGGGACTAAAGGTCAGCCTCTGCTGCATCAAATCTGACCATTCTTGTGTCTCCTGCAAGTCTCTCAACTACATGCAAGTGCAAACACTCAACTACTGGATTACCACTATAAGAAATAAAGTGTGTTTTGCCTCAAGAAGAAGAGAAACACTGACTGTTTCTCAGTATATGTTACCCACCTCATCATCACCATGGAGGGATACAGGCTTCTCCTGTTCTGGGGTGGTTTCGAATTCAGCAGAAAATTTCACCTATTTAATGACAACAACAAAACAATGAAGGTTTTCACCTGACTTTTCGTACATCAGTTATTTTGTACTTTGCTTGATAAATGCATGGTGTAATATGATCTTACCTTTTTAACTTTTTTCTTAGTCTTTTTGGGTTTTTTTCCCTCCTGTGAACATGAAGACAGCACATATAGATGAATTAGTCAACCTGATTGATATTTTACAGGTATTACAAGACTTACTCTATTCTATAGAATTGTTTGTGTTAAGCTAGTGTAAATGCATCAGTTGAGAACATTCATTTTATACCGATTTTATATTTGTGAAAAATAAGATCCTCTTGTATTTTATTACAACATTGCAAAGGCAATTTAAACATAAAGAATCCCAAGATCTAGAAGAACGCTATAGTTATTCATTGTTGTTGGGTATTTTATCCGTAATATACAATCTTACCATCTTTTCTGAGACTGTGGCGTGATTGTTGTCAAAAAGTAGATCGTCAAGGGGTTTGCAGGAATAAAGGTCCCTGAATGAATCTTTGCATTTGATTTGAGGCGCGGAGAAGATGGGGGGCAAAGAGCAAGAGAATTTAGCCTTGTCCTGTTGCAAAGAGAAGACACATCATGTAATCATGAAATTGTGTGTAATGTATGACAAAAGGTAGATGCTAAGCACTGTTTCTCTACAACAAAATATTAATGCCACTTTGTTGAACAAAAGTCACGATAATAAGGAAAGTCTTTTAATTAATTAGTCAACCTGATTGATAGATTACAGGTTTTACAAAACGTACTCTATTCTGTTTGTGCATAATAGGGTAAATGCATTAAAGTGGACAACATTCATCCTATAAACAATTTATATACAATTTGTGTGACAACAAATAAGATCATTTTGCACATTATCATAACATTGGAAAGGAAATGTAAACATAAAGACTCCCAAAATCTAAAAGCAAATACAGTAATCTCTTGAATTTAATATATAAACTAATTGAATATAAATCTGAAAGGCTGTAATAAGGCTGTAAAAAGTGTGACGCTCTTACCATTTTTCTGTCTTGTCACTGAATGATGCCGATACAAGCTATCAAAGACAAATAACCAAGTCCAGTTGCGATCGATTTAATCTACTTGAGAAAAGCTATCAGCTGTTTATAGAGCACGTTTTATACCAATAGTGTTATAGTGTACCACTATGTTTCACATATAAACTTTCCTGGACTTGATGACACACCAAACCTTTGATTCTAGAACACCATAGATGTTTTCAAAGAGTGTTTTTATTTGAATTATTTAAATGTCATACTGATTTATACTTCTATTCCAGAACAACACAGAGAGAAATATTGCTCTCTTTACTTCACTGAATTTAAATGACAGCTTTAGTTACTTTACAGATTACAATCATTCCACATATAAAGTATGATGCACTGATACACATTTAAGCAGATATAAAGTAGCACCAGAAATTGAGATTTTGCAATAACTAACGCAAATTCTTTTATATATTTGTGAGAGCTTTTGGCAAAATAACGGCAACTTGGGACGGCTGTGGCTCAGAAGTACCATTGATTGGAAGATGGGTGGATTGACTAATGTCTGATAATGTTCATAAGCTCATTTCGGGTGAAAGAGCGTTGGGGGTTATAGTAAAAAACATATATATACACATACATATATAAACATATAGTCTCGCCCTCACGCAGCTCTCGGTAAAGTTCATAACCGAAAACGTCTTCTTGCACAAGTATGTCGAGTCAAACAAGCTCAGCACATTGGTCCCAAATTTCTCATAGGTGGTCAATTTGGGTGGAGTGAGTGTTGGTGTTAGAGTGCTTGGGTAGGTGGTGTAATAAAGACTCACCTCAGTATCATCTGTGACGTCTGTTGAAGAGCAACATTAATGCTTGACTGGTGTCAGAAATGGAGCTGCAGGGACAATGCAAAAAAAAAACGTTGGCCCGTTTGAGGTTGAGAGGGTAATTAATCCATCTGCTGTGAGACTAAGGTTGCCTGACTCTATGAACCGGCCGAACCCCCTCCTCCCGCCCTGGTCATTGATGGTCATCCTGCCTACATTGTGCATAAGATCTTGGATGTGAGGCGTCGGGGGCGCGGTTATCAATATCTGGTAGACTGGGAGGGGTACGGTCCTGAGGAACGGTCATGGATTTCTCGACGACTCATTCTGAGCCCACAACTGTTAGAGGACTTCTATCACGAGTTCCCTCACAAGTCCGGGAAGACGCCTGGAGGCGTCATTTAGAGGGGGGGTACTGTGGTATCTAGGCTGGGGGTTGGGCTCCAGGTTCTCTCATTACAGGGATGGGTGTGGTGCTGTGGAGCTGTCTGCACACACCTGAAGCTGATCATCATCTCGAGCAGTATTTAGTGGTGCTGGTGGTGCCAGATTGTCACCGCGTCGTGGTAGATCAACTAGGCTCCTCGTAAGACTTTGTAACCTGAGATTTAGCTGAGTATTGACTTTTATTTCTGTCTCTAGACTCCAGCTCTTCGCCCTCCTCACCACCAGACTTCTGCACCAGTCCACCCCAGCCTAAACCCCTCGACGGCCTCTCCCTACCTCGTCCCCGGCTCAAGCTCCCCCCGTGAGCTCCCCTGCCCCTGCTGCCTTCCTGACACCCCCCTGCCCCTTTTTCCCGTGGTCTAATAAACGGCTGCTTATTTGGCAAAACTCTGCTCCTCTGCATTTTTGGGTCCACTACCAGCGACACACCACATGTTGTCTGCATCTCAGATTAAACCGTAGGTGGTTTCTGTAATCTGCAATTTTCCAAGCCAACCTTTCATATTCCCGCACCATTTTCAGGGTTGCCAACCCAAATTGTTGTGTAATAAGCCTGTGAATATTCTCATTCATCCAGTTATCTCAAGGAGATTAAATCGAACGCAACTGTACTTGGTAATTTGTCTTTGAAGACGTTTCACCTCTCATCCAAGAGGCTTCATCAGTCAGTCTGTCAGTGAGGGCACAACACAGGACTATACAGATATACAAAAGCTGTTTTGCATTAAATTCAAGGGTTCCCTCTAATAAAATGTGCTATGGGATACCTCATCTTCCCATTAAAACCACCACTGAGATGTGTCAGTCTCCACCCAGATTACTGAGTGTTTGTGCTCTCAGGAGTTTCCGCATCTTCTTTCTCTCTTAATATTTTTTATGGTACAGGTTCTTTCCAGATCGTTCTCTGTGGATCGTCTCCAGCCCAGCTGTGTTGATTTGTCAGCAGTGATGGAAACAGAGACCGAAGGGGCGGCAGTAGCTCAGTCCATAGGGACTTGGCTTGAGAAACCGGAGGGTGGCGGTTCAAGTCCCACATGGACCAAAAATATGGAAGGTTGGCTGGTAGCTGGAGAGGTGCCAGTTCACCTCCTGGGCACTGCCGAGGGGCCCTTGAGCAAGGCACCGACCCCCCAAAACTGCTCACTGGGCGCCGGCTTGGCGGGCTGCCCATCACTCCACCATCTCTCTCTCCACTTTGCATGTATATATGCCATCTGCCTGTACTGCATGTCTGTGCCATTGCATGTGTGTGTGTATAAATGCATGTATGAAAAAAAATAGAGTGATAAGTAAATTTCCCCATTGAGGGATAAAATAAAGTATATCTTCTTCTTCTTCTTCTTCTTCTAAAGCACCTGTATTTCTCTCATCTATTTCACTCCAGGTCTGGTCACGCAGTTTCTGCGTTCTCTCCTTCACAGAGCCAAGATGCCATCAACGAGAAAGGACTATAAAACATGACGGCTGTCCATGCAGCGTGTTGCACTATTTTATGTGTTTGAACCAACTAAAGGCATTTAAAAGGGTTTTTGGACAAAGTGGAATAGATCCAACCTCAGGCTGGTCTCGGGGCTCCAAAACACAGATCTGGGAAGCAAGAGTTGTATCCAGAAAGTGGCCGATTAGTGTCTTCTACCCGCCTGGCTGCAATACATGCAGAAGCAAAGAAGGACTGTCTCAGATTGTTCCATCTTGTTTTTGATGAGTTCTTTACTCCAGAGGAGTGCCAACATGATGTGACCTTTGGAAAGCACAGGAAGGTGCCAGATGGGAAGACAGTCCTGGATAAGTTCAAAGTCAATGGGATCATTGCTCATTGTTAACAATTTATGGAAATATGGAAAGGTTGTGGAAATCCATCAGTAAAAATACATAACATAAAGAAGTTGTTTTCAAAAATGAATTTGTTGTAACTTTTCCTTTTATTTCTAGTTTGTTTTCCCCTCTTTCTTCTGCACCTTCTCACATTCATCACAATATCTGGCTGAATGTATCACATAGCTACATTTAACGTTTTGTTTCAGTGACCTCACAGTTTTACTCAATTTCAATATGAGATATTTCAATGTGAATTTTGTGACATCGGGATAAAAAAGCCCTCAATAATGTCAGTGTAAGTGCTGTTACATTATGAAATTTGTAAATTTGCGCTTTCTTTTATGATGTTTTTCTTCTTGCAGCTTACATCATGCGCTGTAGTAGCCTGGATGGATGGATACCGGTGGAGAAGAGTAAAGTAAAAAAAAGCCTTCGTAAAACAAATGCTGCATCAGGGCCAATTGCATGTGGCATACTGATAGACATTTGTTGAAATGACCATGTTCATGTACATCATTGAAGCTATTGCTTAGAAACATGTCATACCAGTGAATTGCAGAAAAACTTAGACAAAGTCTTATGTATTTGTATTATTTTTAATTTTTTAATTTTATGTTTTTTGTTTTAATTGAATAGGATTGTGGGTGGGGGTGGGGGGGGTCAGGGTTAGGGGTTATGGTTTGGGTGTGTGTGTGGGGGGGTCAGGGTTAGGGGTTAGGGTGTATGGGTGATGGGGGGCAGGGTTAGGGGTTATGGTTGGGGTGTGTGTGTGTGTGTGTTGGGGGGGGTTAGGGCGTGTGGGTGATGGGGGGTCAGGGTTAGGGGTTATGGTTGGGGTGTGTGTGTGTGTGACGGGGGGTGGTCAGGGTTAGGGGTTATGGTTGGGGTGTGTGTGTGTGAGGGGTGGTCAGGGTTAGGGGTTATAGTTGGGGTGTGTGTGTGGGGATGGGGGGTTGGGCCGTTGGGGATCTCTTCATTTCGGCGCCTTGGGTTTTACGAGGATCCGTCAAAAACTCTGGAGTCTGGTCAGCTTGGGTTGCAGTTTTTTTTGCAGTTGATGTGGGGATGTTTTTTAGTGACAACTGTAAACCTAAAAACATGGAGAAAGTTGAAAAGGTTCAGTAGTGTTCTCTTACTAAATAACGTTATGTTTTATCACCTAGCAAAGCTTGTCCCAGGACAAACATTCTCCTTGTATTTATATATAAAAAATTTATTATTATCTGCACAGACCTGTTTTATCTCTGGTGCGACTCATCGGGTGCTTGGAGGTGGATGATGTGGCTTTTCCTTTCTGTTTGAGGATCTTAGATGTCAGCTGCTTGTTTCCTTGGTCTTTCAAACACAGAAGCTCATCTTTAGTTTTAATGACGTCTACCAAGGATTGAACATGTGCCATGAGAGCTGTCTTGTTCTTTGTCTCATTCTCAAGTCTCTCTTGCAGTTGGGTCACAGCAGTCTTTTCTGACGCGTAAGACAATTTGGTCTCCTGGATTTCTTTGAACCGCTCCATGTTCTTGTGGGTCAGATTAGTTATTTCCCTCTCTGCTTTTTGAAGTTGGGACTGGACTGCTGTAATATTAACCTGCAGACTCAAGTTCTTGTTCTTTTCTTCAGCCAGGTCGGTGGACATCTGGTTTACCTTTGTGTTTAATGAAATCAGGCTTTGGTTCTTAGCAGTGATCTCTTGTTCAAGTTTCTGTACTTGGATGTTGCAAGAGTTTTGGTTTAAGGCTCTCTCTTGAAGCTTAATAATGCAGTCCTGGAGCTGCTGGATTTTGCTTTCTTTCTCCTGAGTCTGTTGGTAATATGTTTCTGATTTCTCTTTCAGCTTCTGCTCAGATTGCTCTAGGTTCTTCTTTAGTTGCTTCATGGCTTCCTTGTCACTGCAGAGTTGCACTTTCACCTTTTGATGGAATTTTGCAAAGTGTGACTGCTCCTCTGCAAGTTTGGCCTCAAGAATAGAAATGGTGTCCTTCTTCTTCCGTAGTGATTTGTGGAGAACTGCGTTGTCTTCTCTTTTCTGATTCAATTTCTTTTCCAGATCAGCATTTACTGACTTTTCCTTTGCCAGAGATTTTTCAAGAGCTGCTGTGGATGATTTTTCATTATTCAAAGCTTTCTCCTTTTCCAGCATTTTCTTAAGACCATTTTTTTCTTCTCTCTCCTTTTCCAGCATTTTCTGAACACCATTTTTTTCTTTTCTCTCCTTCTCCAGCATTTTATGAACACCATTATTTTCTTCTCTTTCCTTTTCCAGCATTTTCTGAACACCATTATTTTCTTCTCTCTCCTTTTCCAGCATTTTCTTAAGACCATTTTTTTCTTCTCTCTCTTTTTCCAGCATTTTCTGAACACCATTTTTTTCTTTTCTCTCCTTTTCCAGCATTTTCTGAAGAACATTATCGTCTTTTCTCTCATTCTCCAGCATTTTCTTAAGACCATTTATTTCTTCTCTCTCCTTCTCCAGCATTTTCTGAACAACATTATTTTCTTCTCTCTCCTTTTCCAGCATTTTCTGAACACCATTATTTTCTTCTCTCTCCTTCTCCAGCATTTTCTTAAGACCACTTTTTTCTTCTCTCTCCTTTTCCAGCATTTCCTGAAGAACATTATCGTCTTTTTTCTCATTCTTCAGCATTTTCTGAACACCATTTTTTTCTTCTCTCTCCTTCTCCAGCATTTTCTGAACACCATTTTTTTCTTCTCTCTCCTTTTCCAGCATTTTCTGAACACCATTTTTTTCTTCTCTCTCCTTCTCCAGCATTTTCTGAACACCATTTTTTTCTTCTTTCTCCTTCTCTAGCATTTTTTGAACACCATTTTTTTCTTCTCTCTCCTTCTCCAGCATTTCCTGAAGAACATTATCGTCTTTTCTCTCATTCTCCAGCATTTTCCGCAGACTATCATTGTCTTCTCTCTCATTCTCCAGCATTTTCCGCAGACTATCATTGTCTTCTCTCTCCGTGTTCACCATTTTCATAAGAATAGCCATTTCTTCTTTCTGCCTCTCCAGTTCTTCATACATTAAATCCACTTCAAGGGAATCAGTTTTCTGTAAAAATGTTATTTCGTTAGAGACAGGTCTATAATTATTTGTCTTTGTGCACTGGGCATTTTATCTGTATTATACAATCTTACCATCTCATCTGAGGCTGTGGCGTGAACATATTTAGAATTCCCCAGATCCTGGCTGGAATTTTCAATGGGCTCATCACTGTTCACAAGGTTTAGATCCTCGATGAGTTTGTAGGAGTGAAGGTCCATGGCTGCTTGCTGCTTTGGAGAAAATCAGTAAGTCATTAAAATTGTTATATTAATATAAATGGGGAACTCCATAGATTTTATGTCTCAAAGTCAATTCGCTCATCACACACACACACACAATATTACAAAGCTTGTGAAAACAGTCATGTCTTGGCTCTTGAGGTAGAAAGTGACATCACATCACACAAATGTAACTAGAAGTCTACATTTCAAACTGAGACATGGAGAGAACGTTTATCAAGCAGGGTGAGTCGACCATATGCTAATGAGTTGCATTATGGGACATGTAGGATCTTATGTCTTCACACCTTGACCAATATAAGGGACTAAAGGTCAGCCTCTGCTGCATCAAATCTGACCATTCTTGTGTCTCCTGCAAGTCTCTCAACTACATGCAAGTGCAAACACTCAACTACTGGATTACCACTATAAGAAATAAAGTGTGTTTTGCCTCAAGAGGAAGAGAAACACTGACTGTTTCTCAGTATATGTTACCCACCTCATCATCACCATGGAGGGATACAGGCTTCTCCTGTTCTGGGGTGGTTTCGAATTCAGCAGAAAATTTCACCTATTTAATGACAACAACAAAACAATGAAGGTTTTCACCTGACTTTTCGTACATCAGTTATTTTGTACTTTGCTTGATAAATGCATGGTGTAATATGATCTTACCTTTTTAACTTTTTTCTTAGTCTTTTTGGGTTTTTTTCCCTCCTGTGAACATGAAGACAGCACATATAGATGAATTAGTCAACCTGATTGATATTTTACAGGTATTACAAGACTTACTCTATTCTATAGAATTGTTTGTGTTAAGCTAGTGTAAATGCATCAGTTGAGAACATTCATTTTATACCGATTTTATATTGTGAAAAATAAGATCCTCTTGTATTTTATTACAACATTGCAAAGGCAATTTAAACATAAAGAATCCCAAGATCTAGAAGAACGCTATAGTTATTCATTGTTGTTGGGTATTTTATCCGTATTATACAATCTTACCATCTTTTCTGAGACTGTGGCGTGATTGTTGTCAAAAAGTAGATCGTCAAGGGGTTTGCAGGAATAAAGGTCCCTGAATGAATCTTTGCATTTGATTTGAGGCGCGGAGAAGATGGGGGGCAAAGAGCAAGAGAATTTAGCCTTGTCCTGTTGCAAAGAGAAGACACATCATGTAATCATGAAATTGTGTGTAATGTATGACAAAAGGTAGATGCTGAGCACTGTTTCTCTACAACAGAATATTAATGCCACTTTGTTGAACAAAAGTCACGATAATAAGGAAAGTCTTTTAATTAATTAGTCAACCTGATTGATAAATTACAGGTTTTACAAAATTTACTCTATTCTGTTTGTGCATAATAGGGTAAATGCATTAAAGTGGACAACATTCATCCTATAAACAATTTATATACAATTTGTGTGACAACAAATAAGATCATTTTGCACATTATCATAACATTGGAAAGGAAATGTAAACATAAAGACTCCCAAAATCTAAAAGCAAATACAGTAATCTCTTGAATTTAATATATAAACTAATTGAATATAAATCTGAAAGGCTGTAATAAGGCTGTAAAAAGTGTGACGCTCTTACCATTTTTCTGTCTTGTCACTGAATGATGCCGATACAAGCTATCAAAGACAAATAACCAAGTCCAGTTGCGATCGATTTAATCTACTTGAGAAAAGCTATCAGCTGTTTATAGAGCACGTTTTATACCAATAGTGTTATAGTGTACCACTATGTTTCACATATAAACTTTCCTGGACTTGATGACACACCAAACCTTTGAGATTCTAGAACACCATAGATGTTTTCAAAGAGTGTTTTTATTTGAATTATTTAAATGTCATACTGATTTATACTTCTATTCCAGAACAACACAGAGAGAAATATTGCTCTCTTTACTTCACTGAATTTAAATGACAGCTTTAGTTACTTTACAGATTACAATCATTCCACATATAAAGTATGATGCACTGATACACATTTAAGCAGATATAAAGTAGCACCAGAAATTGAGATTTTGCAATAACTAACGCAAATTCTTTTATATATTTGTGAGAGCTTTTGGCAAAATAACGGCAACTTGGGACGGCTGTGGCTCAGAAGTACCATTGATTGGAAGATGGGTGGATTGACTAATGACTGATAATGTTCATAAGCTCATTTCCGGTGAAAGAGCGTTGGGGGTTATACTAAAAAACATATATATACACATACATATATAAACATATAGTCTCGCCCTTACGCAGCTCTCGGTAAAGTTCATAACCGAAAACGTCTTCTTGCACAAGTATGTCGAGTCAAACAAGCTCAGCACATTGGTCCCAAATTTCTCATAGGTGGTCAATTTGGGTGGAGTGAGTGTTGGTGTTAGAGTGCTTGGGTAGGTGGTGTAATAAAGACTCACCTCAGTATCATCTGTGACGTCTGTTGAAGAGCAATATTAATGCTTGACTGGTGTCAGAAATGGAGCTGCAGGGACAATGCAAAAAAAAAAACGTTGGCCCGTTTGAGGTTGAGAGGGTAATTAATCCATCTGCTGTGAGACTAAGGTTGCCTGACTCTATGAACCGGCCGAACCCCCTCCTCCCGCCCTGGTCATTGATGGTCATCCTGCCTACATTGTGCATAAGATCTTGGATGTGAGGCGTCGGGGGCGCGGTTATCAATATCTGGTAGACTGGGAGGGGTACGGTCCTGAGGAACGGTCATGGATTTCTCGACGACTCATTCTGAGCCCACAACTGTTAGAGGACTTCTATCACGAGTTCCCTCACAAGTCCGGGAAGACGCCTGGAGGCGTCATTTAGAGGGGGGGTACTGTGGTATCTAGGCTGGGGGTTGGGCTCCAGGTTCTCTCATTACAGGGATGGGTGTGGTGCTGTGGAGCTGTCTGCACACACCTGAAGCTGATCATCATCTCGAGCAGTATTTAGTGGTGCTGGTGGTGCCAGATTGTCACCGCGTTGTGGTAGATCAACTAGGCTCCTCATAAGACTTTGTAACCTGAGATTTAGCTGAGTATTGACTTTTATTTCTGTCTCTAGACTCCAGCTCTTCGCCCTCCTCACCACCAGACTTCTGCACCAGTCCACCCCAGCCTAAACCCCTCGACGGCCTCTCCCTACCTCGTCCCCGGCTCAAGCTCCCCCCGTGAGCTCCCCTGCCCCTGCTGCCTTCCTGGCGCCCGTGACACCCCCGTGCCCCTTTTTCCCGTGGTCTAATAAACGGCTGCTTATTTGGCAAAACTCTGTTCCTCTGCATTTTTGGGTCCACTACCAGCGACACACCACATGTTGTCTGCATCTCAGATTAAACCGTAGGTGGTTTCTGTAATCTGCAATTTTCCAAGCCAACCTTTCATATTCCCGCACCATTTTCAGGGTTGCCAACCCAAATTGTTGTGTAATAAGCCTGTGAATATTCTCATTCATCCAGTTATCTCAAGGAGATTAAATCGAACGCAACTGTACTTGGTAATTTGTCTTTGAAGACGTTTCACCTCTCATCCAAGAGGCTTCATCAGTCAGTCTGTCAGTGAGGGCACAACACAGGACTATACAGATATACAAAAGCTGTTTTGCATTAAATTCAAGGGTTCCCTCTAATAAAATGTGCTATGGGATACCTCATCTTCCCATTAAAACCACCACTGAGATGTGTCAGTCTCCACCCAGATTACTGAGTGTTTGTGCTCTCAGGAGTTTCCGCATCTTCTTTCTCTCTTAATATTTTTTATGGTACAGGTTCTTTCCAGATCGTTCTCTGTGGATCGTCTCCAGCCCAGCTGTGTTGATTTGTCAGCAGTGATGGAAACAGAGACCGAAGGGGCGGCAGTAGCTCAGTCCATAGGGACTTGGCTTGAGAAACCGGAGGGTGGCGGTTCAAGTCCCACATGGACCAAAAATATGGAAGGTTGGCTGGTAGCTGGAGAGGTGCCAGTTCACCTCCTGGGCACTGCCGAGGGGCCCTTGAGCAAGGCACCGACCCCCCAAAACTGCTCACTGGGCGCCGGCTTGGCGGGCTGCCCATCACTCCACCATCTCTCTCTCCACTTTGCATGTATATATGCCATCTGCCTGTACTGCATGTCTGTGCCATTGCATGTGTGTGTGTATAAATGCATGTGAGAAAAAAAATAGAGTGATAAGTAAATTTCCCCATTGAGGGATAAAATAAAGTATATCTTCTTCTTCTTCTTCTTCTTCTAAAGCACCTGTATTTCTCTCATCTATTTCACTCCAGGTCTGGTCACGCAGTTTCTGCGTTCTCTCCTTCACAGAGCCAAGATGCCATCAACGAGAAAGGACTATAAAACATGACGGCTGTCCATGCAGCGTGTTGCACTATTTTATGTGTTTGAACCAACTAAAGGCATTTAAAAGGGTTTTTGGACAAAGTGGAATAGATCCAACCTCAGGCTGGTCTCGGGGCTCCAAAACACAGATCTGGGAAGCAAGAGTTGTATCCAGAAAGTGGCCGATTAGTGTCTTCTACCCGCCTGGCTGCAATACATGCAGAAGCAAAGAAGGACTGTCTCAGATTGTTCCATCTTGTTTTTGATGAGTTCTTTACTCCAGAGGAGTGCCAACATGATGTGACCTTTGGAAAGCACAGGAAGGTGCCAGATGGGAAGACAGTCCTGGATAAGTTCAAAGTCAATGGGATCATTGCTCATTGTTAACAATTTATGGAAATATGGAAAGGTTGTGGAAATCCATCAGTAAAAATACATAACATAAAGAAGTTGTTTTCAAAAATGAATTTGTTGTAACTTTTCCTTTTATTTCTAGTTTGTTTTCCCCTCTTTCTTCTGCACCTTCTCACATTCATCACAATATCTGGCTGAATGTATCACATAGCTACATTTAACGTTTTGTTTCAGTGACCTCACAGTTTTACTCAATTTCAATATGAGATATTTCAATGTGAATTTTGTGACATCGGGATAAAAAAGCCCTCAATAATGTCAGTGTAACTGCTGTTACATTATGAAATTTGTAAATTCGCGCTTTCTTTTCTGATGTTTTTCTTCTTGCAGCTTACATCATGCGCTGTAGTAGCCTGGATGGATGGATACCGGTGGAGAAGAGTAAAGTAAAAAAAAGCCTTCGTAAAACAAATGCTGCATCAGGGCCAATTGCATGTGGCATACTGATAGACATTTGTTGAAATGACCATGTTCATGTACATCATTGAAGCTATTGCTTAGAAACATGTCATACCAGTGAAATGCAGAAAAACTTAGACAAAGTCTTATGTATTTGTATTATTTTTAATTTTTTAATTTTATGTTTTTTGTTTTAATTGAATAGGATTGTGGGTGGGGGTGGGGGGGGTCAGGGTTAGGGGTTATGGTTTGGGTGTGTGTGTGGGGGGGTCAGGGTTAGGGGTTAGGGTGTATGGGTGATGGGGGGCAGGGTTAGGGGTTATGGTTGGGGTGTGTGTGTGTGTGACGGGGGGTGGTCAGGGTTAGGGGTTATGGTTGGGGTGTGTGTGTGTGAGGGGTGGTCAGGGTTAGGGGTTATAGTTGGGGTGTGTGTGTGGGGATGGGGGGTTGGGCCGTTGGGGATCTCTTCATTTCGGCGCCTTGGGTTTTACGAGGATCCGTCAAAAACTCTGGAGTCTGGTCAGCTTGGGTTGCAGTTTTTTTGGCAGTTGATGTGGGGATGTTTTTTAGTGACAACTGTAAACCTAAAAACATGGAGAAAGTTGAAAAGGTTCAGTAGTGTTCTCTTACTAAATAACGTTATGTTTTATCACCTAGCAAAGCTTGTCCCAGGACAAACATTCTCCTTGTATTTATATATAAAAAATTTATTATTATCTGCACAGACCTGTTTTATCTCTGGTGTGACTCATCGGGTGCTTGGAGGTGGATGATGTGGCTTTTCCTTTCTGTTTGAGGATCTTAGATGTCAGCTGCTTGTTTCCTTGGTCTTTCAAACACAGAAGCTCATCTTTAGTTTTAATGACGTCTACCAAGGATTGAACATGTGCCATGAGAGCTGTCTTGTTCTTTGTCTCATTCTCAAGTCTCTCTTGCAGTTGGGTCACAGCAGTCTTTTCTGACACGTAAGACAATTTGGTCTCCTGGATTTCTTTGAACCGCTCCATGTTCTTGTGGGTCAGATTAGTTATTTCCCTCTCTGCTTTTTGAAGTTGGGACTGGACTGCTGTAATATTAACCTGCAGACTCAAGTTCTTGTTCCTTTCTTCAGCCAGGTCGGTGGACATCTGGTTTACCTTTGTGTTTAATGAAATCAGGCTTTGGTTCTTAGCAGTGATCTCTTGTTTAAGTTTCTGTACTTGGATGTTGCAAGAGTTTTGGTTTAAGGCTCTCTCTTGAAGCTTAATAATGCAGTCCTGGAGCTGCTGGATTTTGCTTTCTTTCTCCTGAGTCTGTTGGTAATATGTTTCTGATTTCTCTTTCAGCTTCTGCTCAGATTGCTCTAGGTTCTTCTTTAGTTGCTTCATGGCTTCCTTGTCACTGCAGAGTTGCACTTTCACCTTTTGATGGAATTTTGCAAAGTGTGACTGCTCCTCTGCAAGTTTGGCCTCAAGAATAGAAATGGTGTCCTTCTTCTTCCGTAGTGATTTGTGGAGAACTGCGTTGTCTTCTCTTTTCTGATTCAATTTCTTTTCCAGATCAGCATTTACTGACTTTTCCTTTGCCAGAGATTTTTCAAGAGCTGCTGTGGATGATTTTTCATTATTCAAAGCTTTCTCCTTTTCCAGCATTTTCTTAAGACCATTTTTTTCTTCTCTCTCCTTTTCCAGCATTTTCTGAACACCATTTTTTTCTTTTCTCTCCTTCTCCAGCATTTTCTGAACACCATTATTTTCTTCTCTCTCCTTTTCCAGCATTTTCTGAACACCATTATTTTCTTCTCTCTCCTTTTCCAGCATTTTCTTAAGACCATTTTTTTCTTCTCTCTCTTTTTCCAGCATTTTCTGAACACCATTTTTTTCTTTTCTCTCCTTTTCCAGCATTTTCTGAAGAACATTATCGTCTTTTCTCTCATTCTCCAGCATTTTCTTAAGACCATTTTTTTCTTCTCTCTCCTTCTCCAGCATTTTCTGAACACCATTATTTTCTTCTCTCTCCTTTTCCAGCATTTTCTGAACACCATTATTTTCTTCTCTCTCCTTCTCCAGCATTTTCTTAAGACCACTTTTTTCTTCTCTCTCCTTTTCCAGCATTTCCTGAAGAACATTATCGTCTTTTTTCTCATTCTTCAGCATTTTCTGAACACCATTTTTTTCTTCTCTCTCCTTTTCCAGCATTTTCTGAACACCATTTTTTTCTTCTCTCTCCTTCTCCAGCATTTTCTGAACACCATTTTTTTCTTCTTTCTCCTTCTCTAGCATTTTTTGAACACCATTTTTTTCTTCTCTCTCCTTCTCCAGCATTTCCTGAAGAACATTATCGTCTTTTCTCTCATTCTCCAGCATTTTCCGCAGACTATCATTGTCTTCTCTCTCATTCTCCAGCATTTTCCGCAGACTATCATTGTCTTCTCTCTCCGTGTTCACCATTTTCATAAGAATAGCCATTTCTTCTTTCTGCCTCTCCAGTTCTTCATACATTAAATCCACTTCAAGGGAATCAGTTTTCTGTAAAAATGTTATTTCGTTAGAGACAGGTCTATAATTATTTGTCTTTGTGCACTGGGCATTTTATCTGTATTATACAATCTTACCATCTCATCTGAGGCTGTGGCGTGAACATATTTAGAATTCCCCAGATCCTGGCTGGAATTTTCAATGGGCTCATCACTGTTCACAAGGTTTAGATCCTCGATGAGTTTGTAGGAGTGAAGGTCCATGGCTGCTTGCTGCTTTGGAGAAAATCAGTAAGTCATTAAAATTGTTATATTAATATAAATGGGGAACTCCATAGATTTTATGTCTCAAAGTCAATTCGCTCATCACACACACACACACACACAATATTACAAAGCTTGTGAAAACAGTCATGTCTTGGCTCTTGAGGTAGAAAGTGACATCACATCACACAAATGTAACTAGAAGTCTACATTTCAAACTGAGACATGGAGAGAACGTTTATCAAGCAGGGTGGGTCGACCATATGCTAATGAGTTGCATTATGGGACATGTAGGATCTTATGTCTTCACACCTTGACCAATATAAGGGACTAAACGTCAGCCTCTGCTGCATCAAATCTGACCATTCTTGTGTCTCCTGCAAGTCTCTCAACTACATGCAAGTGCAAACACTCAACTACTGGATTACCACTATAAGAAATAAAGTGTGTTTTCCCTCAAGAAGAAGAGAAACACTGACTGTTTCTCAGTATATGTTACCCACCTCATCATCACCATGGAGGGATACAGGCTTCTCCTGTTCTGGGGTGGTTTCGAATTCAGCAGAAAATTTCACCTATTTAATGACAACAACAACAAAACAATGAAGGTTTTCACCTGACTTTTCGTACATCAGTTATTTTGTACTTTGCTTGATAAATGCGTGGTGTAATATGATCTTACCTTTTTAACTTTTTTCTTAGTCTTTTTGGTTTTTTTTCCCTCCTGTGAACATGAAGACAGCACATATAGATGAATTAGTCAACCTGATTGATATTTTACAGGTATTACAAGACTTACTCTATTCTATAGAATTGTTTGTGTTAAGCTAGTGTAAATGCATCAGTTGAGAACATTCATTTTATACCGATTTTATATTGTGAAAAATAAGATCCTCTTGTATTTTATTACAACATTGCAAAGGCAATTTAAACATAAAGAATCCCAAGATCTAGAAGAACGCTATAGTTATTCATTGTTGTTGGGTATTTTATCCGTATTATACAATCTTACCATCTTTTCTGAGACTGTGGCGTGATTGTTGTCAAAAAGTAGATCGTCAAGGGGTTTGCAGGAATAAAGGTCCCTGAATGAATCTTTGCATTTGATTTGAGGCGCGGAGAAGATGGGGGGCAAAGAGCAAGAGAACTTAGCCTTGTCCTGTTGCAAAGAGAAGACACATCATGTAATCATGAAATTGTGTGTAATGTATGACAAAAGGTAGATGCTGAGCACTGTTTCTCTACAACAGAATATTAATGCCACTTTGTTGAACAAAAGTCACGATAATAAGGAAAGTCTTTTAATTAATTAGTCAACCTGATTGATAGATTACAGGTTTTACAAAACGTACTCTATTCTGTTTGTGCATAATAGGGTAAATGCATTAAAGTGGACAACATTCATCCTATAAACAATTTATATACAATTTGTGTGACAACAAGTAAGATCATTTTGCACATTATCATAACATTGGAAAGGAAATGTAAACATAAAGACTCCCAAAATCTAAAAGCAAATACAGTAATCTCTTGAATTTAATATATAAACTAATTGAATATAAATCTGAAAGGCTGTAATAAGGCTGTAAAAAGTGTGACGCTCTTACCATTTTTCTGTCTTGTCACTGAATGATGCCGATACAAGCTATCAAAGACAAATAACCAAGTCCAGTTGCGATCGATTTAATCTACTTGAGAAAAGCTATCAGCTGTTTATAGAGCACGTTTTATACCAATAGTGTTATAGTGTACCACTATGTTTCACATATAAACTTTCCTGGACTTGATGACACACCAAACCTTTGATTCTAGAACACCATAGATGTTTTCAAAGAGTGTTTTTATTTGAATTATTTAAATGTCATACTTATTTATACTTCTATTCCAGAACAACACAGAGAGACATATTGCTCTCTTTACTTCACTGAATTTAAATGACAGCTTTAGTTACTTTACAGATTACAATCATTCCACATATAAAGTATGATGCACTGATACACATTTAAGCAGATATAAAGTAGCACCAGAAATTGAGATTTTGCAATAACTAACGCAAATTCTTTTATATATTTGTGAGAGCTTTTGGCAAAATAACGGCAACTTGGGACGGCTGTGGCTCAGAAGTACCATTGATTGGAAGATGGGTGGATTGACTAATGACTGATAATGTTCATAAGCTCATTTCCGGTGAAAGAGCGTTGGGGGTTATAGTAAAAAACATATATATACACATACATATATAAACATATAGTCTCGCCCTCACGCAGCTCTCGGTAAAGTTCATAACCGAAAACGTCTTCTTGCACAAGTATGTCGAGTCAAACAAGCTCAGCACATTGGTCCCAAATTTCTCATAGGTGGTCAATTTGGGTGGAGTGAGTGTTGGTGTTAGAGTGCTTGGGTAGGTGGTGTAATAAAGACTCACCTCAGTATCATCTGTGACGTCTGTTGAAGAGCAACATTAATGCTTGACTGGTGTCAGAAATGGAGCTGCAGGGACAATGCAAAAAAAAAAACGTTGGCCCGTTTGAGGTTGAGAGGGTAATTAATCCATCTGCTGTGAGACTAAGGTTGCCTGACTCTATGAACCGGCCGAACCCCCTCCTCCCGCCCTGGTCATTGATGGTCATCCTGCCTACATTGTGCATAAGATCTTGGATGTGAGGCGTCGGGGGCGCGGTTATCAATATCTGGTAGACTGGGAGGGGTACGGTCCTGAGGAACGGTCATGGATTTCTCGACGACTCATTCTGAGCCCACAACTGTTAGAGGACTTCTATCACGAGTTCCCTCACAAGTCCGGGAAGACGCCTGGAGGCGTCATTTAGAGGGGGGGTACTGTGGTATCTAGGCTGGGGGTTGGGCTCCAGGTTCTCTCATTACAGGGATGGGTGTGGTGCTGTGGAGCTGTCTGCACACACCTGAAGCTGATCATCATCTCGAGCAGTATTTAGTGGTGCTGGTGGTGCCAGATTGTCACCGCTTCGTGGTAGATCAACTAGGCTCCTCATAAGACTTTGTAACCTGAGATTTAGCTGAGTATTGACTTTTATTTCTGTCTCTAGACTCCAGCTCTTCGCCCTCCTCACCACCAGACTTTTGCACCAGTCCACCCCAGCCTAAACCCCTCGACGGCCTCTCCCTACCTCGTCCCCAGCTCAAGCTCCCCCCGTGAGCTCCCCTGCCCCTGCTGCCTTCCTGGCGCCCGTGACACCCCCCTGCCCCTTTTTCCCGTGGTCTAATAAACGGCTGCTTATTTGGCAAAACTCTGCTCCTCTGCATTTTTGGGTCCACTACCAGCGACACACCACATGTTGTCTGCATCTCAGATTAAACCGTAGGTGGTTTCTGTAATCTGCAATTTTCCAAGCCAACCTTTCATATTCCCGCACCATTTTCAGGGTTGCCAACCCAAATTGTTGTGTAATAAGCCTGTGAATATTCTCATTCATCCAGTTATCTCAAGGAGATTAAATCGAACGCAACTGTACTTGGTAATTTGTCTTTGAAGACGTTTCACCTCTCATCCAAGAGGCTTCATCAGTCAGTCTGTCAGTGAGGGCACAACACAGGACTATACAGATATACAAAAGCTGTTTTGCATTAAATTCAAGGGGTCTCTCTAATAAAATGTGCTATGGGATACCTCATCTTCCCATTAAAACCACCACTGAGATGTGTCAGTCTCCACCCAGATTACTGAGTGTTTGTGCTCTCAGGAGTTTCCGCATCTTCTTTCTCTCTTAATATTTTTTATGGTACGGGTTCTTTCCAGATCGTTCTCTGTTGATCGTCTCCAGCCCAGCTGTGTTGATTTGTCAGCAGTGATGGAAACAGAGACCGAAGGAACTGAAGCACCTGTATTTCTCTCATCTATTTCACTCCAGGTCTGGTCACGCAGTTTCTGCGTTCTCTCCTTCACAGAGCCAAGATGCCATCAACGAGAAAGGACTATAAAACATGACGGCTGTCCATGCAGCGTGTTGCACTATTTTATGTGTTTGAACCAACTAAAGGCATTAAAAAGCTTTCTGGACAAAGTGGAATAGATCCAACCTCAGGCTGGTCTCAGGGCTCCAAAACACAGATCTGGGAAGCAAGAGTTGTATCCAGAAAGTGGCCTATTAGTGTCTTCTACCCGCCTGGCTGCAATACATGCAGAAGCAAAGAAGGACTGTCTCAGATTGTTCCATCTTGTTTTTGATGAGTTCTTTAATCCAGAGGAGTGCCAACATGATGTGACCTTTGGGAAGCACAGGAAGGTGCCAGATGGGAAGACAGTCCTGGATAAGTTCAAAGTCAATGGGATCATTGCTCATTGTTAACAATTTATGGAAATATGGAAAGGTTGTGGAAATCCATCAGTAAAAATACATAACATAAAGAAGTTGTTTTCAAAAATGAATTTGTTGTAACTTTTCCTTTTATTTCTAGTTTGTTTTCCCCTCTTTCTTCTGCACCTTCTCACATTCATCACAATATCTGGCTGAATGTATCACATAGCTACATTTAACGTTTTGTTTCAGTGACCTCACAGTTTTACTCAATTTCAATATGAGATATTTCAATGTGAATTTTGTGACATCGGGATAAAAAAGCCCTCAATAATGTCAGTGTAACTGCTGTTACATTATGAAATTTGTAAATTTGCGCTTTCTTTTCTGATGTTTTTCTTCTTGCAGCTTACATCATGCGCTGTAGTAGCCTGGATGGATGGAGAAGAGTAAAGTAAAAAAAAGCCTTCGTAAAACAAATGCTGCATCAGGGCCAATTGCATGTGGCATACTGATAGACATTTGTTGAAATGACCATGTTCATGTACATCATTGAAGCTATTGCTTAGAAACATGCCATACCAGTGAATTGCAGAAAAACTTAGACAAAGTCTTATGTATTTGTATTTTTTTTATTTTTTTATTTTATGTTTTTTGTTTTAATTGAATAGGATTGTGGATGGGGGTGGGGGGGGTCAGGGTTAGGGGTTATGGTTTGGGTGTGTGTGTGGGGGGTCAGGGTTAGGGGTTAGGGTGTATGGGTGATGGGGGGCAGGGTTAGGGGTTATGGTTGGGGTGTGTGTGTGTGTGTTGGGGGGGGGTTAGGGCGTGTGGGTGATGGGGGGTCAGGGTTAGGGGTTATGGTTGGGGTGTGTGTGTGTGTGACGGGGGGTGGTCAGGGTTAGGGGTTATGGTTGGGGTGTGTGTGTGTGTGTGAGGGGTGGTCAGGGTTAGGGGTTATAGTTGGGGTGTGTGTGTGGGGATGGGGGGTTGGGCCGTTGGGGATCTCTTCATTTCGGCGCCTTGGGTTTTACGAGGATCCGTCAAAAACTCTGGAGTCTGGTCAGCTTGGGTTGCAGTTTTTTTGGCAGTTGATGTGGGGATGTTTTTTAGTGACAACTGTAAACCTAAAAACATGGAGAAAGTTGAAAAGGTTCAGTAGTGTTCTCTTACTAAATAACGTTATGTTTTATCACCTAGCAAAGCTTGTCCCAGGACAAACATTCTCCTTGTATTTATATATAAAAAATGTATTATTATCTGCACAGACCTGTTTTATCTCTGGTGTGACTCATCGGGTGCTTGGAGGTGGATGATGTGGCTTTTCCTTTCTGTTTGAGGATCTTAGATGTCAGCTGCTTGTTTCCTTGGTCTTTCAAACACAGAAGCTCATCTTTAGTTTTAATGACGTCTACCAAGGATTGAACATGTGCCATGAGAGCTGTCTTGTTCTTTGTCTCATTCTCAAGTCTCTCTTGCAGTTGGGTCACAGCAGTCTTTTCTGACACGTAAGACAATTTGGTCTCCTGGATTTCTTTGAACCGCTCCATGTTCTTGTGGGTCAGATTAGTTATTTCCCTCTCTGCTTTTTGAAGTTGGGACTGGACTGCTGTAATATTAACCTGCAGACTCAAGTTCTTGTTCTTTTCTTCAGCCAGGTCGGTGGACATCTGGTTTACCTTTGTGTTTAATGAAATCAGGCTTTGGTTCTTAGCAGTGATCTCTTGTTCAAGTTTCTGTACTTGGATGTTGCAAGAGTTTTGGTTTAAGGCTCTCTCTTGAAGCTTAATAATGCAGTCCTGGAGCTGCTGGATTTTGCTTTCTTTCTCCTGAGTCTGTTGGTAATATGTTTCTGATTTCTCTTTCAGCTTCTGCTCAGATTGCTCTAGGTTCTTCTTTAGTTGCTTCATGGCTTCCTTGTCACTGCAGAGTTGCACTTTCACCTTTTGATGGAATTTTGCAAAGTGTGACTGCTCCTCTGCAAGTTTGGCCTCAAGAATAGAAATGGTGTCCTTCTTCTTCCGTAGTGATTTGTGGAGAACTGCGTTGTCTTCTCTTTTCTGATTCAATTTCTTTTCCAGATCAGCATTTACTGACTTTTCCTTTGCCAGAGATTTTTCAAGAGCTGCTGTGGATGATTTTTCATTATTCAAAGCTTTCTCCTTTTCCAGCATTTTCTTAAGACCATTTTTTTCTTCTCTCTCCTTTTCCAGCATTTTCTTAAGACCATTTTTTTCTTCTCTCTCCTTTTCCAGCATTTTCTGAACACCATTTTTTTCTTTTCTCTCCTTCTCCAGCATTTTCTGAACACCATTATTTTCTTCTCTCTCCTTTTCCAGCATTTTCTGAACACCATTATTTTCTTCTCTCTCCTTTTCCAGCATTTTCTTAAGACCATTTTTTTCTTCTCTCTCCTTTTCCAGCATTTTCTGAACACCATTTTTTTCTTTTCTCTCCTTCTCCAGCATTTTCTGAACACCATTATTTTCTTCTCTCTCCTTTTCCAGCATTTTCTGAACACCATTATTTTCTTCTCTCTCCTTTTCCAGCATTTTCTTAAGACCATTTTTTTCTTCTCTCTCTTTTTCCAGCATTTTCTGAACACCATTTTTTTCTTTTCTCTCCTTTTCCAGCATTTTCTGAAGAACATTATCGTCTTTTCTCTCATTCTCCAGCATTTTCTTAAGACCATTTTTTTCTTCTCTCTCCTTCTCCAGCATTTTCTGAACACCATTATTTTCTTCTCTCTCCTTTTCCAGCATTTTCTGAACACCATTATTTTCTTCTCTCTCCTTCTCCAGCATTTTCTTAAGACCACTTTTTTCTTCTCTCTCCTTTTCCAGCATTTCCTGAAGAACATTATCGTCTTTTTTCTCATTCTTCAGCATTTTCTGAACACCATTTTTTTCTTCTCTCTCCTTTTCCAGCATTTTCTGAACACCATTTTTTTCTTCTCTCTCCTTCTCCAGCATTTTCTGAACACCATTTTTTTCTTCTTTCTCCTTCTCTAGCATTTTTTGAACACCATTTTTTTCTTCTCTCTCCTTCTCCAGCATTTCCTGAAGAACATTATCGTCTTTTCTCTCATTCTCCAGCATTTTCCGCAGACTATCATTGTCTTCTCTCTCATTCTCCAGCATTTTCCGCAGACTATCATTGTCTTCTCTCTCCGTGTTCACCATTTTCATAAGAATAGCCATTTCTTCTTTCTGCTTCTCCAGTTCTTCATACATTAAATCCACTTCAAGGGAATCAGTTTTCTGTAAAAATGTTATTTCGTTAGAGACAGGTCTATAATTATTTGTCTTTGTGCACTGGGCATTTTATCTGTATTATACAATCTTACCATCTCATCTGAGGCTGTGGCGTGAACATATTTAGAATTCCCCAGATCCTGGCTGGAATTTTCAATGGGCTCATCACTGTTCACAAGGTTTAGATCCTCGATGAGTTTGTAGGAGTGAAGGTCCATGGCTGCTTGCTGCTTTGGAGAAAATCAGTAAGTCATTAAAATTGTTATATTAATATAAATGGGGAACTCCATAGATTTTATGTCTCAAAGTCAATTCGCTCATCACACACACACACACACACAATATTACAAAGCTTGTGAAAACAGTCATGTCTTGGCTCTTGAGGTAGAAAGTGACATCACATCACACAAATGTAACTAGAAGTCTACATTTCAAACTGAGACATGGAGAGAACGTTTATCAAGCAGGGTGGGTCGACCATATGCTAATGAGTTGCATTATGGGACATGTAGGATCTTATGTCTTCACACCTTGACCAATATAAGGGACTAAACGTCAGCCTCTGCTGCATCAAATCTGACCATTCTTGTGTCTCCTGCAAGTCTCTCAACTACATGCAAGTGCAAACACTCAACTACTGGATTACCACTATAAGAAATAAAGTGTGTTTTGCCTCAAGAAGAAGAGAAACACTGACTGTTTCTCAGTATATGTTACCCACCTCATCATCACCATGGAGGGATACAGGCTTCTCCTGTTCTGGGGTGGTTTCGAATTCAGCAGAAAATTTCACCTATTTAATGACAACAACAAAACAATGAAGGTTTTCACCTGACTTTTCGTACATCAGTTATTTTGTACTTTGCTTGATAAATGCATGGTGTAATATGATCTTACCTTTTTAACTTTTTTCTTAGTCTTTTTGGGTTTTTTTCCCTCCTGTGAACATGAAGACAGCACATATAGATGAATTAGTCAACCTGATTGATATTTTACAGGTATTACAAGACTTACTCTATTCTATAGAATTGTTTGTGTTAAGCTAGTGTAAATGCATCAGTTGAGAACATTCATTTTATACCGATTTTATATTGTGAAAAATAAGATCCTCTTGTATTTTATTACAACATTGCAAAGGCAATTTAAACATAAAGAATCCCAAGATCTAGAAGAACGCTATAGTTATTCATTGTTGTTGGGTATTTTATCCGTATTATACAATCTTACCATCTTTTCTGAGACTGTGGCGTGATTGTTGTCAAAAAGTAGATCGTCAAGGGGTTTGCAGGAATAAAGGTCCCTGAATGAATCTTTGCATTTGATTTGAGGCGCGGAGAAGATGGGGGGCAAAGAGCAAGAGAACTTAGCCTTGTCCTGTTGCAAAGAGAAGACACATCATGTAATCATGAAATTGTGTGTAATGTATGACAAAAGGTAGATGCTGAGCACTGTTTCTCTACAACAGAATATTAATGCCACTTTGTTGAACAAAAGTCACGATAATAAGGAAAGTCTTTTAATTAATTAGTCAACCTGATTGATAGATTACAGGTTTTACAAAACGTACTCTATTCTGTTTGTGCATAATAGGGTAAATGCATTAAAGTGGACAACATTCATCCTATAAACAATTTATATACAATTTGTGTGACAACAAGTAAGATCATTTTGCACATTATCATAACATTGGAAAGGAAATGTAAACATAAAGACTCCCAAAATCTAAAAGCAAATACAGTAATCTCTTGAATTTAATATATAAACTAATTGAATATAAATCTGAAAGGCTGTAATAAGGCTGTAAAAAGTGTGACGCTCTTACCATTTTTCTGTCTTGTCACTGAATGATGCCGATACAAGCTATCAAAGACAAATAACCAAGTCCAGTTGCGATCGATTTAATCTACTTGAGAAAAGCTATCAGCTGTTTATAGAGCACGTTTTATACCAATAGTGTTATAGTGTACCACTATGTTTCACATATAAACTTTCCTGGACTTGATGACACACCAAACCTTTGATTCTAGAACACCATAGATGTTTTCAAAGAGTGTTTTTATTTGAATTATTTAAATGTCATACTTATTTATACTTCTATTCCAGAACAACACAGAGAGACATATTGCTCTCTTTACTTCACTGAATTTAAATGACAGCTTTAGTTACTTTACAGATTACAATCATTCCACATATAAAGTATGATGCACTGATACACATTTAAGCAGATATAAAGTAGCACCAGAAATTGAGATTTTGCAATAACTAACGCAAATTCTTTTATATATTTGTGAGAGCTTTTGGCAAAATAACGGCAACTTGGGACGGCTGTGGCTCAGAAGTACCATTGATTGGAAGATGGGTGGATTGACTAATGACTGATAATGTTCATAAGCTCATTTCCGGTGAAAGAGCGTTGGGGGTTATAGTAAAAAACATATATATACACATACATATATAAACATATAGTCTCGCCCTCACGCAGCTCTCGGTAAAGTTCATAACCGAAAACGTCTTCTTGCACAAGTATGTCGAGTCAAACAAGCTCAGCACATTGGTCCCAAATTTCTCATAGGTGGTCAATTTGGGTGGAGTGAGTGTTGGTGTTAGAGTGCTTGGGTAGGTGGTGTAATAAAGACTCACCTCAGTATCATCTGTGACGTCTGTTGAAGAGCAACATTAATGCTTGACTGGTGTCAGAAATGGAGCTGCAGGGACAATGCAAAAAAAAAAAACGTTGGCCCGTTTGAGGTTGAGAGGGTAATTAATCCATCTGCTGTGAGACTAAGGTTGCCTGACTCTATGAACCGGCCGAACCCCCTCCTCCCGCCCTGGTCATTGATGGTCATCCTGCCTACATTGTGCATAAGATCTTGGATGTGAGGCGTCGGGGGCGCGGTTATCAATATCTGGTAGACTGGGAGGGGTACGGTCCTGAGGAACGGTCATGGATTTCTCGACGACTCATTCTGAGCCCACAACTGTTAGAGGACTTCTATCACGAGTTCCCTCACAAGTCCGGGAAGACGCCTGGAGGCGTCATTTAGAGGGGGGGTACTGTGGTATCTAGGCTGGGGGTTGGGCTCCAGGTTCTCTCATTACAGGGATGGGTGTGGTGCTGTGGAGCTGTCTGCACACACCTGAAGCTGATCATCATCTCGAGCAGTATTTAGTGGTGCTGGTGGTGCCAGATTGTCACCGCTTCGTGGTAGATCAACTAGGCTCCTCATAAGACTTTGTAACCTGAGATTTAGCTGAGTATTGACTTTTATTTCTGTCTCTAGACTCCAGCTCTTCGCCCTCCTCACCACCAGACTTTTGCACCAGTCCACCCCAGCCTAAACCCCTCGACGGCCTCTCCCTACCTCGTCCCCAGCTCAAGCTCCCCCCGTGAGCTCCCCTGCCCCTGCTGCCTTCCTGGCGCCCGTGACACCCCCCTGCCCCTTTTTCCCGTGGTCTAATAAACGGCTGCTTATTTGGCAAAACTCTGCTCCTCTGCATTTTTGGGTCCACTACCAGCGACACACCACATGTTGTCTGCATCTCAGATTAAACCGTAGGTGGTTTCTGTAATCTGCAATTTTCCAAGCCAACCTTTCATATTCCCGCACCATTTTCAGGGTTGCCAACCCAAATTGTTGTGTAATAAGCCTGTGAATATTCTCATTCATCCAGTTATCTCAAGGAGATTAAATCGAACGCAACTGTACTTGGTAATTTGTCTTTGAAGACGTTTCACCTCTCATCCAAGAGGCTTCATCAGTCAGTCTGTCAGTGAGGGCACAACACAGGACTATACAGATATACAAAAGCTGTTTTGCATTAAATTCAAGGGGTCTCTCTAATAAAATGTGCTATGGGATACCTCATCTTCCCATTAAAACCACCACTGAGATGTGTCAGTCTCCACCCAGATTACTGAGTGTTTGTGCTCTCAGGAGTTTCCGCATCTTCTTTCTCTCTTAATATTTTTTATGGTACGGGTTCTTTCCAGATCGTTCTCTGTTGATCGTCTCCAGCCCAGCTGTGTTGATTTGTCAGCAGTGATGGAAACAGAGACCGAAGGAACTGAAGCACCTGTATTTCTCTCATCTATTTCACTCCAGGTCTGGTCACGCAGTTTCTGCGTTCTCTCCTTCACAGAGCCAAGATGCCATCAACGAGAAAGGACTATAAAACATGACGGCTGTCCATGCAGCGTGTTGCACTATTTTATGTGTTTGAACCAACTAAAGGCATTAAAAAGCTTTCTGGACAAAGTGGAATAGATCCAACCTCAGGCTGGTCTCAGGGCTCCAAAACACAGATCTGGGAAGCAAGAGTTGTATCCAGAAAGTGGCCTATTAGTGTCTTCTACCCGCCTGGCTGCAATACATGCAGAAGCAAAGAAGGACTGTCTCAGATTGTTCCATCTTGTTTTTGATGAGTTCTTTAATCCAGAGGAGTGCCAACATGATGTGACCTTTGGGAAGCACAGGAAGGTGCCAGATGGGAAGACAGTCCTGGATAAGTTCAAAGTCAATGGGATCATTGCTCATTGTTAACAATTTATGGAAATATGGAAAGGTTGTGGAAATCCATCAGTAAAAATACATAACATAAAGAAGTTGTTTTCAAAAATGAATTTGTTGTAACTTTTCCTTTTATTTCTAGTTTGTTTTCCCCTCTTTCTTCTGCACCTTCTCACATTCATCACAATATCTGGCTGAATGTATCACATAGCTACATTTAACGTTTTGTTTCAGTGACCTCACAGTTTTACTCAATTTCAATATGAGATATTTCAATGTGAATTTTGTGACATCGGGATAAAAAAGCCCTCAATAATGTCAGTGTAACTGCTGTTACATTATGAAATTTGTAAATTTGCGCTTTCTTTTCTGATGTTTTTCTTCTTGCAGCTTACATCATGCGCTGTAGTAGCCTGGATGGATGGAGAAGAGTAAAGTAAAAAAAAGCCTTCGTAAAACAAATGCTGCATCAGGGCCAATTGCATGTGGCATACTGATAGACATTTGTTGAAATGACCATGTTCATGTACATCATTGAAGCTATTGCTTAGAAACATGCCATACCAGTGAATTGCAGAAAAACTTAGACAAAGTCTTATGTATTTGTATTTTTTTTATTTTTTTATTTTATGTTTTTTGTTTTAATTGAATAGGATTGTGGATGGGGGTGGGGGGGGTCAGGGTTAGGGGTTATGGTTTGGGTGTGTGTGTGGGGGGTCAGGGTTAGGGGTTAGGGTGTATGGGTGATGGGGGGCAGGGTTAGGGGTTATGGTTGGGGTGTGTGTGTGTGTGTTGGGGGGGGGTTAGGGCGTGTGGGTGATGGGGGGTCAGGGTTAGGGGTTATGGTTGGGGTGTGTGTGTGTGTGACGGGGGGTGGTCAGGGTTAGGGGTTATGGTTGGGGTGTGTGTGTGTGTGTGAGGGGTGGTCAGGGTTAGGGGTTATAGTTGGGGTGTGTGTGTGGGGATGGGGGGTTGGGCCGTTGGGGATCTCTTCATTTCGGCGCCTTGGGTTTTACGAGGATCCGTCAAAAACTCTGGAGTCTGGTCAGCTTGGGTTGCAGTTTTTTTGGCAGTTGATGTGGGGATGTTTTTTAGTGACAACTGTAAACCTAAAAACATGGAGAAAGTTGAAAAGGTTCAGTAGTGTTCTCTTACTAAATAACGTTATGTTTTATCACCTAGCAAAGCTTGTCCCAGGACAAACATTCTCCTTGTATTTATATATAAAAAATGTATTATTATCTGCACAGACCTGTTTTATCTCTGGTGTGACTCATCGGGTGCTTGGAGGTGGATGATGTGGCTTTTCCTTTCTGTTTGAGGATCTTAGATGTCAGCTGCTTGTTTCCTTGGTCTTTCAAACACAGAAGCTCATCTTTAGTTTTAATGACGTCTACCAAGGATTGAACATGTGCCATGAGAGCTGTCTTGTTCTTTGTCTCATTCTCAAGTCTCTCTTGCAGTTGGGTCACAGCAGTCTTTTCTGACACGTAAGACAATTTGGTCTCCTGGATTTCTTTGAACCGCTCCATGTTCTTGTGGGTCAGATTAGTTATTTCCCTCTCTGCTTTTTGAAGTTGGGACTAGACTGCTGTAATATTAACCTGCAGACTCAAGTTCTTGTTCTTTTCTTCAGCCAGGTCGGTGGACATCTGGTTTACCTTTGTGTTTAATGAAATCAGGCTTTGGTTCTTAGCAGTGATCTCTTGTTCAAGTTTCTGTACTTGGATGTTGCAAGAGTTTTGGTTTAAGGCTCTCTCTTGAAGCTTAATAATGCAGTCCTGGAGCTGCTGGATTTTGCTTTCTTTCTCCTGAGTCTGTTGGTAATATGTTTCTGATTTCTCTTTCAGCTTCTGCTCAGATTGCTCTAGGTTCTTCTTTAGTTGCTTCATGGCTTCCTTGTCACTGCAGAGTTGCACTTTCACCTTTTGATGGAATTTTGCAAAGTGTGACTGCTCCTCTGCAAGTTTGGCCTCAAGAATAGAAATGGTGTCCTTCTTCTTCCGTAGTGATTTGTGGAGAACTGCGTTGTCTTCTCTTTTCTGATTCAATTTCTTTTCCAGATCAGCATTTACTGACTTTTCCTTTGCCAGAGATTTTTCAAGAGCTGCTGTGGATGATTTTTCATTATTCAAAGCTTTCTCCTTTTCCAGCATTTTCTTAAGACCATTTTTTTCTTCTCTCTCCTTTTCCAGCATTTTCTGAACACCATTTTTTTCTTTTCTCTCCTTTTCCAGCATTTCCTGAAGAACATTATCGTCTTTTTTCTCATTCTTCAGCATTTTCTGAACACCATTTTTTTCTTCTCTCTCCTTTTCCAGCATTTTCTGAACACCATTTTTTTCTTCTCTCTCCTTCTCCAGCATTTTCTGAACACCATTTTTTTCTTCTCTCTCCTTTTCCAGCATTTTCTGAACACCATTTTTTTCTTCTCTCTCTTTTTCCAGCATTTTCTGAACACCATTTTTTTCTTTTCTCTCCTTTTCCAGCATTTTCTGAAGAACATTATCGTCTTTTCTCTCATTCTCCAGCATTTTCTTAAGACCATTTTTTTCTTCTCTCTCCTTCTCCAGCATTTTCTGAACACCATTATTTTCTTCTCTCTCCTTTTCCAGCATTTTCTGAACACCATTATTTTCTTCTCTCTCCTTCTCCAGCATTTTCTTAAGACCACTTTTTTCTTCTCTCTCCTTTTCCAGCATTTCCTGAAGAACATTATCGTCTTTTTTCTCATTCTTCAGCATTTTCTGAACACCATTTTTTTCTTCTCTCTCCTTTTCCAGCATTTTCTGAACACCATTTTTTTCTTCTCTCTCCTTCTCCAGCATTTTCTGAACACCATTTTTTTCTTCTTTCTCCTTCTCTAGCATTTTTTGAACACCATTTTTTTCTTCTCTCTCCTTCTCCAGCATTTCCTGAAGAACATTATCGTCTTTTCTCTCATTCTCCAGCATTTTCCGCAGACTATCATTGTCTTCTCTCTCATTCTCCAGCATTTTCCGCAGACTATCATTGTCTTCTCTCTCCGTGTTCACCATTTTCATAAGAATAGCCATTTCTTCTTTCTGCTTCTCCAGTTCTTCATACATTAAATCCACTTCAAGGGAATCAGTTTTCTGTAAAAATGTTATTTCGTTAGAGACAGGTCTATAATTATTTGTCTTTGTGCACTGGGCATTTTATCTGTATTATACAATCTTACCATCTCATCTGAGGCTGTGGCGTGAACATATTTAGAATTCCCCAGATCCTGGCTGGAATTTTCAATGGGCTCATCACTGTTCACAAGGTTTAGATCCTCGATGAGTTTGTAGGAGTGAAGGTCCATGGCTGCTTGCTGCTTTGGAGAAAATCAGTAAGTCATTAAAATTGTTATATTAATATAAATGGGGAACTCCATAGATTTTATGTCTCAAAGTCAATTCGCTCATCACACACACACACACACACAATATTACAAAGCTTGTGAAAACAGTCATGTCTTGGCTCTTGAGGTAGAAAGTGACATCACATCACACAAATGTAACTAGAAGTCTACATTTCAAACTGAGACATGGAGAGAACGTTTATCAAGCAGGGTGGGTCGACCATATGCTAATGAGTTGCATTATGGGACATGTAGGATCTTATGTCTTCACACCTTGACCAATATAAGGGACTAAACGTCAGCCTCTGCTGCATCAAATCTGACCATTCTTGTGTCTCCTGCAAGTCTCTCAACTACATGCAAGTGCAAACACTCAACTACTGGATTACCACTATAAGAAATAAAGTGTGTTTTGCCTCAAGAAGAAGAGAAACACTGACTGTTTCTCAGTATATGTTACCCACCTCATCATCACCATGGAGGGATACAGGCTTCTCCTGTTCTGGGGTGGTTTCGAATTCAGCAGAAAATTTCACCTATTTAATGACAACAACAAAACAATGAAGGTTTTCACCTGACTTTTCGTACATCAGTTATTTTGTACTTTGCTTGATAAATGCATGGTGTAATATGATCTTACCTTTTTAACTTTTTTCTTAGTCTTTTTGGGTTTTTTCCCCTCCTGTGAACATGAAGACAGCACATATAGATGAATTAGTCAACCTGATTGATATTTTACAGGTATTACAAGACTTACTCTATTCTATAGAATTGTTTGTGTTAAGCTAGTGTAAATGCATCAGTTGAGAACATTCATTTTATACTGATTTTATATTGTGAAAAATAAGATCCTCTTGTATTTTATTACAACATTGCAAAGGCAATTTAAACATAAAGAATCCCAAGATCTAGAAGAACGCTATAGTTATTCATTGTTGTTGGGTATTTTATCCATATTATACAATCTTACCATCTTTTCTGAGACTGTGGCGTGATTGTTGTCAAAAAGTAGATCGTCAAGGGGTTTGCAGGAATAAAGGTCCCTGAATGAATCTTTGCATTTGATTTGAGGCGCGGAGAAGATGGGGGGCAAAGAGCAAGAGAATTTAGCCTTGTCCTGTTGCAAAGAGAAGACACATCATGTAATCATGAAATTGTGTGTAATGTATGACAAAAGGTAGATGCTGAGCACTGTTTCTCTACAACAGAATATTAATGCCACTTTGTTGAACAAAAGTCACGATAATAAGGAAAGTCTTTTAATTAATTAGTCAACCTGATTGATAGATTACAGGTTTTACAAAACGTACTCTATTCTGTTTGTGCATAATAGGGTAAATGCATTAAAGTGGACAACATTCATCCTATAAACAATTTATATACAATTTGTGTGACAACAAATAAGATCATTTTGCACATTATCATACCATTGGAAAGGAAATGTAAACATAAAGACTCCCAAAATCTAAAAGCAAATACAGTAATCTCTTGAATTTAATATATAAACTAATTGAATATAAATCTGAAAGGCTGTAATAAGGCTGTAAAAAGTGTGACGCTCTTACCATTTTTCTGTCTTGTCACTGAATGATGCCGATACAAGCTATCAAAGACAAATAACCAAGTCCAGTTGCGATCGATTTAATCTACTTGAGAAAAGCTATCAGCTGTTTATAGAGCACGTTTTATACCAATAGTGTTATAGTGTACCACTATGTTTCACATATAAACTTTCCTGGACTTGATGACACACCAAACCTTTGAGATTCTAGAACACCATAGATGTTTTCAAAGAGTGTTTTTACTTGAATTATTTAAATGTCATACTGATTTATACTTCTATTCCAGAACAACACAGAGAGAAATATTGCTCTCTTTACTTCACTGAATTTAAATGACAGCTTTAGTTACTTTACAGATTACAATCATTCCACATATAAAGTATGATGCACTGATACACATTTAAGCAGATATAAAGTAGCACCAGAAATTGAGATTTTGCAATAACTAACGCAAATTCTTTTATATATTTGTGAGAGCTTCTGGCAAAATAACGGCAACTTGGGACGGCTGTGGCTCAGAAGTACCATTGATTGGAAGATGGGTGGATTGACTAATGACTGATAATGTTCATAAGCTCATTTCCGGTGAAAGAGCGTTGGGGGTTATAGTAAAAAACATATATATACACATACATATATAAACATATAGTCTCGCCCTCACGCAGCTCTCGGTAAAGTTCATAACCGAAAACGTCTTCTTGCACAAGTATGTCGAGTCAAACAAGCTCAGCACATTGGTCCCAAATTTCTCATAGGTGGTCAATTTGGGTGGAGTGAGTGTTGGTGTTAGAGTGCTTGTGTAGGTGGTGTAATTAAGACTCACCTCAGTATCATCTGTAACGTCTGGTGAAGAGCAATATTAATGCTTGACTGGTGTCAGAAATGGAGCTGCAGGGACAATGCAAAAAAAAAAAGATTCATATATTTATGAGTTAGCATATAGTGGTGCACAAACTATGATATGCAATTTATTCTGACTAAAAAGGGTTACAAAAATGGAATAATTATACACATGTGCAACCTTTCCTATTAAACGGTTAATTTTTGTGTAGTTGATCTTAATTAACACGTTAATGTCCCGGCCGGAGTAAAAAATTATTTCAGTTAACTGAAATTATAATAAAAACTAAAACGAGGCTTTACAAAACTCAAGAAATAACTTAAATTTATTGTACATGCAAAACTTACTAAAACAAGCTAAACTCATAAAAAAATTAATTAAACCTATTCTTAGCTACACATTAAACTCTATATACGCTCATTATACACTCAACCCCTTCATGGAGCTGCACGTTTGTTTTCACATTTGGCGCAAACAAGTTGTGAACTTTGAACCCGGTAGTAGATGATGCAGCCCTAACGTCAACATTTCATTGGAAGAGAGCCGCATCAGTCACAAATGCTGCATCATGATTGGTCAATTAACGGTTGAAGTGTGGGCAGTAGAGATGGAGGGAGAAGGAACTGTTACGGGAAGTGAAAGAAGGTAAGTGGCATCATTGTCAAGTGTAATTTGGGTAAAACTTTATAAAAATTTAGATGGGGTGTTGTTTATGTTGGTTCAGCTACTTTTTTTGAAGAAACTAGTTGGTATATGTGGCAAACAGTGACGCTAGCTAGTGAGGCTATAGGCCCGCACCACATGTGGCCACGAACTTGTGATTAGCTAACGTTTACTGGTTGTTAGCTGGCTACTCATTGCGGCAATATCTTTATTTGTATTTACTCTTGAAGACCACGTTTTTGTCTGATATGGTTACAGTAACATATCTCTGTGTCCAAATGTTTCAACATGTTGCTGTACCAAATTATAATGACATGATAAAACTAAATGAGACATTGAACCACCTTTTTAAATAATTAAAAGGAAGTCACCACCTTCCTGAAGCTATGTCCTTGGGAGGTGAAAGGAATGTCCTACGAAGCTTAACAATAATTGCATAACCCAATTTAATCAATATCACAAGATAATAAAGTCTCGTTATTAAAAGAAGTCTCATAAACTTTAGTAGTCTTAATTCTCAATGGTAGGATCTATAAGAGTCAGTCAAAGACATGTAAATTTAGATTTTGCTACAAAGAAAGCTTAGTTATTAAAATAACACACACAAAGCACAATGTAAACAAAGAGTGCGATCTTAAATAGTTACAGCAGTCGGTTCTTTAACTAGCTTGATGGTAGTTACTTCTTGCTGCACCGTGATTAAGGTCTGCCTGAGGAACGGTGTTTCCGTTACCACCGCAATTTATTTGCACCAGTAGATGGCGGCACAAGAGCACGAATGAATGAGAGGGCACAGTTGTCTGCGGCTTCTGCATGAAAGACAATAAAGCTTAAAGGACAATTCCAGGCAAAAACAGATCTCTCACTTAGCTTAGCTTAGAGCTTCCAGCCAATCAAACGACTTTATTAAACAGCTCTAAATCACTTCTGTCTTGCTCTACATCTGAAGCCAGATTACTTCATACACAGCCACACAGCTGTAAGACACCCCTGTACTATGATGTTTGCATGGCAACTCTGGTTAGGATTTAACAGCTCATTCAAATATTATGAAATACATTACTGTGTGTTGTACTGACTCATCCAAGTATGATGTAGGTTTTATTGCCTGTATCCACTGGGATGACTTGGCTGGGTATCAGCAGCTGATAATGTATAATGTTGAGGTTCCTGGGAAAACAAATAGATGATGCAAAAGATAAAATGATTTGTAATCTTGTGGTGATCAAAGTAATAAATCAATCACTTTCTTTTCACGGAGGATTTTTTTTTTTTCAAGACTTCTAAAATGCTGAACTACTTACTTTGTAATGCTGGGACAGGGCAGTAATGTTCCATTACTTCTACTATGTGTTTCAGTAGTGGTTGAAGAATCTATTGTTGACTTCCCATCCAGAGAAATCTCCACCACCAACCCTGGAAACTCTGTGAGAATGAGTGAATAATAATAGAAAGTGAAGAGGCACATGTAATGTTGAGGTACAATAACTGGATTTTGACCATGATAGTTGCTACCGAGCTGCTTAGAAAACTGCTTCAAGGCAGTTAATGATTGTAAGAACGACTACACTGATCCATGCTTGGACACGTTTTGTCTTCTTGCACCTCTGTACAGCTGGCTCAGAAGTCAGGGTCAGCTGCTGAACAGCATCTCTGCTCCAGGTTGGGATTCAGGGTGTGTTTTCACTTTTGGAAAGGTGAATTCTGGATTGTCAGCAGGTAGGGTGTAGGCAAGTTCATTCAGGTGCAATGGAAGTTACAAGCAATGCAATCTGATTAGTTTTAATGATAATCACTGCTAAACATCCTGCTACAAACAATTATAATTACTTTTTTTTATTATCATACGAGGTGTACCATTGACAAATGTGTGCATGTACTGTCTGCTTTGGAATAAATCATTATTGGTTGCCTGAACCTGTTGTTGACCCTTCTGGAAATCTATACTTACTCACTACAGGCATCGTGAAGGGATGGGCTAATCTGACGATGCCAAAATATTTGTCTTAACACACCCAGTTTTTTCTGACATCCATGCCATATTTTGATAACACAACTGTTGAGTGAAACTGAGTAACACAACATCAAATGACACATGTAGACCTGTAGATTATATAAATTACCTACAGTATGTACAACATGTTACCAAGACAACTGTGACATTACTATTCTGTATAATTACTCTTCTTTCTTTGTTTCCACTACAGTGGAAGTCTCCAATGTTATTATACCTCAACCTTATGAGTGATTTGCAACGGGGGGGATGGCAGCTGTACCTGCCTGCACACATCCATCAATACGCTCAACGCTTTCCAAGTCTGTGCTAAACTGCATCCTGTTGGCAGTGGAGATTGATCTTTTTTGTATGTCATCTGTGATCACAGATGTGTTGCAATTCTCCACATCTGTCATGCAGCAGGGTTAGAGACTGCTCCTGCACTAAAGCCAACCGACTAAGTGGAACATCCTGGACTGTGCTGCTAGGGCTGCTGGGAGTTCAGTACCTGTGCATCCTTGGGAGAATTGCAGGATTAAAACCTTGTGGAAGGCCAGAATTAAGTCTTGTGATGATTTGTGTCCATTTTGCTGTCTTAATATGTGAATCGCGAAATGTCACAGAAAGTGAAGATGTGCATTTTTTTAACACTTTGTTTTTCACACAGCTTGACCCAATCGAATATGTCCTGACATCAGCTCCTGTGTGTGTTTCAACAAACAGCCAGAGACTTATGATCGACAGAACAGATTTGGACCCTGGGGCCAAAACAAGCCAACTAAGGATGAAGATCATGCAATATGACTGAAAGCCCAAACAGCAACTAAATGGACCTAAAGAATAGATTTGGTTTACTATATGTGGTGTCATTTTAGCAAAGAAGGCGAGCTAACTCAACCCAGATGGTGATCAAAAATCTCCAGTTATTTCGCGCTAAATGTATCATTTTGTAAATGTCACTTCATTCTGAGTTAAAAACACATTTCTTAACAAATCATCAACCGCTCCAGTATGTTTTACAAGCTTCGAACGCAAATGAATGTCTTCGAGTCTTTCTTCCCCAACAGAAGTAAACTAAATAAACGTGAAACGAGAGGCGGAGCACACGGACAAAACAGCTGCGTTACAAAGAGCCCATTCATATACATTTGTTTGACTCTGGCAACAAACGAACAGGTCAGTGACTTAAGTGTTTCCAAATGGTACCAACAAGATCAAACCTATTACACAGTCAACATGCACACTCATTTAGTTGAGACATGCCAACAGTTATGAAAAGCTCAGACTTTACATTTCTAGATGAAAAAACTGTCCTACATCCTGTAAAGTGCTATGTCAACACAGCTAAGGTATGGTGCCATAGTGCTCGGGCTTAAGGGACAAATGATTTGCTAAAATCTTCCCATCCTGTTTGATTCACTGAACATTTTTTTCAGGAAGATCACATGAATAACACTGAACGTCTGCCAACTTTAGTGTGTATAGCCGCCGGCACAGTCTCCATATCTATAGACAAATTACTATGAATGACTAATCTGTATTCACACATTATAATATACCTTAAGAGAGAGAAAAGAGAGGAAGAGTGCAGTGGAGGGACTGGAAACGTGAAAGCATGTAAAGAGAAAAACAGGCTGAGAGGGGAGAAAAGACAGAAAGCAGGGATCGAAAAAGAAAGCAAAGAGAAAGTGAGAAAAGAAAGAAAACAGTGAAAAGGAGAGGGGTGCAAATGTTTCCAGCAGGATTAGCTGTGTGAGATGGAGGTAAGCAGAAAGAGTGAAGGAGCGTAGGTGTGGGAGGAGATGAAGAAGTGGTAAGCAGCATTCCTGACTAAACAGTTAACAACAGTACGAAAAAGAAGTTAATCTGAAATCCAGATGCCTTCAGGACCAACAGAGGGTCAAAGTAAAACACACACACACACACACACACACACACACACAGCAGTCCATCCCTTCTCTCGCTCTCTCTTTCACAGACCTCAGTGGCTTTACAAGTCAGGAAAGATCAACAGGACTAAAACATCAACTGGATACTTTTTTACGCTTGTTTATCTTGTAAAACTCTGACTTTCCAGCCTCGCCCAACCTGAAGGACTTTTTTTGGGGGTTATTTTGTACTCAAACAGTTTTGTTTCCTTCTGGAGGAATTTCCAGGTGAGTCTCTCTTGTGATTTTTATAATGAGAACTTGTTAAACCCTCCCAGATTTAAAACTAACTTTTACAGATGCTGTTGTTTGCCTTCAGGTTTCTTCTTTTTTCTTTTTAAGATTTGAAGATTTTCTTTGCATGTTGGTGCAATAACTATTATGGCATTTAAAACAAGTTAAATAGGTGGAAGTTGTCTACAGAGGTGACATTTACAGAGACGTATTTGCCTATGCAACATCAGAGAATGCTGTCGCTCTCCGAAATGTGATTTCATACTCTGTCAAGTAGTGAAAGATGTGGTTGGTGTCACCGTATTTCATCTGTTGATTGACTTGCGTTGAGTGAAATTAGCAGCAGACAACAGTCCTGTGCTGGTTATTTATGAGCATTCTTTCCAACTGCAGGTCTGCATACTAAGCAACCCTATGTCCATAAGTAGGAAAATTGAAATAGAGCTCATCTTCAAAAGGTTTTGCATTTCTCTGATCTACATTTTTTTGCACCCACCAAAAACTATAGTACAGTTTCCATATGATTGTGTTCAAAGAGCATCTTGATGTGCTGTCTGCAAGACACAGAGCTTTGTGTCACACACAGCCTGTTGCTGGTAAAGTTTGTTTACCATAACCAGGTCCTTTGGCATTCCAGTCATTAGTAGTAATAAGCACTTGCGGCAAAGTAAACCCAGTATAAATACACTCTGAAGTATTTATTAGTCCCATACAGCTTTGTTGCTTTCAGACGTCAGACTGCACAAAGTCAAAGTCCCTGCGTGCACCTGATCTTCTCTCCGTGCAACAGCAAGTCGTGCTTGATCTCTGAGAGATTTACAGCCAAAACTTGGAGAGGAAATCTGAAAGGAATCTCAGTTTGAAAATAGTTAAAGCTAGTAATTAACATCCAGTCCCAGGATTTTGGTTCTCATTCAGTGTACTTAATGTAAATTAAAAGCTCTGATACATGACACAAGCAGGGGAAAAAAAAAAAAAACTTTTGCAGAAAAGCCATTTGTTTCATATTTTTGCCTTTTTAACGTCAAGAAATGATTTCAAAAATCAAAGTTGACTCAATTTATTCTGAGTAAATGTTTCCAGAAATGATTAAAAGCGTATATCTTCATGCAATAATTTAAAATAAATTACCATAAGCCAGATGTATGTGAAGTGAGTATAAGCCTAATGATGATGATCAACATGTAACTACTGCATATTCTATAAAATGTATTAATACATGTCGGTCAGTCATAATATGAAACTAACTTTCTTAATAAGGTTTTGGAGACAGGGTTGGTATCCAATAGCAACACTCTGCACATTATGTTGAAAGAGATTTTTTTTGAATGAAGATATATGGGCAGCATATGACGCTGGAAAACATGTGGGAATCATATCGTAGTCTTTTCTTAACATGTGTTATCTTGAAAAGAGCAGCTGTGACTTGGCTGGCAGTCGGTATAACGCATTTGACGTAAAGATGCATAGGCCTCTCAGACATTCTTGAAGGAATACACCACGTATTAAGGAGATCGGTCTGGCTTTTGATCAATTTTAAGTGATGCTGTAGACACTAAATCAATCAGGAGTCTTAAAGAGACGGGAATTTAGTCGTGGTGCTATATGCTAACACATTACATGTGGACAATGGAACAGAGCCAACCGTTAATGCCATTAATTACACACACAGTGCAAGTCCAGCTGTCACAAAAGTTAAAAAGGAGAAAAAAGTATTGATGACATACAGTACACTAGAGCATATTTTCAACATGCAACATCACAACTTGAGACACTTTGTCAACTCAGGTTAGGAGGACATCCTTACTGATCGTCATCATTGAAGACATAGTTGACACCAACAAGCCTACAAGTACAAGCGAGTACAATGAGGCCATGGAAGCATCACTCTACAATATGTGGAGCGATGATGCTGAAGTTTAAAATAACCAGCCAATGATCTGCTGCCAGGGTTCACTTGTTCTCTACTTCTATTAAAAACTGCTACTAGTCCTTTTAAGATACTCCTGCCTTTGCTGTTTCTGATCATGCTTCCTTTGTTCAGTATTTTATTTTCCGCTGTCTTTTCCTTTCTCTTTGTGGCAGCATGACTTTGACTTCTGGCATATTGTTTAACAGTATATCGCCGAAGAACTTGATGATTGTAAGATGGAAAGAAAGCAAGATGGAATTAAGGATGTACTGTATGTTGGCAGTACTGAGATCATACACTACCATACATATGATTTTGATAAGAAGGGGGTTGAACAGTGCTCTGGCCCTTTTACTGAAGGAAAAAGCACTTTATCTCTGCCAGGTGAGAATTTGGAGGGGGACTAAGTGATTCCATAGTGCAGGGGAAACCCTTTTCTTATCTCCTTCTCTTTCTCTTTTCTGCCTTAGCTTTCCTCTCTTCTTTTAACATGTTTCCTTTCCTTTTTCTCACTCTTTCTCTGTATTTCTCTTTCTGACTCCTGTCATGTCCTTGCCTGTACTCTCTCCGTGTCTCCAGTGTGCTAACACAGAGAGCTGGTAAAGCCATTAGAGAGGAAGAGCAGGAGCAGAGAACCAGGTTTTACCTGTGATCATAGCAGATTGACACTGAATGGACACCTTTACTGCTCTGTAAAATCAAGGTAGAAGCAAGTGAGGATTACTGAAGAGCTGTGTGTGACAACTAATAAAGTATATTCAATATCCTCTCAACTGATGACCAGATTTACACTGACAGTATGGAGCATTAATAGTTAAACCTATGACCAGTGTCAGATGCTAAGTGTGAATTTCTATGAACTCATGTTCATGTTTAAAAATGCATGTCCATTGTTAAAGTGTACTTGTGCATGATGCTGAATCCCTCCCAGTTGCAGGACCTTTGTTCTGCAGTTGACCCTGACCTCTGAACTCACTGTGGAGGGAGCTGTAAAATTCCCATCTCCAAAGTCAGATTTGGAAAAGGAAACATCTTCTTGACTTCCACTTTCCAGACGAGAGGTCTCATGGTTACAGCCAGTGGCGCAAAAAGTGGGTATGCACTGCCAAAGCGATGGGGGAACAATAATTTCGAGTCGGCATTTTCTGTATTTAACAGCTGTTTGTGTATGTGTAAATGATATGATCAATAACAGAGGGGCATGTCACTAATTAGGCGCCCCTTCGCTCCCTCACCTCTCCTCTCCTCCTCTCCCACACACACACACACACACACACACACACACACACACTATAAGCGTTCCAGTGCGCGCCCCTCCGGGCACGCGCTGGCGCGGTTTTTTTTCCATTCATTTGAATCGCGTTGTCACAGCTAAAGATGGAGAGGCAGAAAAAAAGCTGTCCAGAGCACAAAGCAGAAAACGGAAGAGGGAGAAGGAGAAAGGTTTTGAGGGGATGAAAAAAAGCTTTTCGAGGTGGTTGAAAGACAGTGGTTAAGTTATGTCAGTGTATCAAGAGGAGGCTTGTAAATATTCAGGATAGCAAAGCTACTAGCAAAACGACAGGTCCAACTGTGGGAGGAAGGACTTGATACACGTTCTTCATTCTTTCAAAACTTCACTTTATTTAGATGTCAGGAATATGGTTTCATTTAGTGACGTTTTAGATTCGTTTCCAATGAGATATTATTGATATAACTGCCTCTGTGTCAGTTGATGTTTAATATAAGTTCCTACTTATTTTGTTTTTGGTTCCTACCTACCTGCATGTAAGTTAATGATGATGATAATTCCAGCACTGGTCATCATAAAAAGGAACCAGAGAGGCACTTTAGGTGCATGGTTTTCAATGTTATTGTCGACACAGTCCTGCAAGAGTTGTCTGACAGGTTTTCCAATCTTCAGCTTGTGTCTGAGAAATTTAAATTCATCACTAAAATGGAGCACATGACACAAGCTGAGGGGGGGGGGGGGGGGGCACCTGTAATGTGTCTGCATATCCCTCAGAAAGGAGGTAGTTGCGCCCCTGCTGTAGGTGATCAGTGCAGTGTAACAGTGCAGCGCAGTGAGACAATGCAGTACAACAAATGCAGTGAAGCGAAACAATGCAGTGCAACAAATGCAGTGAAAGTAACAATGCAGTGCAATAAATGCAGTGAAACGTAACAGTGCAGTGCGTAAAATGCAGTGCAATAAATGCAGTGTAACGTAACAATGCAGTGCGTAAAATGCAGTGCAATAAATGCAGTGTAACGTAACAATGCAGTGCAATAAATGCAGTGTAACGTAACAATGCAGTGCGTAAAATGCAGTGTAACGTAACAATGCAGTGCGCAAAATGCAGTGAAATGTAACAGTGCAGTGCGTAAATTGCAGTGCGATAAATGCAGTGTAACGTAACAATGCAGTGCGTAAAATGCAGTGTAACGTAACAATGCAGTGCGTAAAATGCAGTGAAGCGTAACAGTGCAGTGTGTTAAATGCAGTGAAACGTAACAGTGCAGTGCGTAAAATGCAGTGCAATAAATGCAGTGTAACGTAACAATGCAGTGCGTAAAATGCAGTGCAATAAATGCAGTGTAACGTAACAATGCAGTGCAATAAATGCAGTGTAACGTAACAATGCAGTGCGTAAAATGCAGTGTAACGTAACAATGCAGTGCGCAAAATGCAGTGAAATGTAACAATGCAGTGCGTAAAATGCAGTGTAACGTAACAATGCAGTGCGTAAAATGCAGTGAAGCGTAACAGTGCAGTGTGTTAAATGCAGTGAAACGTAACAGTGCAGTGCGTAAAATGCAGTGCAATAAATGCAGTGTAACGTAACAATGCAGTGCAATAAATGCAGTGTGACGTAACAATGCAGTGCAATAAATGTAGTGTAACGTAACAATGCAGTGCGTAAAATGCAGTGAAGCGTAACAGTGCAGTGTGTTAAATGCAGTGTAACGTAACAATGCAGTGCGCAAAATGCAGTGAAATGTAACAGTGCAGTGCGTAAAATGCAGTGCGATAAATGCAGTGTAACGTAACAATGCAGTGCGTATTATTGAGCTGATCACCTGCTGTAATACATAAAACAAAAGTCTGTAATAAAAGTCTAATATTTTATAAGTCCATGAATAAATAAGATGTATACACGTAAACATTGAAGGGGGGGGGGGGGGCACCTGTAATGTGTCTGCATATCCCTCAGAAAGGAGGTAGTTGCGCCCCTGGTTACAGCAACATGTTCCTGTTCAGTGTTCTGTTGGAAAATATTCATTTGATACAAACTGAAACCAATGGAGAGGTTGACTGATTTCTATATAAGTTAATGTGTTTGTCAGATCAGGAAGTCTGCAGTGTGTGTGTGTGTGTGTGTGTGTGTGTGTGTGTGTGTGTGTGTGTGTGTGTGTGTGGAAAGCATGATTATCAGTCTGTCGTTGGAATGATAATAGCATGTAAGGATTACATTTTAGAGCAGCTTCCTCCTATCTTTCTGTAACACACACACACACACACACACACACACACACACAGCTGTTATGTGAATTAGCCTCCCTGTGAGCCTGTGAGCAGAGACACAGAGATATAAGAGGAAACTTAACCCCCAAACTGGCCTCTAATGACTTCAAATATGTGTGTGTTTGTGTGTGTGTGTGTGTGTGTGTGTGTTGTTTTGTTACCTATGAATGCTTCTCTTTAATTTTCTCCACTTATTTTTTCTCTCATCTGAGTGTTTTGTCTACTGGGTGTGTATGTGTGTGCTGCCAGTGAGCATGGTAGCATGTGATTAGTATGTTAACATTTAAACCAATGCAGTCACATTGCACTATAAGAGAGTAACCATAACAGTGTCCAATGTTAAGTGGTTATTTTCCGCTTATAGTCATTGCATTCTGTACAAATATACACATATTTCTAGTTTTGAACATATAAATTCTACAATTCTACCTCTATAAATGTCTTCCTTCCCTTTTCCCTTTTTCACTCTTTCTCTCCTCAGTTGATTTGTGGGTGTACCAGCTCAGACTTGTGCAAAATAGTTATTACTGCAATCTATTTTACAAGACATTATGATAATTTTCTCTTTCATCATGTCTAGCCGGAGCTTGAAATGAAATCTGAGTTAGTTTTTTCCCTTTTCCAGGAACTCATTAGGTGTCAAAAGTCAAAAGATGAATATGTATGGATCCCTGTGAAAACACACATTATGTCCATGCATGACTACCTTAAAGCTGCAACCCACAACTCAGCTGCTCTGACTATGTTCTAAAAGTCCCAGCACCAAATAGACAACTATAGCAACTAGCTGGTGAGGATAGCAGAACATTTAGAATCTTAAGAGTCATATATTTCCCTCAGAAGTAAAAGGCAGGACACAAACACGCTAATATTGACATGATATCTGTGCATCTAAATCAATTAATCTCTTCCTGCAGGTCTATTAATGGCGTGAGCGGTCACACAGCCATCCAGTCATGGCGCTGTGGTGGTACACTAAGATCTTCTGCAGGTTGGCTGCAGCATGGTTTCCCCTGCTCCTCTCATCACTGCTATGGCTAACGGTAAACTTCTTCTTTGTAGACTCGCTTGACTTCATGTGGTTGGTTGTACAAATCATCATAACTTGAGTCACTCAGAATAAAAGACATGTGAATTGGCTTACCTGTAGTAAGTTTCATTATCAGCCAGCAGTGAGATGAATGGTTTTTTTTTATAAAGGTGATTACTGTTATATTGTATTATTATGTTGTATATTGTGTGCATTAACTGTATTTCCTAAAAATCTTGGCTTGAAGATGCAAGAATCATCTTAAAACTTCATGTAAACAGGTCCATGAGGGCACCATGTTAATGCACTCAGTCCTTTTTATACCAGCCCTGAGTATGTGCTCTAGTATTTCTTTCCAAACTGTCAGTGCCTACACAGGTCTGAGCAAATACTGTTGGCTTCTCCTTCTCTTATCTTATCTTTTCTGAATTGCATGTGCCTACTGCTTTCTCATACCTCCAACTAATCTATTTCTCTTCCACTACTGCTTTCTCATACCTCCAACTAATCTATTTTTCTTCCACGCCCTTTTTATTTTCATAACATCTTGTCCTAATGCTTTCTTTTTGTTTACCTTTGTTTCTCATCCCATCTTCCCCCCTCGCCCTGCAGATCTCCCCTGTCCATGCCGTCCCATCCTGCCCACGGAGTTGTAGCTGCTCAGGCGTTAAAGAGGTCCACTGTACATTCAGACACCTCACAACTATACCAAAAACCTTCCCTAAAGACACAGAGAGACTCAACCTGGGGTAAGACTCAACCACTCTGTAAGGGGGAGAAAACTAAACACCCTACAGGAAATAGGTTGGAATGTGGTGTAAGTGTCAGAGAAATATTTTCATCAGCCAACAAATGATCAACAGACTTCAGTAACTCACAAACCAAAAACACCGCGGTGTGTGCTTTTTAGTTGCTCAGATAGCGTCTATTATTGTTTTCTGATCATGTTTTTATGCAATGGAGAAGAAGAGAAAAGAAGAAATTATTCTCTTGGCTCAGGTTAGCTCATGAAAACATATTGCTACTTGCCATCCCTTTGTTTTGTCAATCAGCCTTAAGAGCAAAAGACGCCAGTTCTAAACCAATAAAACAATCAGCATATAGCCTATGGTGCATTTAATTTGACTCCATCTGCTTTAAACCCAGAAGATAAGGACACCAGCATGTGGTACTAAACTAACTCCAGAGTGAAGATATATTCTAATTACTTCCATGTGGGTCTTTGTATTGTGGTTGGAGCTTTCACTGCCCTCCAACACATCGGAGTAACAGCCCAGCCACTATTTTGTATATGACAAATTGCCTTATCTAATAATTGGCTCCAAACAATATGTATTTACATGGCATGCAGCAGCCAGAGTCACACAAACAGGTGGCGTGCCATTTACATGTGAAGCTCTCTTGTGGGAAAAGGCTATTGCTGCATTTCAGGTGCATTAAGTTTGTGCTCAGAGTGGCTCTCCAGCCCCTCACTGCTAGATCTAATGTTTTGATGTGATGTAGCATTTCAACAGGTAAATGGTTACTGAAGATACTTTATGTGTTTTGTGCCAAGCTTCAGCCAACAGGAGGCAAAATGTCTTCATATGTGCTCCTGTATTGTAGGAACAGCTGTCAACACATTCCAGATAATCTCTTACACCAAGTGTGTAGTCAGCAACACACTGTAGAGACTATGTCAGGAGGGGTTTGGCAACAGCAAGTGTTATATTAATATTAAATTACACCACCCCCTTCAGGCCAAATTGAATAAAGTAAGAGATATGAAACAGAAATGAACCCCGGGGAAATTCAACGAAAATAAATTAAGCCAAAGCAACACATAAAAGCTGCAGCCTCAGAGCAAGCTACCACCTGCTCTCTTCCTATAGACCACTGAATGGCATTTTACCTTCACCTTTTTACCCAACATGGAACATATTACCTGTCAGGTAAGTGAGGTACACATAAACCAGTAAACAACCTGTAAACAAAGATAAACCACACATAACAATCAATGTATTCAATCAAAAACCCGACAAATGAATGGAAACACCTGACTGAAAATAATACTGTTATAACACACATGGGAACAGAGCTGTCTTTAACTGTTGTAAAGAGATACTGCAGAGTGTAAACACCCCAAAAAACACTGAGAGCACATATAAACCAACACATGGAATATAATACGCCACTGCCATAAGTATCTAAAAGTTGGACAAATGGACATGATGGTTGTGTCTTTGTGCGGCAGAGGCAGTGTCTGTTCTAATGGGAATAAAGGGAATTTCTCAAGGACACCTCAGCAGAGCAGACGTTTGGAGGGGGACCGAATGTACAAGAAGCTAACACACACTAGACCACCCTGCTGACTTTAGCTTGGCTTTAGCAAGGCTTGTTTGAACTCGAATGAAAACAGCACTAATAAATGAAAGTTTCCTTTCAAAGGAAATACTGTTGATTGTTCAGTAACTGACATGATGGATGGCATGGACCACCTACAAGAAACGACCCCAAAGCAACTCCAGAGTAATTTATGGTCATGAGAAAAGGGGTGTTGACATCTGATAGCCAGCAGTTCGTCATGCTCTGGAATAGTGACAGTTTGGGATTAAGCAATTTCTCCATATGCATAAACATGATATGGTGATGATGAACCATTTAAAAATGACACAAGGAGGTCTGGCATGAATACGGCTGTAGTCAAATGAACTTGACTCAGCTCCAAGTCACCTCTAATTGTAAAGGTACTTAATTTGGGACTGCATGGGATTGTACGTTGGCCTGGTTCACTTGTAACTGAACACTGCTGAGCCTTACGTACATAAGATTAACAAAGGAAAACAAAAGTCTACATGTAGCGCTCAAAGCTCTAGTATGTTTGGCAGGATTGTCGCGCAGTGTCTGTTCCCTACATCTTTCCAGTGTTTGAATTGGGGCAGCTGCTATTCAACTATTCAACTGTACTTCTGAAGCTGTGGCCAGGTGTTTGGGGATGAGAGAGAGGTAGGCAGTACGCATCTTTGTTTATTCTTCATATAACCTGTTTAATCACATCTATGAATATTGTCAGCCAGCAAGTCCAGTTGTCCTTGACTTGACTTAGACTTTCTGGACACTTCAACCATCTTTTGTGCGTACAATCAAGTAAATATGTTTGAGAAGAGATTGCCCGATTGTGCCTCCACTAGCCAGCCTTTTCATGTTGTGCTGCATCCCACCCCTGAGGCTGTCAACTTCGTTTCAGGGGAGTATTCAAAGTTTTCATTTATTTAAATAATCACCTTAATAAGATAATTGTCAACCTTTGGACTTCAGTGTGCTTTAACATGCTTCATATGTTCTGTGAAAGTCTGGGACTACTGTATACCGGAGGAATGCATCAGGTTTAGTTATGGTATATGAGCAAAGCACTAACACTGCCAAGGTTCAAAGTTCGGTTCCCAATGCTGAAACCTACACTAGAAATATGTGCATTCATGGTACTGAAAGACACAGGATGAAAGTGACCACTAAGTGATCTATTGTGAAATAGCTGTTTTATTAATGGCAATGGAAAAAATGCAAACTCCAGAAACTCCCATATGTGTTCAATTGGGTAGGGATAACTGCATCCTGGGAATGTTGAGAGTTTTACAGCTTAGGATCTCACAATCAGATAGTAGACAATACCGTGCTGATTCCTGTAGTTGGAAGGTCTGACTAACTCACAATCCACAATGCGTGTGGATCAAGCATCTGCTGTTATATACCGTACTTGGCAATCGGTTTGACTCTGTTGTAATGTGTTGAAACCCGAAGACTGTCAGCTGCTTTATGTACCTGAGTCCTATTCACGCAGGCTGCTGCTGCTTTAAATTGTTACTTTGATGCTGTCGACAAGGAGGCAAAACAAATACCAGAAACTCCTGCCTATACTGAATCACTTTTATATAACAGTATCCTGCGCCAATATCTACTGTACATTGGTGCTTTCTTAGATAAAGAAAATACATCACAAAAACTGTTTCCTCTGCCTTGCACATGGTGAAGTTTTAAAAATAAGGAATTCATTAGGGGTCAAAGGTTGACTGACGTCTCTGTCAGACCTTTTTCTTTCTTTCCATCCCTCATTCCTTCCAGCTCTCTTTTTTTCCTTTAATTAAAAAGTCACATGCAAGCTATTTTAATTTTAGTGTCCTACCATTCTGGCCCACTGCTGACCTTCTGTTACTCTTCATCTCGATAACTGCTCCTGTTTATTTTCCTATCTCTAACAGTTATAACAGCCTGATGGAGGTGGAGGGGTCAGAATTCAGGTCACTACAGCAACTGGAAATGCTCATGTTGCATGGCAACGACATTAGCACAGTCCACTCTGGGGCGTTTTACAGCTTGAGATCATTACAGGTATGTGTTAGCATGAGTGTGTCAGTATCTTAAACACAATACTATCACTTAAGCACTCTAAATGTGTCTTCAATCAATCAATTTCTTAGAGTTGTCAAAGCGTTTTGCATTTAAATAAATTATGTTGTGATCATAACAACAAAATAAATGTTTTTAAGTTTGCATGCCATCATTATCCAAAAATGTTGACATGAGTCATCTTTACACTCTGCAAGTGTATAAGTCTTTGTTTGCTGGCAGGACACTTGGTTGATTGTTGCATTTTGTGTACCACTGAACCATGAACTTGAGTCCAAATGGACCTGAGAGCAACTGGACCTGCACTTGAGACTGAATTATGTGGCTTCATTTCTAATTGTGGCCTTCAATTAAGAAATAAGTCTCATAAATTAGAGAAGAATTTGTGGTTTCTTGGACAGTCTGTTCAGGTCCAATAGTTCCAACAGATTCAAGTCAAGGGAAAGTGGTTAAATAGTTGTTTGCTGATGTGCTGCCTCAAATTTATGTCAAACCATAGATTGTTTGCATCTGTTACCTTTTTCAGACCTGCCTCTGAATCGTAGCTGCAGTAAATCTGGTTAAAAACTGACATGACTGGACCATAAATGGAAACTCTTATCAAGTTTCATGGCCAAGTTCACTTCTGCTTTACATGAATCAAACTACATTTCTCTCTTTCAAGTGTGACATTTATCGTTTTCTGTGAGAGAGATGCTCAACAAAGAGCAAATCATGGAAAAGTATATAAAAGTAGTGAATCACACTCAGGCTCATTAATACCAGGAGCACCAGGAGGACTACTGTATGTCACCTGACAGGTGACCAGAAAGACAACTGAAATGAGATACAAATGTTTTGTCTGTTAGGCAACTGTTTTATAACTCTTTATCCTAAATAGCTTCATAAATAATTCGTAAATCATGACTGTGTTTATGAGTTTGACAATTTTAGTGTTCAATAAATGTAATTTTAATACAAATTCTGCATTTTCCAGATCTTGAAACTGAGTTACAACAAGTTAACATCAGTGAACCCTGGTCTGTTCAAGGGTCTTGTTAGTTTGATCCGTCTCCATCTGGACCACAACCTCATCAACTTTATAGAGCCATACACCTTCTCAGGTCTGACCTCCCTTAAACTTCTGCAGCTGGAGGGGAACCTTCTCAAAGAGATCCACCCTCATACCTTCATTACAGTATCAGTACTAGGAAGCTTTTGGACCTCTGGACTCAAGTAAGAAATTCAAAAAGAATGGATATTCATGGTTGAACATTGTAATAGAAGATAGATGCTTTCTTTGTGGAGTTTGCATGTTTTAACAACAACTCTCCTGTTTTAAAGACACATATTGTACACTGCAAAATGCGTATAGGTATGACGTTAACATACCTATACTTCAGTACTATATTTATTCCTCTGTTTTCAGCAAATATACATGGAAGGATAAACACCAGTCCTATATTATACCAGACCAATAAGTAAAGGAAATGATATAATGTTTTTGTCTCAGGCACTTACACCTGTCGGACAATCTGTTGGAGCAGCTCCCTGCCACAGCACTGAATACAGCTCCCAGGCTTGAGCTCCTCTCTCTGTATGGTAATCCTTGGACCTGTGACTGTCAACTCCACTGGCTGATTGAGTGGAGCGCCACACATGAAGGTAAAGACACAAGAATGAATACTCCAACTTTAGGAAATGTCATATTGTCCTCAGAACACAGTTCATGTTGCATATGAAGGACACAGCTACTCCTTAATAAATTGACTACTTTTGTTCCATATGATATATACAAATTACATTCATTACTTTTCTCATACAGAGTTTACATACACATGTGCACTCTCTCATTTGTCATTCCTTTGTTGCTCTGTCAATAATCATCTTTAACCAGTCCCATATGTTTGCTGGTTAAATTTCCCAGTTTTTGGGATTAATAAAGTATCTATCTATCTATCTATCTATCTATCTATCTATCTATCTATCTATCTATCTATCTATCTATTTCAGCAGAACGGTAGATAATATATCATTATGTCTATGGACTGCTTTATATGAAACAGGAGTCTTTGACTGAAATGTTTTATGGTTACATGAACTTAGACTGAACTCAGACTCACAAATAAATACAACACTATTTGCATTTTACAAACCCCTATAATCTTTATGTTTATTTTTTTCACATATACCCCCTTATTTTCCTATTCCTCATTTTTATTCCTTACTTTAATTCATCTTGCATCTTTACCTGTATACTCTCGTCCATCTACTGCCCCTTCCCTCTTATCCCTTTTCCTTCCTTTTTTCGTCTAAAAAACTTTTTTGCAATCATTCCCACTTCTCTTGCCCCTTTCTCTCACCTCCTCTCTCAGGGGTAATAAAGTGTCGGAAGGAACGTGAGCCAGGCTCCGGTGAGACTTGCCCCCAGTGCTTCTCTCCTCAACCCCTGAATGGGACCCTCTTGCTAGGATTGACTCCAGACAAGCTTACCTGTGAACGGCCAGCTCTTCGCTCCACCCTCAAACAGTGGGACAGTCCTTTGTGGGCTGAATCTGAAGCAGAGCCTGACCTTCCATATATTCGTGACTTTGAAAAGCCTTTTGGTCAGCTGACCATTGTTCTCTCTGACAGCCATGGAAACAATGCTCATGTAGCATGTGATGTACGCCACCCTGAAGACAGTCCACATATGTCTTGGACAGTAAATCCACGTTCACCTGGGGAGTTATCTATCAATGTATCACTGGTGACTGTCCTTGAGTGTGAGATTGATCGGGAGACATTGCAAAATCTGTGGCAATTAGTCGCATATTACTATGAAAGTCCTGCTATCTTGGTCAGAGGTCAACAAAGAAGTAACAACAGCAGGACAACTTATCAATATGTCCAAGCTGTGAATGAAAATTCCCCATATTTCACAGAATTAAAAGGTTATCTGGTAGGAGAACCTTCATGGCTGCTTCAACCCAGAATCACTTTGAGACTCAATAGAAGGCAGACGACAACCAAGAAACTGGTGATGGATTTCACCACAGTAATTACCAAGCACATTGATAGCCACAGAAGGCAGGAAGATGACAATGACCTTGCTCCTTCCTGGGCTCTGATTCTCCGTGGGACAGCGGGGCGAGTTCAGACTGCTCTTGAGGGTTCAAAGGTTCACTTAGAATGCAGTGTTGTGACTTCAGATCAAGAGGTAAAAGTGGAATGGATGTTTCCTGATTTGACCATTGTTGAAGATGCAACTGATAAAATTCATATTTCGGAAACAGGGGCACTTATAATTATGAATGCCACACGTTCTGACTCAGGCCTCTACCACTGCATGATCAGAACCAAAGCCGGTGTGGATTTGATGCCCTTGAGACTCACCGTCAAAGAACGCTTACTCAGCCCCACTGCTTACAATGGTCAGAAAATTGTGGTAGAAAGAGGACGCTCATTCTCTCTTCCTTGTGAAGTGACCTCAGTCCAGCCAAGTCAAACTATGTGGTACCTGCCCAAAAACCAAATTCTTCTTCCCACACAACAGACAAGAAGGGCAGAAGTAACAGGAAATGGGACTTTGGTGGTAAGGAAGTTGACACAAGAAGATGCAGGGGAATACAGCTGTCTGGCCTCCAATCTCTATGGAGTTGACATGTTATCACACATGGTGGAAGTCACAGGAGAGAAGGCCTCTGAAAAGTCCAAAGTACAGACGGAGAAAGAGCAGCCGATCTTACCGGTTGCCGCAGAGGAAGGGGAGGGTTCGGGGGGAGATTATCAAGAAATTATACGTTCTTTTGGTACGCAGTTCCCTAAGAGAGTGGGAACACAGCAAAGGAACCCTAGTCCTTCAAAAAGGATAAGAATTAAAGATTCAAAGAGAAAACCTAATAAATCTGTAAAGGAATTAGATCCAAATCGCTGGGCAGAGATATTGGCAAAAGCTAATGCTAAACCAAGTGTTGCTCTGCCTACAGAGCAGTCACTACCCACCACTGTAACTGTCCAATCAAGTCCGTCCAAACCTGCCACTACAACTACCATCTCTGCTACTGCTAGCAATCTCCAGTATACTACTATTCCCTATGTTAGGATAGAGCCAACAGAATTTTCCATCAGCACAAGAGCTAAGACTGAAACTCATTCAGCAGAGAAGAAAGAGGATAACGATAAGGAGTCTCAAACATTGAAAACACAACCAAAGGTTGTACAGACTGTGCCTGCACGAAGACCGGAATCATCCCTACACCATGTTGGTGGGATCACTGAAAAACCTGAAGCTACCACAGACTCTCCTGTTGCAAGAACACATCAGCAGGTTGACCAGGCAGAAAATCAGAGAGAGGGGAGAAGATTCTCCAACTTTGTTCCCGGTCGATCAAACAAGAGAAGGCCGCTTTACAGGAAAAGAAAACCACCAATGAGAAGAGTCCATCCACATCTAAACCCATACCACCATTCATCAAACAAGCCCCAAACAACAGTGCCCCCACCAACAACTACCATACCAACCACAACCACAACCACAACAACTACTACTACTACTACTACCACTACCACTACAACTACTCCTGCTACCACTACTACTACAGCTATACCTGCTACGACTACTACTATTACAACTACACCCGCTCCAATCATAGTCACAACTACTGAGTATGAGATAGAGGAGAATGAAGATGAATTTTATGAAGAATATAATTACAAAGACAGTGACAGTGTGGATGAAATAGAAGAATCAAACACTGAAACCCCTGATACCACTCATGATCTTGAGAGTAGTCTAAATACATTTCCATCAGCTAGAGAAAAAAATACCCATGTAGGTAGCTCTGCAGATAGACATAATTTACCTAATCAAAATACAATTGTTACTACAAAGCTAGAAAGTACCCCACATCCAACTGACCGGACTGTTGAGGAAAAAGAGACAGACACTGTAACGCTAAGCAAATTGGAGAGACAGAGATTAGGCAGTAGAGAACAAACTGAGGAAAAGGGCAGAGATCATAAAAATCTTGCAGAAGAGATAACAGCAATAGAAGGGCAAGAAAACCACAAAACAGAAAGAGAGAGCAGTGAAAGAAACACAGATAATGCCAAAAAGGAGTGGGTTACACAGAGCTACAATACACAGGATAGCATCCGGTTAACGACCCAAAATAGACCAAGACCTAACACTCAACCTTCACTAGAACAAAATCCACCAAACCAAGCAAAAGTCACATCTTCCAAAGTCATTACTTCACATTCAACACAAGACAGAACACGACAATATGTCACCCAGAAGGAAAATACAGAAGTGGATATGCCAAAAGCAAAGCCTGAGATCCACAGTTTCCCCATAATGGAGCCAATTCACCCCTGGCTCCACCCAGAACAACCCTCTTCCCGGACATCACATACACACCAGGACAGAAATACTGGAAAACAGGGTGAAGTGAATCCCGGCCGGCATTCTCAGCTTCCCCGCATACCCCCAACTTCCCACTGGCCTTCACACCACCATCATCATTATCATCATTACAAACCCCCCTCCCCTTCCTGGCCAGGTCAAAGGTCATTTCCTCATCCCAGACATGGTAAATGATTATTAATAAATTGTGTTTTGAATTAGGTGTAATGACCAAATGTGATTCATATTAAGTGTAACAGATTAATTAAAAAAAGAGGTAATTATATTAACTGGCCAATATATTTAATAAAAACAAATATTATGTTGGCTTCGTATTATGTTATAATATATCCTTGTAACTCTGGTTGGCATGCAGGGAAATGTTTTTGATCAAAGGCTTACTTCCTGTTTCTAGGTACTGGGTCACACCTTGTGCCCACACATCGACCGTGGCTTTTGCCCCACCCCTGGGTTCCAAGCCCAGTTGTCACCAACAGACCAGAAATTACAGCTGAAACAGTGAAGCCTACACTTTCTGAATCATCTGGAAACTCTAGATTCACAATCTCCAGTCCCCACCTGTCGCAAAAAACTCTTCAAAATCATCACATTCATAGCAGGACCCAAACCAGAGATCAACTGTTTCTATCAAGGCTGAGGAACAGATACAGACAGGTGGGTCTGTAGTTGTGAGTAGTTCCCTAGTCTCAAAATAGTTATTTAAATGTTAACAAAGTGCAAACGCATGGAAATGTATTAATTAACAACAGGATTAGAAAAGTCAGCACATACAGTGTCAGTTTGCTAATATGTACAGCACAGCTATTAAAGGAGTTGGACTACATGGCTTTCACACCAACAGTGCTTTGTTTTAATTTGCAACACAATTGCTAATGATGGCGATGATGATGAATTAGGTCAGTACTATAATAATTAATCATTTTGATTTAGAACTCTGATTTGAATTTTTCCAGGCGCAGCTCGATCGCATTGCTCAGCTTGGGAGGATGGTGACACCCAAACCTCACACTAGCTACCACAATCCTCCATCCTCCATCACACACAAACCAAACCCTCCATCCCTACATAGACCCTACACCCCCAGACCACTATCACCCACTGCTTCCTACACCTACACCCTGCAACCTCTGAAACCTGCTAAACCTTCATCATCCTCATTCTCTGGCCCTGGGCACCCCATCACCTCAGGGTATGGAGGTCAGTGGCCTGTCGGAGGTAGGTGCATAATTGCAGAGATATAGGTTATATGTTTATAGTTATATATAATATATTATTTAAGTGTTAATACATTTTAATTAGTAATTATGATATTACTTTTGCTGTTCAAATGTGTCTGTAGCAGGACGAATCAGCTCTCGGCGTCCCACAGCTGCACCTCCTTTCCCATGGGTATTGGGAGCTGGAGGTAGTGGGGTGAAGCCCCGCATTACCACGGTAACCACAGCTAGTGTGTCAGTGTTGGCAGAGAGTGATGTTGTTCTGCCCTGCAAAGCAGTAGGGAATCCTGAACCCAACATCGCATGGACCAAAGTCTCCACAGGTAAGAGACACAGATGGAGAAAGAAAAAAAAAAGAATTTAAATCTCTCCCTCCTCATTGTCTTATTGTTTTTGATCTTTCGCTCAGGTGCCAGCATCCCAGCTGACACCAAGCACGGTCCCCGTTTTGAAGTCTTCAAGAATGGAACTTTTGTTATCAAAAAAGTCCAGCTTCAGGATAGAGGCCAGTACCTATGCACAGCCCAGAACAGGTTAGGATCGGATCGTGTAGTGATCACCTTAGCCGTCCAGACTGAGGCACCTAAGATTCAACCTCCCAAGTCCACACAGATAGCAATCTACTTAGGAAAAAGTGTGACTCTTGATTGCCTTGCTTCTGGAAAACCACCAGCCCAAATTTCCTGGATTCTTCCGGACAGAACATTTGTCCGTGAAATGGGGTCTGTGCACACCCTTCTCTCTCCAACGTCTCTGCTTCAAAATGGAACCCTGCAAATACACTCTGCCAATTTCTCCAGTAAAGGGGACTATAAATGTATTGCAAGCAATGCAGCAGGTGCTGATACAATTACTTATCATCTCCATGTGGCAGCGTTGCCTCCAAGTATCAGTGAAGGACCAAAGGATGCTGTGACCATCCAGCCAGGTATAGTACAGAAATGTCAAGTCAAACAAAATAACAGTCACTAATATGGTGATATATTCCTATAGCAGAAAGTTGCTCTTAAACTAATAAAATCATACCCAACCAGGCAGGAGCATATATGTCCATTGCTCTGTGAAGGGTGAACCAGTCCCTACTCTGAAGTGGATACTTCCAGCAGGTGTCCATGTGAAGCCATCACAGTTTCTGGGACATAGGCTCTTTGTCTTCCCCAATGGGACACTGTATGTGAAGAATGTTTCACCAGCTGATGCAGGGAGGTATGAGACGTACATTTACTTCAGTCTATTTTCATATGATTCTGCCTGTCTATACACTGTTAAATGTCTGGTTGAATGTGTGTAGTTACACTACTTTAAGCCAAGAATGTAGTTTTATTTAACCCACTTAATAAATACATTAGAATGTGTTATTTATCACTTTACATGGTTAAATGATGATGTAATGAAAATAATGATTTCCCTCTAAACCTTTATGTCCGACAAATTAAGGTGCATGTTATTTAGAAGTATATTTTTTCTAAAGCTTGTCAAATTGATAGTATAAGTATAAATGTATAAATTTTTTCTTAAACCCAAGTTTAATGAGATGAAGTTATAAGCCAGCATACACTACAAATGCTATACAAAATTATTTTCAACATTTGTGAACTAAAAGTTCAGTCTCATACATTAATGAGAATAACTTTCTATAACATTGAGTATCACTGATATAAAAAGAGCTATAAAGGCCCCTCTATCCTTTGACTTTGTTTTAAGTGTTACCATATGGTTGGCATTTTTAGTGACATTTCTTGATACCTAGTGAATGTATTGGCATGAAATTTGGTACTGATATTCAATGTCTCCAGAGAATCAATCCCATTGATTCTTCTTACTTTCTTTCAAGCACCACCAAAAGTTGAAAGATAGATTGACTTAATACTTAGCACATACATTTATGGTTCCCAAATGATGTATCCTGAACAGCTCCAAAGGCTATACAAACAGGCACAGTACAGTTTTCCTTTTTTTTAAGCAGTAAAAATTTTAAAATTAAACTCTAAGTAGGGAGACTATTCTATTTAAAATCATTGTATTTGACTGCCATGAGATAAAATAAGTTTGAAATAAGAATGTTGAAAATCTTAAACATTTTGTCCACAGGTACGAGTGTGTAGCCACTAACACTGTGGGCATTGCCAAAAGAACCATCCAGATTGATGTGAGGGCAGATCCCCCCTCTTTCTCCCACCAACCTCCTCCTCTTCCCATCCCTCCGACCCACCGCCAGGCTGTGCCATCCCGCCAGCATTCTGTCACAGCTATGTACGGTTCTGCTGTCTACCTCCACTGTCCAGACTCTACTGGATCTACAAGAGGGACCATCTGGCAGCTACCATCCAAGGCTATCATGGAATATCGATACAGGTAACTGAAATGCCTCATTTTGTAACTGTATGAATCAATTCAATAATGACAAAATTATAAACATATTAAGACAACATAGATGCCATCTAATTAACTGCTGACTGCTATAATCTCCATCTCATTTCTATTCCTCATCTGCCTCCAGTCCAGAGAGACCAATTAAAGTTTTCCGTAATGGGACTCTGAGGATACTTCAGCTAACAGAGCTGGATGGTGGAAATTATCTGTGTGTTTTTCAGCGGCCCAATGGGGAGGACATGGAGCTTTTTCAGGTATGAACAGGACAGATAATGACTTCAGGCACATTCATTTTCTGCCAACTGTTTTCCATTGGCCTGTTTAATTTCTGCCTGAACATTTTTTGTTCTTTAGGAATTATTTTGTCGTTAATGGCTATCAAAGCCAATGTTGTAAAGAAGTCTAACATGTCTTTATACCTTCTTTCAAGAATTAAAGATGTGGTCTGTCCTCATCGTTAAAAGCTTAACATTAAGTGATCATCACTTGACTAAAGCCTTGTCTCCATATCTACCAAGTCTTCTTTCAGACACTATAAAGCTGATTTGACTGTACAGTGCCAGTAGTGATAAACGTGAAACAAAGCCATTCATAGTATTTCAACATTTTTTGCATATGTTTTATCAGGTGGAGGTGTTAATGACACCTCCCAGAATTGAACATGTGAGGACTGCACAGACCAAGGTCACCTTTGGAGACAATTTCCAGGTATCTATGGAGAGCTTCCTAAACGTTTATTTGAAATTTTTGTTTTGTTTTTATGATTTTCTACACACAAATACATTTATCAGGGTCTCATTATATAATCATATAGTCCTATAAGTATCTTAAAGCAGTATTAGTTGTTTTTTTAGATGCTTAGATGCTCACTAACAAGCTGTAAACACAATATTGATATATTAACAACTTACAAACTTAATAATTGGCAAACGTGCTGTCATATATCTACCGTAGCAAAAACTGATCAAATCCTGAAGAATATATCTGGATCTTTAGCTGTTAAACATTTCCATAATATTCACCAGTTAGTCTGTATCTCTGTCTGTCTGCTGTTTAGAGCTGTAGCACACAGCAGGTTTTGAGAGCTTTTGTTTTGCTGAAAAGTGCCACATAAAAACTGTGAGAGTAAAACAAACTAGTTTTTGTAACCAAAACAGTGATCTGAAAGAACTGTGGATTCATTTTTCTACTTGTTTTTGAACCTCGTCTAATTGCTCTCCCTCTCCTTTGTCTTTTTTCTAGGTGGACTGTGTTGCAACAGGCCTCCCAGATCCGGAAGTGTCCTGGAGTCTCCCGGATGGAACTTTAATTAACAACGCCCTTCAGTCAGATGACAGCGGCCTTCGAAACCGACGCTACGTTATTTTTGGCAATGGAACTTTACTTCTCCAGCAGATGGGCAAAAAAGATGAGGGTGACTACACTTGTTATGCCAAAAACAAACTTGGCAAAGATGAAAGAAAAGTGAGTGTCATAGTGGGACCAAATGCTCCAAAAATTCGATTAAAGTCACAATCACTGATCACAGTGAAGTTGGGAGAGTCAGGTAAAATGAGTTGTCAAGCAACAGGGGAACCTACACCAAGAATCACATGGATCTCACCACGAAAGGATGTGATACCTATGTCATCAGACAAATTTCAGATTATGGACAATGGGATGTTAGTGGTTAAGAAAGTGACACTTGCTGATGAAGGGAATTACGCATGTGTGGCACAAAATTCTGCTGGTGATGATGTTAAAAACATGAAACTTGAGGTTGAACCTCAGGAACCCTTTATCAATGGCATAAAAGGGCAGAGCACCACAAAGGTTTTGGGAGTTTCCTACCAAACAGCTCTTTTGGATTGCAGGGTGGAAGGGAAACCCGAACCAAGAGTCTGGTGGGTTACTCCTTATGGCCACTCGCTCCACACACCCTACCTCGGTGGTCGCTTCCAAGTCCACCGAAATGGAAGCTTGGAGGTAAGAGGGGTGAGGAAAACAGATGAAGGGAGGTACATGTGTCTAGCTAAAAACCATCTGGGTGAAGCCTCACTTTTACTCGAATTAGATGTGGCGTCACTAGCTGAGAAACCAAGTTTTGCTGTTCCCAATATTGAAATCTTACCAATAAAGCAAGATGGCGGGGAACTGATCCTTGAGTGCCCTGCTCGTGGTAAGCCAAACCCAGAGTTTGCATGGGTGCTACCCAATGGGACAATGTTAATGCCTGGTGTTAGGCTCCAACGCTTCACCCATCATCTGGGTAATGGGACTCTACGGATCTCTCAACCGGTTGCAAGTGACAAGGGAGTGTACCGGTGTCTAGCAAAAAATGTAGCAGGACATGCAGAGAAACGTTATGCACTGGAGGCTGGCAGGAAGCCGGTGATCAGAGGATCTACGGGTATGTCTTGCATCTTACATTGATTAATCAAGCAAATGACAAGACTAAAATCACTTTGAGAATTAATTGAAAATGGCCATATTTTCTTAATTGTATTGTATCCTTAGTTGTATCTAATATTTCTGCATGAAATCCACTTACAATACCATTTTATTTTATTTTTCCAGGTGGAATGAAGATCACCTATGGTCACAACCTCAATTTGCCTTGCACTGTGGATGGTTGGCCACCGGCATCAATCACGTGGACCCTACCCAATGGCGTTGTTTTGGACAAGCCACAAACCATTGGTCGAATATCTTTCCTTGCCAATGGGATCCTCCAGCTCAGACAGGTTGCCACCTTTGACAAAGGGACATACATCTGTAAAGCCTCCAACTCATTTGGCTCATCAACACTATCCTACCCAGTTGCAGTCATGGTTTTTCCACCACACATTACCAATACGCTAGCATCCATCACCAGAGTCAACAGAGGATCACCAGTGACATTAAATTGTGTTGCAACCGGTATTCCCAAGCCAGATATTTCATGGACGCTACCTGGACGAACCACGCTGGTTCCACATAATCGGTTCACAGTGCAGGGAGGGATTCATATGACAGAGCAGGGCAGTCTGGTCATACAGAACCCCATGCTCATGAACTCTGGTATTTACAAATGCAATGCTAAAAATGCCCTTGGAACAGATTTTAAATCTACATATCTACAAGTGGTCTGAGTGACAGTTACCATGCTTTTATTTTGAATTACAAAACTCTCACAGCATAATTAAGACTGGATGAAGATTTATATTTCAGTCAGGATGTATAACTGCTATAACGAGGATGGAGACTTATAGCTGTCCAACTGCAGGCAGCTTGAGGAATGAATAATGAAGTTTTATATTTGGACTTAAATCTAGAGCTTAAGTGCTTTTTTGTAACTGCAGTTTTGTCAAGTAGACTTGACCTGATCAGAGTGCTCTTTACTTGCAGTAACTTCAGATTCTATAAAGTTGTACTTTACAGTACAAAATTATACTTAACAGTACAATTTTATTTTAACATAATGTTGCTTGTTCTGCAAATTAAATATATGAGGCCTGTGCTTTATGGGGATTGGTATATCTAAATGTTATGATATATACCCCTTGGATATAGTATTATCTGTCTGCTGGTAAATTACAATTTAGAGTGTGATTTCAAATGTAAAGTACATGATAAATTATCAAATGTTCATGTTACAGAAAAATTACTTTATTAACTTTGAAGACACATTTAACTGGTCCTATAGACAATGTACTCTGGAGTTTACAGCACAGTTGAAATTATGAACAGTATAGTGTCATAAGTCTCACATGTGGGTAGTTTAGTGAGCAATGACTCTTTTCTGGGAGAATACAAATAACCCCTGTTGCTGCTATACTGTGTGTACCAGCAAATAGTTTACTGTATGTATCAATGTCATTTATTCATGCTCATAATGGTGGGAAAATAATAGCTTGTACTTGCTACATTGTTAGCCAACAGTAGCTATTAACAACTGAGAAGCATCGATACAAAACAAAGGTGCACATAATGAATATGTAAGTTTATAATTTATAAGTAAATAAAAATAAAATATACAGGTATATATTGTTGTTGTTTTTTTTGTTGGAATGGCAGTCTCAATCAATCCACCACTTTTATCCAGTCTGAAATATCTCAGCAGCTCTTGAAGATGAATCAAAATTACTTTGGTGATCTATTGAAGCCTGTCCTACTAACAAATTCAAGCGTGCCTTTTCTGTTTCGGTGCAATGTCCTACTGAATCTGGTGATTTTGCAGGTAAGAGTTCATCTTTGTTCAACTTTGACGGAGCAGATATGCTCATTTGGCCAATAGAAACACAGCTGCACTGTGTTTGGGAATTGAAAATTGAAAGTTATTATTCTAGTGTTTTTCATTATGATTTTAATACATAACACTACCTTCTTACTGCAAACTGGAGCATCTCTCTCACACACTGTTTACAGTTTATATTCTCTATGATCAATATTTATTTATTACCCCCATCAGAAACGTGACATTACGTCTTTCTTTGGATTTGAGTGCAGAAGTGCATTTTGTAGAATAGAAATGTAATGTAACCTTTAGTCTTATCTATCAGTTGTTTTGTTTTAAATTATAAGGTCATGTTAATGTTATAAGAAACACCATAAAAAAATCAGTCAAAACATATTCAAATACATTTTTTGTTTACAGGAATGTGTGATGTATGATAGTGTGCACCACTCTCCGTTGCTTAATTAATACACCGGTTTCTGTTTTCTGCTATTTTCTTACAAGATGTTCCCTTACTAGCAAACATCAAATCAAAGTAATATCTGTTGCTGGACTGTTTGGTGCTATATAAGTGGTGATATTTGACACAAAAAAAAAAATCCATGGATACAGCACACTGATTTTTATCTTCACTCTTCACTGAAGTATAACAAAGACAGACTTGATCTCTTATGTTATCCTTTTATAATCCTCTTAAAGCTTGAGTGGCAACTGATGTCTCAGGTGATTCCTTGTATGTGCAAACCTACTTGGTAATAGACCTGGTTCTGATTCAGAAGAAGATCAAACAGCAGGACCATTATTGTTCATGTCAATTAAGGGGATCCCAAATAAGAACAAAAAAAGAGGCTTTGTTGATTAAGAGATAAGAAATAGATGATAGACACAAATATGCAGCACAAATATGAAACTAGGAGATTGTTTTTGTGTGTGTGCACATATCAAGATGTGTATGTGTATGTAAATGCTACGCTATATTTCACTGTTGGTTTGTGTTCACCAGAATGTGAATGTCCCACTAAGACTCGCCTCCAGACAAACAGTCTTTGACTGAGGAAGAAGGGAGCTTTGTCAGACACAAGCGCTAGGATTGTTCAACACATCGCATATATGTATGTATGTATGTGTGTGTGTGTGTGTGTGTGTGTGTGTGTTGTGTATGTGAGAAAGAGATTATGTGTGTCTCTTTGAGAAAGAAAGTATGTCTGTGAGGAAGAGATTGTGTCTGTGTGTGAGGGATTGTTCAACACAGTGAGTGGCGTGCCTCTGTGTGTATATGTGTGTGTGTGTGTGCAAGTAAGACATTGATTTGGAGAGGAAAAACAGAACAAGTGTTTGGTATTTCTGTCTGCGTTTCAGTCTGATATCAACACACAGGGAGTGTGTGTACATGTGCATTGCGTATTTGTGTACTAGTGTGTGTGGTTGTTTCTCTTAGCGTGAGTCAAAATGGAAGCAAAGCAGCTCAAACAGCCGGCAGCATCTCATACGGTGAGTGATACTTTTTTTTTTTTTTTACATTTTTTTGCATACCTCTAATAACAAATCATACAGTCATAATCAGAAAAAGGAAGCTGTGTAATGTTTGTTTGAGGGGATTGTCTTTATTGCTGGTATCCTTTTTGTTCATGTCACCTTAATCAGGTGGGGAATTTGGGAAAACTGCAATCCCTTTGTATTAAGGCCATGTTGTCTTATGGAATGTGATAATATGAGCAGCTGATCAGATCACATGACTCAATAGTGTGAGAAAATCTGTTTCACTTTCTCTCTCTGCTAAAACCATGATCGCTATTTCATCTGGGCGACTGAAAGCTTTAATGTTCTGATTAAATTCTAAACGTATTGCACTTTATAATATTATCTCATTTTTGACATTAATCCTCGCTTTTAACAAAATGTGATTATTTAAATAAAACCATCTAAGAAGTGGATGGAACTGCAAACAACTTACAGTCTTGTGAAATGTGCCAACAAGCCTCGACTAAACACTGCTTTTTGTGAGGGTTTGGAATAAAAAATACTATAATGTACTGCAAAATTTTGTTTAGTAGGAGTATACATTTGCATAAAATTAAAATACTGAAACGCAAGTACCTCAAAATTATACTTGTACATTACTTGTGTAAATGGAGTTTTTGTCATATTGCATTCATGTAGTGACTTTATTATAGGCTACTTGATGGGTTTTTTATGGTATCATTATATTTGCTATAATTGGTTTTTATATAGAGATGTAAGTATCTGTGTGTCACTGGTCACTTCATAGTAATCTTGAGGCACCTTCTATAACATTTGGCTCTCCCGCTGTGATATTTTACTCAAACTTTAATTTAATGTCCTTTTCCATTGTTTTCCTGTCTTTTCAAATGCTTCTCCCTTTAAGGCCACAATCAGCTGCTGAAAGCGAGCATCGTTGGTATTGTTGCATCTCTGGTCTCCTCCTTCCTTCCTCCTTCTGTCCCCTCCCTTCATTTACTCATCCTTCCATCCGTCCACCCCCATTCCTCTCCACACACGCATCCCGATTTGCGCATCGCCTCCCCCGGTATAATGACCAACGATTCCCCGGAGGAGGAGACCCGAATTCCGACCGCTGGCGGTGGTGGAGGAGGAGGAAGAGGTATAACACGAAGAAACCGAGCGGACGACAATGTCACCATCCTGACATCCTCCATGGATTTACACAGAGCCAGCCGGAGCCGAGCCAGCAGCAGCAACGATGCCGCCCCGAGCTTCACATCGTCCGTGGACCTGAGCACCTCCTCCCTGGAGCTCAGCATCCAGACGCGGATCTTTAAGATCATCGTCATCGGGGACTCCAACGTGGGGAAGACTTGCCTCACCTTCCGCTTCACCGGAGGGAGCTTCCCCGATAAGACCGAGGCCACTATCGGCGTGGATTTCAGGGAGAAGGCGGTGGAGATTGAAGGGGAGACTATCAAGGTAAGCGCAACAGAGGGGCTGGATGTTGATGTTTCCTCGCTCCCACCCCTCCTCCTCCTCCTCCTCCTCCCCCTCCTCCTCCTCTTCCTCCTCCTTTTTGTTGATCAGCTACAGCTCAAAGTCTAGCAGTGGATCACATGGGGCCTATTCTTTCATTTCACCCTCACACTCAGAAGCAGCTCTGCATTTCACAACATTTCCGAGGCTATTTTACAATCCAAAGTATAATTTCATGTGATGAAGGAGAAATTTGACATGTTTTGGCAATGTCTGCTCATGTAGTCACAGTAGCTTATGCTGTCAACAGTCACACAAAGGAAGAAAACATTACAATGGATTATAATTGTTTTTCGGTTGATACCGCTCAACCTTTTCTTTGGGAAACAATAAGAAACGTCTGGGAGGTAGTGCTACAAATTGGTACCCCTGAAAAACAAAATATAAAACAAGAATATATATAAAAACATATGACGGAATATAATCTGATACCCTTTTCAAGTGAAATTTACACCAACTGTGAGGATTTGCTGCTCTAATATGGTAATAAACTGAATATTGTTTGTCTTTGGACGACACAGAGACGTCACATTGGACTCTAGAAAACTGTGATGTGCAATTTTTTAATATTTTTTTGGACTAAAATATAAATCAATTCATTAATCAATAATGATAATAATCAATAGTTGCAGCCCTGTCCAGCTCGGGAACCTCTAAATCACTTCTATATGTTTGAAAAGAAGAAGATTGTAAGTGGCATTTAAAAAAAAAAAATTAAAGTGGTTAAATTAAATAAAGGTATAGCTATAAGGATCATTTTATTAAAATTAATGACAATTTACTTCTGGAAACGTCATAAAGAGTCAGCCATCCATTGTTGAAATGCGTGTATCGTATATCAATCGTCACAACTAATTCGGCGAAACCAACAACAGTACAAACCATAGTTTCGCAGTGGTATCCCGGTGATAGCTGAATTAAAATTTAATGATTTCACGATCTTTGGCAGGAATGCATCTTGACAGATCGATATGCTAAATCAATGTCAGAACAGCAGAATTGAAGTATCATGACAAATGATGTGGGTCAGGATTTTTCAGTGTTGCTCATACAGTATGAAGAATAACATTTGGAGGATTAGTGAGAAGATAGAAGACTTTTACTGACTATTGTACATTCCTTCCCTCTCCTCAGTGGGCCAATGACAGTACACACAACTACAATGTCACACATACAAGTACACACTCCCTTCCGCCCTGTTTCTGTAGACCAGGGTGTCTGCGACCTCCAGATGCCCCCTAATGCTGACTCACACAAACACACGCACTACCTCAACACCTCAACTTGGTCATCTTATCTGAATCATTGAAAATGCACATCATACACACAGTAAATACATCAGTATCGTGAGACTGTGTCACTGTAAATTTACCTGAAATAATGTATCTTGTTATATTGTTTTCCTCTGTGGTAGCCATTTTGTTGCTGCTTTCAAATCTCATAGTTATGTAATGTTGGCGGGGCACACCGGGATGGAGCAATAAACGAAGAAAAATGAAATTAATCAATACGGCGCATGTTTATGGTCCCTAAAGGATGATTCTTATTGTTTTTGGTGACCTCCTGGCTTTATTCTATTGCCTTCATCAACAAACAATTCCCACTTTTTGCCATGAAATTTTCACATTCACGGCTTCATGGTGATATCATTTTTTAATTTGATTTAATTTGATTAATTTGGCACCATTCTCGGGACAAAGTTCATACTTGGAGTCTTGGGTGTCTTGAATCAAAGCTTCGTAGATCCCAGCTTTGTCTCAGGTAGATCTGCTATGATTAGTAAATACATTGATTAGTCAATCTGGAGAAAATTAATCAGAATCTGTTTTCATAATCGTTTTAGTCACTGCTTTGCTAAAATGTGAGAAACAAAAAAAATCAATCATCAAGATGTCTCTCTTATAGTTTACTGCACATGTACCACAATCAACATTCACTTAAATCTCATATAAGCCGTTTATTTAGCCCAGTCCTGTTGCAGGTTAATAAATGTAGCAAACACATTGGCTGCTAAAAGCTGAAGAGGATTATAAATATCAGAGCAGAGCACTAAGTATAGATTTACAGGGTTGGGTGTCAAAATAGTGATTCTCAATACAAAGCCAAGATATAATATAAACAGTGACAGTGTTTGATGGCTGCTGACAGGCAGAATTCAGTCCACGTGCTTTCTAACAAAACAGGATATTATTTAAAAGAGATACTTTATACGTAAAAGAAGACACAGCAAAAAGCAAGTAAATGAGTATGTAGGATTATACAGCCTCAATATCATTTTTTTGTGACCTTTTGTCACACCGCGGTCACTTGCCCTTCCTCATGTGTCACCAGTCTAATTGTCTTCCCCGCCCTGATTGTTTCCACCTGTTCCCCATTTCCCCCATGTGTGTATATATAGTCTGTGTTTCCCCTTGTCCCGTGCCGAAGTGTCTTCGTACTTTCTGTCGTCGCGCCCAAGCCTTACCATTGACTCCAAGCCTGTTCCACGTTTTTTGCCTCGTAAGTTTCATAGACATAAGTTTAAGTGTAGAAAGTATTTTTGTTGCCTGTTTTTCATCCTACGGGATCTTTTTTGTTTCTAGCCAGTTAAGGAGATTAGGCCATAGATATAGATAGTTCTGTTTTCTCCTCATTTTCAAGTGAGTGTTTTTGTTTGATAAATTTTACTAATTTATTCCTGCCCATTTTGGTGAAGCGATTTTCTTTCTAGTTTAGTGTTTATGATTTTCAGAGAGAGTAGCAGAGTTTTAGTTGGAGTTCTGGTCAGAGTAGCCATTTTGTTGTAATTTTTGTAGACTGTATATCAACAGCTCAGAAACAATAAAAGTTTCTACCAAACTTGCCAATTCCGCGCCTGAGTCTGCCGTCTTGTTCTGGGCCTGACGCCTATTTTGCATATTTTGTACTATTTTCTCAGCCTGCGGTCAAATTATGGGGCATCCGTGTCCAAAAAGACATGGCTTTGATGTTATGAGTGCACTGATTAAATAGTTGGGTTTGTCCATTCAAATGGTAATAGCAGGTAATTCACCGGTCCTTTTATTCTACAGGCCTGGGCCAGTATAGAGTGTCAAGAGACATACAAAGTGCTACTGATTACACAGCCTTAGGAGATATACAACAAGCTGACTATACATGGGCCAGAAATCATTTTTATGCCCTCTCTCCACTCTGACATGATCAAACTGTATTTTTAGGTGAAATCAATATCAGTGCTTGTCTTGTGTAGAGTGTTTTATTTTGGTGTCCTTGCATTTGATATTGCCCTACCTGCCTGAGCCCGTTGTTAATGTTCATTTATAGAGAGCTATAGAGCAGTGCTTTCCTGACCTTTTAGCCAAGAATAACTCAGCACTGTTTCCTGTTGACACGATACAGAGCCGTTTACTGGTTCATTTAAGCCCTTATAGGCCTGGACATCTCAGTACAGCCAGATTTATATTTGCAGTTGACTTGTTATTAACTACGATTATTCTCGAGCAATTGTTAACAATAAAAAAACTTGCTCGGATGTCTGGATTCTGTCAGTCTGTTATTATTTCCACTTATCAAGAATTATGGTCAGATGGGATATTATGAGACCCGCATACACTAAGACAATACAGCCTCTGAACTTTTACATGTACTGTATATTCACTCTCCCTCTGTCACATTCAACTACGGACTTATCTTGTCTCTGTCGACAGGTGCAGGTATGGGACACAGCAGGCCAGGAGCGATTTCGTAAATCCATGGTGGAACATTACTACCGCAATGTCCACGCTGTGGTCTTTGTGTATGACGTCACCAAAATGGCTTCCTTCCGCAACCTACAGACTTGGATAGAGGTTGGTATCTGGGTCAAAACGTTGCAAAACAACCAACTACCATGTATAAGTGCATGAAAGGGCAGAAACTGCTCAGAACAACTCAAATCTTCCTCACAGCCACTACTTAATGTCGTTTTTTTGGCCAGTTTCTAGTATTCTTTCCTTCCCCAGGTCTGTTTAATATGTGTAGGCTGACACCGTGATGTTTCAATCAGTAACAATAATTCTAACCCTAATTCTTGATATTATAATAGCGATTATAATTTATTTTAACTGCTACTAGACTAAATACATATTTTGTGTAGGCTGATTCCTTTACTGCATATGGACATTAAGCATTTTAATAATACTTATTTTTCAAAACACACCGTAAGTTTTGACAGTATATACTTTATTTTGAATTGCGTAACTGTAGTAGCAGCTGAGTGTGGTGCGTTCGGTGCGGGTTTATTTCATCGTCATATTACCTGCTCCACTCCCAGGTTACATCAAACATCTATAGTATATAAAACTATAATCATGTCTCCTCTCAAAGGTGACACTACTTTATTGAGTATTTATAGTTCCAGTATATAGTTTAGAAAATATTGTAGCTCCAAGATGGAACTGACAGAAGTAAAAGGCGCCATGTGCTACTTCAGCACCATGGACAACACCATGGATTAATCAATACACAGCACAGTTGGGCTACTGATATTTCAGAGCCATGGTCGGGGCCAAAGATTCTTAACCTCAGTCAGATAAAGGACCAATGAGTCAAGTAGACTAGACTAACATATTCAACCAAACAACCTTTCTGTAGCTACACTCTCTGTGCTACTAGGGGATGGGGGGGTGGGGGAAGTTAACGAGGGGGATGCATTTTTGTCATTTTGCTAACTAGGAGTATAGCACCCTCCTTCACCTACTGGTTGTAGCAGTTTCTTACACTGATACACATTGTGTAGGCTATAAAGCTCATTTTTAATTGGCTAAATTGATTCTGTTGGATTTTATTTACACTGAACTGCCAGAAACGTCATATTTACAGCAATTTTGGCTGCTTTCACCACATTGCAATTCTTTTCACATATTGTAGCTGTCAGAAATGACTTGCTTCGTCTACTCATAACTGCAACTAGGAAGCTCTAACACTTCTTCTACTCAGCTGCCTATAGTCTGAACAATGTCACATGTACTTGTTTTTACAGCAACAGTGTATTCTGTTCTGTGTTGCAGGAGTGTAATGGCCATCGGGTCTCAGCATCTGTACCTCGAGTCCTGGTGGGAAACAAGTGTGACCTTGTGGACCAAATACAGGTCAGTATCCTTAATTATTATCCACAAAAGTATAAATTATGTATCATAACTTAAATTCGATCTTACAACCAAACACTGGCGCTTTTCCAGGTGCCCTCCAACACTGCGTTGAAGTTCGCCGACTCCCACAACATGCTGCTGTTTGAGACATCTGCAAAGGACCCGAAGGAGAGTCAGAATGTGGACTCTATTTTCATGTCCCTGGCCTGCCGCTTGAAGGCCCAGAAATCCCTGCTCTACAGAGACGTGGAGAGAGAGGACGGGAGAGTGCGCCTCACACGACAGACTGAAACAAAGAGTAATTGTCCTTGTTGAGGAAAAGGAGGAGTGGGAGGCATAATGGAAGGAAAGAGAGAAGAGTAACTGTACATGTCCAGGAAGAGGAGGAGAGGGATGATGTGGGTGAGATTAAAACAAGAGTATTTTAAGTTAAGTGCGAGTTTTCTTGTTTTGGGCTTTGAGAGTGACGCTAAGAGCAATGTGTTTTAAGGAAGGGGAAGATGCATGAGAGGGAGAAGGTGGTAAAGCTCGCACTCAGGTGGGAGGAGAGAAGATGGGGAGGATAGAGAGAAACAGTGACGGAGTCGTGGCATATTTATTAACAAGTCCGGAATGAGACGACGTTGCCTTTTATAGACTGACAGAAATTCTTTGATTAATTCAACCATAGACACACTGACTGAGTAAATATACTTTCTGTGGGCTCAGCGCACAGGCAAACATAACACTAGAAACATACCGTACTAGCCATCTGGGGAACCACAACAAACAAGTGTTGATTTAAGGCTGTCATTTCTGGTCTTTATCACATTGGTCATTATTAACAGCAACATACTGAGTCGACATATTGGAGCCTTTAAATCAGTCTTACCTACACAAATCGTGCTGCTTTATCGTCAGTGATTTTGACCATAATGCTAGCTTGGAAAGCAGTATTTCCCATGTTATTACTATTGCCTTAAATAGCTGCCTGTCGTGGTTTTAATGACCCAGTCAGGCAAAAGTAGCATCAAGGGTTAAAGTACTTAAACCACTTGAGATGATCCTGGTTTATACAACTCTTTATCGTTTTGGGTCAATCCTTCATGAGAACGACAGCTGACTTAAAATCACTGTGAGATCACTAACACACGGGGAAGCTTTGGAAAGATGAGAATTCACACATTAAAACCAGATGAGATCGTACCCTTAACTCAGAGAAGTTTCAGGTCAGCTGTCAAGGACCTACAAGTACACCTTGACAACTATAGGTTTCCTGAAAGCAGAACATCTAGAGGTTGTCAGGCAGCGTGTCACATATTGATTTAGAGGCTTAAAGATCCTCTTACCGTTATGCAGGACAAAATGCACTCTACTGCAAAGAAGGGCTGCCATGGTAAGGCTCCTCTTTCTCATCTAATCCTGATGTAAACATATCCTCTGAATGCTTTACCTTAGGTAGAGTGGCTTATCCAGCTTTTCTTTATGTGCAAAATGCAGAGGGACTTCAAGAAAGACAGCCATCCGTTCATATTCTGTCAGCAACATTTTTCTAAGTAAAGGTCTTTTGTCTGTCTTAAACAGTGTGCTCGCTACATTAATATCACTGCCGTCAGTTCCCAAGATGGCAAAGGATGATAGAAAACTGTGACCCCTGTAAAGATAATGGAGGGATGTTCATACTGATACACAGCCTGAACCAGGATGTAAAGTATAAGTAGACTTTTATGTCTGGTGTTTATACCACATCCATTATTTACTGTCCACAGAGATGCACAGAACACAAACTACACAAGTCAGTGCTGGAGATATGAAGCCTTTGTGTAGCAAAGCTGTCGGATATAGCAGCACGCTCTCCATATTTTACCCGAATAAAATCCAAATTAAACTGTAGCCTACTTTTGAGCAATGCTATTAATATATTTGGATGCCATATGTAAAAGAATTCAGATCAGTGAGCATTTAAGACCAGCGTTCCCTCCAAGCTGAGAGTCTGATGAGCTAATGAATTCATCACATTGAGCAAATAAATCTCTGTGCAAACCCAAGTGAAATCTAGGGAGCTACTGTCTGTCTGCACCGTATCGGGTTCTGTTGATCGTTACTCTGAATGTTTTGCTCTTTGACGGTTTCAAACGTGTGTCAGGAATAAGAAGCCGTTACACACAAATCAAATGAGATTAAGGTAAGATCCCATGAAGAGCTCTATTCATTCTCTTTGTACAGGACTCGAAAGGGAGGTTTCACTTTCATACATGCAACCAAGAGCCATAGCTTCAAAAAGAGCTGAGCAAATACAAGAATGATCTTCCATTCATTCATTTTCTAAACTGGTTATGCTGTTCAGGGTTGAGGGGGCGACTGGAACATATCCCAGCATACACTGGGCAAGAGGAAGGGCACACCCTATCATGAGACTACAACTTTTTATCAGTTTAAGACAAACACTGTGGCTCTGTCAGCAGTTAGGTTAGTATAATGGTTCATTTAATAGTTCTAATACAACAGAGACAACAATACTGGCCTAACTGGAAGAAAACAATGTTGTGGAAAAAAAGAAGAATGTGCCTGCAATTCCTTTATAAACTTACCGGATCTGAATGAAATTACATTTGACATGGTTTCAAATGATTTATTAAAAAAATAAAGAAAAACAAATTATCATGTAATATTTTTAGCTTTGTTTTCACTTGATCCACTTTTCTTTAGTACAATTTAGAAGTGTGATTTCTAAAAAATAAAAATAAAATTACGGATCACGTAAGACTATTTTCATTTTCTTTTTCAAACATTTGAAATCATCAGATATGTATATTTTATCCAGGTCCAAAAGTTACAAATACTAATGTACAGTATGTATGTTTGCCTTCCTTTTCCCCTTCCTTGTACATATGATTTTGATGTTTTTCTTATTGATTTGATCATTTTTTATAACTCGTGTTTACTCTTAAAGGGATACCATGACATTGTGAAATTAACCCTGTTTTGTTTTTTTGTTTTTTGTTTTTTTTATCTGCAAATGTCGCATGGTTTCTGTATGTGAAACTTATAGTATGTATATGATAACAACTTGCTTAATTTAAATCAAAGAAGAACACTATTTGCAGTCAGTTATAGCTTGTTAGCATTATTGGTTTCATGTTTACATCTTTTAACTTAAATTTTGTTAATATGAAGCATTTAATTAATTAAATTAAATTTTATTTAAGCAATTTAAAAGATGATGATATGTCAGTGTTGTCTACACTACCTGCCTCTGCTGCCCCCAAGTGGTCAAAAAAATCACTTTGTGCCGGATTAAATATAATTTTTCCTATTGGAGACATTGTTACCCCTCCACAGGGTGATCTATGATCTTGAGAGTTGTTGCAGCAACAAGAAACATGGAGATAGCGAAGAATTGTACACCAGGGATATGTTCTGCCATTTTAAAAGTGTAGATTATGTTTTGCAGTTAATCTATTTCACATGGAATTAAAATAGTTTTTCATTCACACTCCGTTAGGGGGCTTAATGCGACACCACAGTTTGGATTAGCCACAGAACAGCAGCCCTTGTTAAGCAGATGCTTGCTGAGTCATTGGATTAAATGTCAAAAAAGTTACTCCTTTAAACAAAAGCCTTAAGAGTGGTATTACTTGAGTGGTGTTATGATATTGTCATAATTGTATTATACTTGTTGAATCTAAAATGACAATGTCTTTTTTTGCTCTGAGTTTACCATGTTTGTTTTTTTGGTTTTTTTTTCCCCGACTGTATCAGACTGTGCTCTTCTCTATGTTTCATATATGTAACACTGTCGTCGTTACAATCTCACAAAAGGGACTTCTGGTAAAACTGCTGAAGAATCTTCTCACTCGACTCAGAGCCTCTTTTTATATATATATATATAAACGTGCTATTAACAAGTCTGTCAGGTGTATTCTAGGTAAAATACTGTACGCTCAACCAGTTCAGTGTTTCTCTAAACAGAGTATGAGTGAGCTTTTGAGAGTATGTACACCCCCACCCATGCATTATTATGATGATGATGTTTTCAGAAACACATCTGTTTTGACCATGTACTAATTTTTGAGCTGACTTTTTACTGTTGCCGTTTCCCTCCCACACACAGGAACCTCACATTTCATGTCTGTTTTTCCGTTCTCTTGCTTTGTCTCTCTTTCTCTCTGCCCGGTATCTTATTTCACCCTTCATTTGTCTCCCTGTTTTGACTGTCCTCTCTGTCTTTTTCTGTCCTAATCTCTCTATACTTTATCCCTTTAAGTCCGTCCCATATCTCACTGTCAGCGCGGGTTTCAGTGACTTTCTTTGTCTTTCTCTGCTCTCCATATCCCACTCTGCATCAGATCCCTTTCTTTCTCCTAATATGTGGCTTGTTGCTGCTTGTCTTTGGCTATGAAATTAAATTCTCAAGCATCATGTGTCCATTAATAGATGTAGCAGATGAGTGCCGCTGACTTCTGAGAGTGTGAGAATACCAGAGAGATAGAACAAAAGCCGAGAACATTAAAATGTTTAAGTCAGTGTATATGTAAACAGCTATACCTGATTACTTTACAATTGTACTCCTTCAAGGGTTTTTCCTCTATGTTTACTCTTTTCTACATTGCAGAACAAAACTGAAGACATAAATATTATAAAATAAGACATATGGAATTGTGTAGTAAACAAAAAGTGTTAAATCAGAAGATCTTTCATATAAAAGCCACCTTTTGCTTTTGTACCAGTCATTATAAGCTTGTGCTATGACATCTTAGAGAACGTGACTATACATTCACAATGTGGGGGTTTGAGACATGTTAGAAATGTAATTATGCTGAGATATTCCAGGAAGCCTGGACTTTATGTGGGGAACATTTCATGGTGTGGATGATGTGGTTTGGCAAGTCAACTATTAAGACACATGGAGCTGATTGGAAACAGATCAGCCGTGATATTAATACCCGGAAGAAAGGAGTAGGAAAAGATATATATTAATATTATTATGTATGAGCCAGATTAATAATAAAGAACATGAGAATACGCAGGTGTGAGAAATAGGGTGTGATTACCTATCTTATGTAGAGAAAATGGTCGCTATCCCAGGTGCTGAACCCCAGTGGAAGGCTTTCTGCTTCCCACGGCGGGTGGTGGTTGTGGGGGGACAGTGTGAAGGACATCTCCCACAAAGAGAACAAGTCTGGAGGTATATGACAGGAAACAGACAACCTACCGTGGAGAGAAGAAACAAGACAAAGTTACTGATACTTATAACTTATATATACTTATATACATATATGATGTTTCAGGTGCCTCAGACTGAGCTATATGAAGCTATGATAATATTACAGGTTTTTAGATGAGGATCAATGACAAAAATAATTTCATTTAGATCAATTGCACAAAGCCTATTCCTATGTGTTACCTGTGGAGAGCAGCAATAGGCTCAGATGAGTGTAAGCAGCCTCAGATTTGAGCAGAGGAAGAAAGCGGAAACGTCACATGGAGATATGCGACCAGCAGTAGCTGCTTCACCACTAATCACATAACAGTAATAGAACCAGCTACTGCTAGCTAACCTAGCCAGGCTACATGCTTCGCCTTTGATTTATCGCGTATCTGCACAACGCTATAGTCAGAGACAGTGCAAAAAAACAAAACGTAAAACAACTTTACGGTCACACACAGTTATCGTGGCCTCTTCTTGCACCCAGCTGGCCGGATATATTGCCTTGGCTAGCGTCAGGCTAGCCCGCTAGCTAGCTACTCACATCGCTAACGGTAGTTAGCTAGCTAGCGAGCTGTAGTAACTTGCGTCATGGATGAACTAGTCGTGGAAGTGCGGGGCACAAGCGGGGCCTTCTATAAGGTAAGCTGGTGGCTTTTGTTGGGCTTTTTTCTTTTCATTCAACACACAGTGCACAGAGGTGAGGCTGGCTGACGTGAAATTGCCGGACTAGCTTTGATACCTGCTGGTGTCTGCGGGCCTCGGTGCTTCTGTCCAGCCTCCGTAAACCTGTAAACAAAGCTAACTGAGCTGCTGCCAGCTAAACGACTGTGTTATTGGTGATAATGTCGCTGCTAAAATAAAAATAGCATTGTTTTCGAAACGTTAGTGAGGTAGACGTGATGTGATGGTGTCGGAGTGAATGGGTGATTATTAGCAGTGGTTGGTTGCAGATTCACAACAAACTTATCAAAATTGGACCAACTTAATTTAAGATAACAGCAGCAGGATGTGCGTTATTTCGCACCGTATCCCTAATGAACAGGTGGCTTTTGTTTTATCAAGGCTGTCTAGCTGTTTGGACTTAATGTAGTACAAGTTCATATGGAGACGAGAGTTGATAAGTGACATGAAACGATATATATGGGGGAGGATGGCGTTATGCATATTTGTTATCACATTATGTATGACTGAGCATAGACAGTGTTAAAGTCTCTGAGAGTCTTGCTCATGGTCACTTAGTAATATTGTGTTTATACAGGTATGATCTGTGGTGGAAGAAGTGCTATAAACACAGAGACTCTTCAGTCTGCTTTCAATGACAGCTGAATCATCTCAAGTACTTGACTAAAGCATATTTCAAAGCTGAAAATGAATGCAGATCAGTCCTGTCTGGTGAAAAAGGACGTGGGTTTAGCTTCAAGACAAGTTAAAGGTGGCAACAGAAGCTGTGGATTTACTATTGTTTAGTTAGGTTGGGTGTAACACTGGCCAAACATACATAGAGTGTTTGTATACTGTTTTATTATTTGACACTTGTCATGAACAAGAAACAGGCACTATTAGAGGTATCTAGCCAATCGCCTGTAGATTATTGTTATTATTATTATCACTTTGATGGATGATTGTTGTTGCTGTAGAGAAATAATCAGAAAGAATCTAAATTGTCTTTTTGATTTCACTTGGTTCAGTGTGAGTTGTTGGTAAATCTGAAGTGTGTGTGTGTGCAGTAAATCTGTTTCTGTAGAGCAGCTTGTTTCAGTATCAGTTTGTTCATTGGAACATTAATACAGTACATGCCAGTAGCTCGATTATCATGTTGGATTAGTTTTTTTTTGGGTGTGACTACTTTCTTGTGTAAGTAAAAATGTCATAAAATGTCTCGCTGTCTACAGAGCTGGAGGATATACAGATGCATGTTTTTCACACAGCCGCTCAACAGCAGTTGTACAGTAACGCACTTAAAGTGGACTTTGAATACCGGGTCCAGGATGCTAATCCCAGACTTGGTAAATTAGGCTCTTGTGTTGGATTTAATAGAGCCAAATAGGTGGCAGGTTATTGCAGATCAAATGCAAAATTATTAGTTGTCTAATCATTTCTTTAGTTCCGAACATTTATACAGGTGTTTAGGTAGGACCTTTACTATATCATGGTGGTAACGTCAACAGTGGAAATTGTCACTATTTCCACCTGGTAATAGAAAGTGAAGCCGATAATGTGTCTGAATCCTTGAAAAATGATAATTAATAAAATGTAAGTAAAAAGTAGTATATTACTGACTGTTAGCTTACTAGGCGAATGCAAACCATACGCAGTGCACTCTGTCATTTGCCGCCTTCAAGGCATCGCATGTCCTACTTGCAACACATGACATGCACAGATGTAGATTGTGTGTTTAACAGCAGAAAGAGTCCAATCTGACCCAGTTTCACACGAAAATAAAAAAAATCCGAATTTAGCGTGTAGTATTGTGTTTTGGGTCAGACAGGTTCACAGCTTTGTACTCGAGGTCGAGCAGCGTACGACTGTGTGGACTATTCAGACACGTATGTCAAATACTGCTGACTGTAACTTCTGTCATTTTACTTCTGCACTTCCTGTAGGCCTTTGTGAAGGATGTTCACGAAGGATCAGTCTCTGTGGCATTTGAAAACAAGTGAGTAACGCACAACTAAATATAACACGGTGTAAAAAGATCAAATTCACATGTATTTTTATATATGTATGTGTTCCTCCATCCCAGTTGGCAGCCGGAGCGTCAGATCCCGTTCCAGGATGTGCGATTTCCTCCTCCGACGGGGTTCTGCAAGGAGATAAATGAGAGCGATGAGGTCGAGGTGGGACTGATTCAATAATGTCACAATTGTCTCGGATAATTTCTGTTACCACCAGAAATCAATGATTTAGATGTAGTTTGAATCTAATCAAAGAAGCATACAGATTTAAATCACGCTGTGTGGCCCACAAGGGATCCTACTGGCTGTTTATGTTAAATTTTTACTGATTTTTACCAAGTGTGTGTGTGTGTGTGTGTGTGTGTGTGTGTGTGTGTGTGTGTGTGTGTGTGTGTGTGTGTGTGTGTGTGTGTGTGTGTGTGTGTGTGTGTGTGTGTGTGTGTGTGTGTGTGTGTGTGTGTGTGTGTGTGTGTGTTGCCAGGTATATTCCAGGGCCAATGACAAGGAGCCATGTGGATGGTGGCTGGCCAAGGTTCGCATGGTCAAAGGAGAGGTAAGAGTCAAATGAAAAGACAACATTGTGTCGTCAGTGTATTTTCATTGGTTCATGTTAGATTGAGCCACACCGTACTGCTATATGGACTTGCATTTCTTTCAAATGAAGCCTGAACATGTGCTCTGTTTGGATACATTAGTGTCATACCTACTTTCTTTGAGTCCTGCGATGCTAAATTTAGCTGGCCTACCAAATATTTCAGAATAGTATAAAATACTGATGAAAATGACTCTGTGTGTGTAGCTCAGCGCGGTCAGTCATTCTCCTCTTTTCTCCATTGTTATACTTTATACCATTCAGTCTCTTTTCACGCCTTTACGTCTCATCCTCTCGCTCTGTCTTCCATGACTAGACCACTAAAGAATAAACATTTGAATCAAATTTAAAAATGTATATTCATACTTTCCGTATTGATACAAAGTTGATACTCATAACTTTTGTGTAATTTTCCTTTAGACATCATGCGTATCTGGATCACTCTGACACCATTTTTGTCTGTGTGTCTAGTTTTATGTAATAGAATATGCTGCATGCGATGCTACGCTAAATGAGATTGTGACGCTGGAGCGGCTACGGCCGGTCAACCCGAATAAACCGGCCACCAAAAACACCTTCATCAAGATCAGACTGGACGTACCTGAGGATCTACGGCAGATGTAAGTTTGACACACACACTCGCATACTTTTTATGTCCACTCAATAAACTGCAGGTATGTGCAAGAAATTGATCAATAATGATAACAGAGAAGGAGTTATTAATTCAGGATCAGGATCAACACAACACGTGTACAAAAAGATTAAAATCCACGTGTAACTCTGTGTTCTAGGTGCTCCAAGGAATCGGCGCACAAAGACTTCAAAAAGGCTGTGGGAGCGTTCAGTGTCATCTATGACTCAGAGAAAAAGCAGCTGGTCATCTTGGTTAGTCCAACATGTTTTTTCTGTGTGTGTGTGTGTCCTGTGGAGTTATAGCAGTCTTCTTCATATCAGTGTAATAATGTGAAACTGTTGGCAGGAATGTATATTTGCACATATTGTATATCGCTTATTTAAACCCAAGAGGGGAGATAATTGGATAAAGGACAACAAAGGACGACTTTAAACAATGTCACATCATTTAGTAGATGTCGTCCATCGTGAACACATCGCACGTTATATTCTTAAAGTGAAAATGAGCTTTGAATGTTCTTGCAGTCGGTGAATGAGGTGACAACGAAGCGGGCCAATATGATGAGCGACATGCACTTCAGGAGCCTCCGCACCAAACTCTCTCTCATGCTGAGGAATGAAGAGGCCAACAGACAACTGGAGGTGAACACGCACACACACACACACACACACACAATCATGCTTTAAATGTGTCAACGTGATCTTGTATGAATGTGTGATTCAAAGTAATTATAAATCTAAGGATACTTTCTTCCTGGTTATTCTGTTGCAGCAGTAATTATGGTTTTGTTGATCTTTTACCGTGTCCTGTCTTTTTTTCACTGTGATGTTTAAAGAGCTCCAGGCAGCTCGCATCACGATTCCATGAACAGTTCGTGGTTCGGGATGATTTAATGGGTCTGGCCATCGGGACACACGGGGCCAACATTCAGCAAGCTCGTAAAGTCCCTGGAGTCACAAATATAGACCTGGACGAAGAGACGTGCACCTTCCACATATACGGAGAGGTAGGATGATGAAACCAATACATAGAGACACGTAGAGACATATATATTGAAAAATAGTTTCAAAGCTCCCTTTTTGCGCTCTTTTATGTGAAAACTAAATTTGGGCAGGGTTAGGAAGTAACTTATGTTACATAAGAAATGCACTGTATCAGCAGCTGATTGTCTTTATTAAATAATTGATTGTGTCCCAAGAAGAAGCAGAAGCTAAATTGCGTTTGTTATGTGCTTGTTGTTATTTGTTTTAGGACCAGGATGCTGTCCGTATAGCCAGGAGTTTCCTGGAGTTTTCTGAAGATGTCATCAAAGTTCCCCGGAATTTAGTAGGTAAGAAAATCACTCAGTTTAGACGGTGAGCGTGTTCATGCAGTGACTTGAGTTTATCGAGTGATTTAATCTGATTGTTAAGCTCATTGAAGACTGTAATTGATGATGTTTATGGCCTTTTTATAGGGAAGGTGATTGGAAAGAACGGTAAACTGATCCAGGAGGTGGTTGATAAGTCTGGTGTGGTGCGGGTTCGTATTGAGCCTGAGAATGACAAAAAGCCTTCAGCGGCTGCGGCGGCGGCAGTGGACGAGGTCAGTGGTTTAATATGAACACCTCTGCCTGCTTATCTTAACTGCTACTTAACTGGATATCAAAGTCAGGCTCAATCCTCTTACCCCCAAAAAAATCAGAAGTGAGATTGAACCTGATCTCAGTAATCAATAAAGGCATCTGCTACAGAGCTGGTGCAATAATTTATAGACTATTGACGCGGAATGGGACGCCATGCCAGTCATAGTTAGTTCTATCAGTACAGAATGGGTTTCTGGAACATATTGCCGGACCTCTTGTAGCATATATCATACAGATAATTAGGGTTTTATTGGTAGACTACAGATGATGTGTCGTCACTATAGCCCATACATAATTTATAAAAATAAATTCTTCTAGAGGTATTGCTCTGTATGAAATAGGCTTTATGAGCTAACGTTCTTATATGGAGGGTGAGGCGGTTCGATAATTAGTTAGATTTCCATCTAACTAACCATCTATCTAGATGGCAGAGAGTTGCAGAAGCAGCAGAGAGCACTATTGGAGACCACTCAACCAACGAAACCGGGTCAACTCACTTAGTCGGCACATTTTTCAGCTGCTTTTTTGGCAACAAAACCGGGTATTTTAACCCAAACCGTGAAGTGTTTTTCATGCCTAAACCTAATCACACCTTAATCGCAGCGTTGCCAGTGCACATGCATGATAATTCTGTACTAACAATAAACAGACTGTTGACACGGAGGAATCCATACCAATAGCCACACACACACACACACTCAATTGCCTTCTTTCTCTGTGTGAATCTCGCTCATAGGGAATGGTGCCATTTGTATTTGTGGGGACCAAGGAGAGCATCTCCAATGCTACAGTACTTCTGGACTACCACCTCAACTACCTGAAGGTACATATAATAAAAGTAATGAATTACATTCAATAACATGAAAGTTAAAATGGAGCAGGCGAGATGAATAATTAGTCCTCATGTAAATACCCTCATGCTCACTCTTTTTCTTCATGTGCGCAGGAAGTGGATCAGCTTCGTCTGGAGCGTCTTCAGATTGACGAGCAGCTGAGACAGATAGGAGGGGGAGGGGGTGGAGGAGGGACGGGTCCTCGAAACCCCAAAGACAAAACCTACGTATTCGATAACGGCATGGGGCTGGGCACGGGGAGAGGAGCAGGAGGAGGGAAGCCCTACGCAGGAGGGGGAGGAAGAGGTGGCAGAGGGCGACGAGGAGGCGGTGCAGCTTTTGCCTCAGGTATATGATAAAATGACTACTTATGAATTCATTTAGAGTTAGTGTTGAGGTCAATAATATGTAAATCTACTGTATCAAAAACCATGCTTGTACACACACAAATTAAATTATCTGAAGATTTAATATAAATGACTCATCTCAGGCTCTCAGCTAGCTATCAGCTATCATATCAACAGAACATTTATTCAGAGGGTGATTCTCTGTTGTCTTTCCTCAGTAAACAAGGTTTGACTTGTGTACCACGTCCCTTAGGCACCAACTCTGAAGCGTCCAACGCTTCTGAGACGGAGTCGGACCACAAAGATGAGCTCAGCGATTGGTCGCTGGCCCCCACCGAGGAGCTGATGACAGGCGGCGGGACGCTGCCCAGACGGACAGATGGGAGGAAGAGACCAGGCGGCGGAGGCCTGCGAGGACGAGGAGGGAGAGGAAGAGGAGGGGGAGGATATAAAGGTTGGTCGTAACTATCGTTGGCTCTCAGTGGTCTTTTTGGTTTTTCATGGCATTCAGGATTTTTCTCAGCGGGTGAGATCTTATCAGTGGAAACATTTTCTCATTAAGTTACTCTTTTCCTATGATTTTTCTACTGTTTAACTGGTGATGAAGTTAACTATGAAGATAACAAACGGAGATTATTTTTATTCAAGTCATAGGAGAAGAAATAGAAAGAAACTGGTGTGTAGTAAATTAAAAATAATAACATTTTATGATGCTTTTCGTCAAATTATAGCCTGAAGAATGGTAATGAATCATATAATGAGATCCCTGCAGACTCCCCTCCCCTTGTAAATTCTCATTATGAGCGTTTCCTTTTCAAGTAGAAACATTTATATTGGAAGAAATAACTTACCCCTGACATAAATCTAATTATGATGCACATAAATTCATCTGTGTTTTCCTACTACTGCAAACAATCTACTCACCTTACCACTGCAGGGACTTGTGAAGGTTTCAGCAGCATAGTCATTAGTTTTTGTTTCTACTTTGTCCCACGGAACATTTGTGATACTTAAAAGTTGTGACGTGGGCTTTGTCTGTCCTGGTTTAGGTGATGACTTGCAGTGGAATGAGCCAAGACCTCGTCATCTTAGAGACCCCAAAACAAGAGGGCAGGAAGACACACTACAGGTATCACACACTTTTATTTTTATTTCTGAAAGTATCTTAAAAAACTCACCAGTGATCTGGAGCTGCCTATTCTAAGACGGACCTATTAGAAACCAAAAAATGATACAACTTTGTGTTAATGAGAGCTGAGTGTAGCTTTGATCATATTTATTTAAAGCTGTGAGACCATGTCTACCATGTTTGTTTCCTCTTGCCTACAGATCCGTGTGGACGGGAACAATGAGCGCAGCGTGCAGCACTCCTCGGGGCGAGGAGGTGGAGGAGGAGGAGGGCCTTCTTCATCCCAGGGTGGCATCAGCGCCGGCGGTGAGGGCCCGTCCCGCCATCATCACCGACCCATCAGAGAACGTGGGATGAAGAAGGACAAACAGGACGCTCCTCCGCTGGTGAACGGAGTGTCGTAGATACACCACTGGAGGACCTTCTCACTTACACACACACACACACACACACTCAGAAACACATACAGAGGTAACTCGTCATAAAACATCGTAGAGTCTCTCGCTTTTTCTTTCTGTCTTTGTCAAACACATACACAATACACACATTTCCATCAGCAAGAGTTTACTGTAGTGATGTAGACCAGAGGTGATCTGGTATCTGCTGCTCTGCTCTGGTTTTAGTTTACTGCTCTAGTCTGCTCTGGCATCTCCTGGTCCTGTCTGGAGTGAAAGAAATCCTACTTCTTGGACAAATGGACAGGAAGAGGAGGGGTTTGACTAAATCTGATCTCGCTCAGAGGCATTAACCCTAAACATATTCTCCTCAGATATACGCTTTTTTTTTTTTTTTTTTAAAGCAACTCAAATGGAAGATGTTGTTTTCTTTTTTTTTTTTTATTCCACTGTCCTGTTTGCTGACATGAGAAAAAACATACAAGTCAAATGAATTCTTCTTGACCAGGCAGAACAGAAGAAACAAGGAATTTCAGAAGGCAGGAATACGTGTTTTCCTTTCCTGTTCTCCCCTGCTGCACATATCCTTATTCTTTAATAAAAACAGGGATATGTGGAGAAGATCTGACAGCACACAGTTTAAGTAGTGTCAGCGCTTCCCTGCAGGTGGAGAATTTGTTTGTGGTGGTTTAAGTCCAGCTCATGAAAGTGAGCTGCAATGTTTTCACAGCAGGGTAGACGAGTCCTGTTCGCATCTTTCATCTGCATTTCCAGAGAATAAATAAATGACAGACTACACAATCTTTTTTTAGAGGTGACTTCTACATATGAGAAACGCATTGCTTTGGGAAATCAGACTGGAAGTTTGTAGAGGGCACTAATGATTTCTTTTTTTTTCTTTTGTTGAATTTGAGCCCTGATTACTATTTAGACACTTGTGTGAAACAAAGCTGCAAAAGAGCAAAGAGGAGAGTTCAAAGAATCTGTTTCAGGGTAAAATATGAACAAGTATGCATGGGTGGTGTTTTTTTTTTGTTTTTTTTCTTTCCTCCAGCAGCCTAGACAAGCCTACACACACTTATCTCATTGAAGTAATCTTTGTTTTGTTTTCCATTGTTTAGCCTCTTTGACAGTCAGAGCATGAATTCAACAATATGTAGGAGAAACATAAACCCAAGATACGCTGATACAAATCAACTGTTAAAAGGCTTTTACTAGTACAAGATTGGACAAAATCTAAATAAAAATAAGTCTCCATCAGAGTACAAAACACGTTTCTTTTCAAGTTCCAATTTCTACAATAACTTTAGCTTCCAGTCAGTCCTGATTGACTGTCAAAATCTCCAACCCAGAACCAGCCGTCACCTGATGAGTCGTATGAGTCTTTAATTTATGAACCTTTTGTATTTTTTGTTTAGAAAACACCTGTTAAGTATATTTAGTTTATTACTGTAGAAGTAACGGCATACCATTGAGTTATACCTTGATAAAATAAAATATTTGTGTAAATTTTATTCCAGCATATTCCTGGCCTTACTTTAACATATGTTGTAATCTTAATCTTTAATAGTTTCATTTTGTAAACGGTAGTAGGGCGAAAGACGTGTAACACAAATCCCAACAGATTTTCCTTCAATTACAACAATTTCAATACTCTTTAAGTTGATTGATGGCATACTTGTGCATCATTGCAGAGGGCTGCAGTACTACCTCCCTGGCTTTCTATATGAATCTACAACAGTTATATTCACACGATCAGATCCTGTTATGTCACTATGAAGGGTGCAATGAATTTGTTTGAGTGTGATTATCACTTCACTAAGTCACAGTAAAGTTTAGTGAAACTGCTGTGGGTTCACCACAGTCACGGAGCTGCAGCCTCTGAGTTGTCTGCCACTCCTTAAAGGCTTTTTAACAGGTCACATTTATCTCTGTGTCTTGGATTTATGCTTCTCCATTGCTGTACATTTAGGCCGTTCTTAAGAGCACCTGACTGTTTGTTTTAAACCTTTTTCTGGCCCATGCATCACTCTTTTCTCTTGTTTTACCTACATGTTTGGGATATATGCTTATGTCTAATTACATTAACAAAATTGACTTTTTAAATACTTAAAAAGCTGGTTTACCAGGCCAGCGTTTCTCATTTCTTTGCATTTCCATGTCCTTTTCTGGATCCGACCCAATAGTTAATGACACCAGACTCAGTTTTTTCTTAACTATAACTTGATGTCACTCCTCACACCTGCATCATAGCTGGCTTTTCTGTGACCCAGTGTGCTTTTTTGGGAAGACAAAATGGCCATTTAACAGATCCTGGCAATATAACAGGTCCAGTCTTTAAACATGTCTGCTTCTAAAGCTCTGTGACACACTGAAAAAAGACTTAAACAAAAAGAGGACTAGACAATCATGTCATCAAGTAGCTGAAAACATTTTTTCTAACTAGGGCAAGTTGTCAGACATCAAGGGAACAAACAAGATAAGTCGACCTCAAGCTCCCATCTTGAGCCTCTTCTGTGTTCTGTGCCGCCCTGCTGTTCATTTGACACCTCAGTGAGTTGCTGACTTTATGCATATTCTGCTTGGAAAGATCACAAATGTCATTAAAATAAATAAATAACGTACAAGATCATTCGTTACAGATCATGTACATTCTCAGCGGTTCCAAATTGCCCTAAATTTAAACTGCAGTAACTCGGATGGGCTAGTGTGGAGTATTTGTGGATTTATGATTGAAAAGAAGATTAATATTAGCATTAGTTTGATTAAAAAAAACAAACAACAAAACTGTTTTAAATGTAAGTAAGATACTGTAAAATAAAATAGCAAAGCAAAAACAATGTTTCTCTGAGCATTTGTAGACATGATGACCTTTCGTAAAATTATTTCTCAATAACGAACACAATACCTATTAATATATTGAGGAGTATCAGACTAGCTGAGCGCCTCATTTGTTTATTATAATTTGTCAAAAATTAAACTTTGGGTTTTTTTATTTGTTTGATGAGTAGATCAATACCGCTCTTATCTCTGTGTGGTAAATGCGAAGCCAGCAAACGATTAGCTTAGCATGAATACTGGAAGCAGAGGGAAACGGCTAATCTGTCTCTGTCCAAAGATAATAAAATTAACAACCAGGCGTCGTCTCTGAAGCTTATTAAATAACATATTATATTTAATTTGTTAGTTCTGCCAGTGTTTGTTTCTTTGGGGGGGCTGAGTCTGTGCTAGCTGTTTCATATTCGGCGCAGTGATTCCCATGCTAGCTGTAGCTAGCTCCTATGCTAGTCTAAGCTAGGTGCCTGCTGTCTCTAGCGTCGCACTTCACAGACAGACATAAGAGTGGTGTCAGTCTTTATTTCAAACTAAACAAGAACACATACAAAATGTTAAATTATTCTTTTAAAGAAATGCTTTTGTTAAGAGTGTTATCAATGGGCGTGCTGTGAAATTACTTTACTGTAGGTATCAACTTAAGTTGGACTCCAAATCGACACAGTTAAAATTCAAAATCCAGCATTGCTCGTTACGGTCATCGTCTAAACCTCGACCCGTAGTTTGCCTATTGGTCCCGTTTCAGCTGCTGGACTCAACAGAGTTTCAGGACACAAGTAGAAAGCTGCAAATGCTCAGGGGAAACCCCACCATATTTTGTTTGACATGTGCCTTTAATTGTGGTTGTATCACAGCCTAGACATGTAAATCAGGGATAATGAGACGCTGATAATGGACCAGGTGTGTAAAGAAGGCAACTTCCTGTTGTGACATCATTGACTCACCCTGGGTAGTCACTGGCAACACTGAGCATTTCTGAGCTTCCTCTAAACTTAAAGGGCAGGAGTTGGAGTAAAGTTTCGTGAGACGGGTGACTTTGGAACCGCAGGAAACTGCTTTAACCACCTGATCCATTTTTAATATTGAAAGTGTTGTATCCTTGTACAGATGTAAGCCTGTAGCGTATGACCTGGTTCAGTTAACCTATGTAATGGATTCGGTTACTTTTGTAGACAAGTTCTTTGGCTCTTTTGGTTCTGTGCCAAAGTGGGCGCCATTTCTCCGTAACAATCCTCTTCGTTTTATCAGAGATGAAAATGGTGACTCTGTAACCCGTAGTTAAATCCTTATCTCTCTATGTAGGAAAGAAGAAAAAAGATTTCATAGGTCGAGCCAGGTCGTTTCTTTACCAGAAATCAGTGTACCTTTCTAGTCTTGCGATGCATGTACATCTTTATTATGAATTTTGAAGAGACATTCAGTAGGTTTGGACACATGTTGAGAAAAAAAAAAGGTTTTTTAGTCAGTGTTACTTTGTCTCATTTCTCCTTGACCTGAGTCTGGTTGGAGTAGCCAGTGATGAGTAACATTTGATGTGACAACCATCAACTTAGAGTCAACCACTCATGAGGAACTTTTACCTTTAGAAAAGGTCACAGAAACAGTTATGTAACATGAGTAATGAAACATGAACCAGGCTTTTATTCCGAATTTTCATTTCTCTTTTTCAAAAGTATTATTGGTGTCAATTTCTCTATCACTAATCTGTTAGGACCTTTGCTTTCACTCTACGTTGTCGTTCACACTGCATTTTTCCTGGAAACACTCTCTGCAGTGCATCGGAAGTGAAAGTGACCTCTATATTGACAATAGAGCATCAACAGTATGGAGTTGCTTTGTATTGTTAAAAAAAAAAAGAAAAAAAAAAGGTTGAGGGCTGACGGGAGGTTGACATACTGTATATAATGATGTCATTATTTGTCTGAGAAAAGATTTGTACTATTGTTTCAAATGTGCACTTATCCTGATATTTTCTTTTTTTTTTTTGCTGTTTAATATCGGTTAAATGCTAGAGCTCTTGATAATAAACTAAATGATGTGTGAAAAAACAATATCCTCCATAGCAGGGTTGAGTCACACACTGCTTTCAAACTAGTGTTACATCACAGAAAGATGGAGAGTTTTTGACCTAAGAGGAGAAATCCACCCTAAAACCGAATCCATGGTCGAAAACGCACAAGAAATTACGACAGGGATAAACTAATTTTTGAGTATTAGTTTTTGCACTAAAAATGAAATGGATCAAATGTGCATTAAAGCTTAGCGTAAGACTCGTATCATTTAGCACACATGTAGACTCGGTGGCTGTTTAAAACCTGTCGTGTTGATCATGGTCATATTGGTGTAACCAGCTAGTGAAGTTCGTTTTAATGGATTCCAGTTGTAAAAATACAACATTCATCCAAACTCTTTAACTCTGCGTTGCAGCATAATCCTGCAAGGAGACTCTGATTCAGTGAAGACATCACTACTTGAATCCATTCTATGAGTTTTTGATACTGAAAACAATTTCGGTGCATGAAATTTCAATGTGAAAAATGTTGTTTCACAAAAAAACAAGAAATATCAACTCAAAATCCATCACTCTCTTTATCCTTAGATACCGAAAATGACCACCTCATCACATGACTGACGTGTTTAATTGACATAACGACTGAGCTACCTTCACAACATCACTTTCCACTAAGGAAGATGTGAAAAAGCTAGTAAGTGAAAGTTGAGCTCCGATTTTAAGATATAAGGATTAGCTTAGCAGGAGGAATGGCTAGCCTGGCCCTGTTTGAAGTTAAAAATGCACCTCTAGAGTTCACTAATTAACATATTTCATCTGGTAATCCTAACGAATAAGATACGTGTCCATTTGTGCGCTTTAGGAATGTTCAAAGACACATGTCTGAACTTTGGATAGAGCCAGGCTAGCAGTTTCCAGTGTTTACGCTAGCCTGATTGCATCCAGCTCTATAACTAGCACCAACGTGAGTGGTAACAGTCTTAACGCGGAGTTGAAGAGTTTGGATGGATGTTGTATTTTTACAACTGGAATCCACTAACCTTGTTAGAAAGCACATATTGGTCTACTTTGTGTAATTCTAACCTAAACTGTAAAATCTACTTTGTGTAAAATGTACTGTAGTGTAGCTTTGGGAGAAGTTTTGCGAGGTAACTGAATTAACCAATGAGAATAAGGTTTTACGGTGGATTTTCCCTTTAATGTTAAACTGATAAAAGTATTTTGTACATGAGTCATTCCCTTAATGGACTTTTATGTGTAGAAACCCAGATAATTTTTCAGTTGTGACTTTTTTTTTCATACTACAGCAATGTATGACGTGTGTTTACTTTATATTTTATTACTTCATAATATGCTTTACCTTTTGACCAGTGTATAGTTCTCATAACAGTAGGACAGCACGGTGCTGGTTATCTCCCAAAGGCTGGTTCCTGCAGTTGGATGCATATTGAAGGTGTTGCAGACCTTGGGGCTACCGAGCCTTCACAGGTCCAACCTTCACATCAGCTCTGTTGTGTCACCCCAGACAGACAGTTGAGGGGGGCAATGACATTCTTTGCATCTGTGGCTGTGCTTCAACCTGCTTGTTGATGTATTTTTATCGTGCCTCTAAACACCAGGTTCACAGTATATATTTGTTAGACTTTTTAACTGCTGGAATGAAACTGACAAAAGCAGTTTTAATGGCTTCTTCATGCTTTGGTTTGATTTTTAGGGTTATTACTAACAAATAGTAATGCTAAAACCAAGGTTTGCACTATAGTGGGGAATATAAATGAAAAAGGATGTGGGAGGACTGGCTGCATGCTGACCAGAACTGGTGCTAAGGAAGCATTTCTACGATTTTACTGATAAGTGTCCTATAACCGACTGATGACTTCATTTTCCAATCCTGCTGTTCTCTAGTGGTCTACGATAGAAACAAACATCTTAAGATGAATACAGTTGATTTCAACGTGAACTGCAGAAAAATAATATAGAAAAATTAAGTGAACCATTTGGGATCCCAAACCACAGATTATGACACTGAACGACTTTGCGTACATTTTCTTCTCAGGATCAACCTCTGTACATTTTGGTTCGTCCTGGGACTCATAATGTCATTTGGGATATCTACTAGAAATAACTCAGAGAGGATCCCAAATGGCAGCAATGAGAAACACGAATGAGGACATCCAGGTTTTGTGGGTATACTGATGTTCGTTTCTTAAGGTTCAACTCAGTTGTGCTGTCGTGGTTTGTTGTTTTGGCACGACTTTGTCCTCAATGCAATCTTCTGTCCCCAGTACATGAGAACAGTACGAGAACATGCAATGGCATTACCAAAACTCTATAAACCTTAAAGATGGATTTTAAGCATTTTATAAAATAATAGAAAATAATTTTTTACTCGCATGAAACTTTTCATATTAAAAATTGACGGCTGGTATGTTTTTTCTTGAACACATGCTGTGTGTTTTTTCTCCAAAATCATCTTCCAGCTAAATTTGCCAACCAGAAGGACTGGATTAGAAGTCTGTTGTGGCTGCCTGCTGCCCACGTCTCTGAAAACTCTCAAAATTAGTGAAGCCTGTTTGGGAGTGATAGTTGAGAAAGTGCTGTTCTAATGTTCTGGGTGTATAGAGTAGGTATTTTTTTTACCCATGATCCATTGGGTTGCAAGTGCAAATGTTAACTTCTTGTTTTCATCAGCCCAATGGTTTGTTCAAATTCACAAGATGCTTTGGACTAAAATATCACACCCTTACTCTCAGAGCTACGACACTGTTGTGTTGTCTCAGATGGGGTCAGGTGACTGAAGTATAAACCTGACTTCATCCACAAACCTTGATTTTTGACTTGAAAGTGATGATGGGATAATGAATCTGAATCTGGAGTCACAATTCAGTTCACACACTCTCATCTTTCTGACTGTAATACAACTCAGCCACATACCACCATTTGGCATCCTTCAAGGAAGCATTTACTCTAGTTGGGTTTGCAACATGGTTCATCTCGCAGAAATGTCGTATTCATCTCTTACCAATCTGCGGCAGATGTGTGCTCATCGTTGCTTTGCAGAATGTAAATAGCAACAAACACTAAGTAGACACATTGTGGGCTGTTCAACAGTAGAGTGAAGACGCGCAGAGAATCTGTCGATACTAAAACCAGGGTAGTCAAAAAAGTTGTAAACCTTGTGTGCACTTTGGGGTATTTTTTTTCTTTTCGTTTCCTTTTGTACATACTACTAGCATTTAAGATGTTTGGATTTACATGTCTGGTTATAGTGCAATATATTTTGTATGCAAGCAGTTTCAGTAAATAAAGGTTGATCTTCCTTCCTTAGCTCCAACTGGTCTTTCAATTTTATGAGTTTTATCAATTTCAAATGTAATATGAAGTAAGGAATTACTGTAATTGAAATACAGTGATTTAACTCCAAGACGTCAATACAAAAAAAGTTTGAAAAGTTTAAACAGTTACAGTTTAATCATGTGGCCATGCAATCATTTCTAAAGAGAAAACGGAAGTCTTGTATATTATTACAAGAAGCAGCAATTTGTTTAACTGTTTAACACTGACAAAATCACCTTGTGAAGTTGTTTAGGCCAACATGTTGCACAACGGGTTTATATTTAGTCAACCAGCAGACATGCAGTTGATCCACTGTCAATGTAAAAATGTCTTATTCTTATGTGTCGGCCAGTTAGATGTCAGGGACCCTTGCGTTCTACGGTAATTTCAAGGACTCACCCCTGTACTACACATCACAGCTGCGTTTTATAAAACATTGTGGCCTTGAACAGGATCAGTATGTTTGGTCCATTAGTGAAATGACCACATGAGAACACTTGGGGATGAAAGAAGATTATTATACAAGGCTCCCTTGTGGGGCGATTGAACACAGTGACAATCAAGTACCAAGGCCAAACCATCCCCGCGCCCCAGCAGTGCTACCTTTAAATGTGGGAAACTCTTGAAAATCACTACTGTGTGCACCACAAACAATATCTACCTTAATAAGAAGATGCCATTTAAGGTGTCATATATGTGTTTTTACGATTTACAGGAAAGAGATTTTTTTAATTGTGTGATGAACGATATGATCTAGTGCAGCATTAAAGTCAATGATCATCCGTTTTCTTCATAGTGTAATACTTCTTATGAGCCACATGGGGGAGATGTGGTGATGTGTTGATTCACCACTGCTGCTACACACACCACAGAGAGAGAGACAGAGACAGAGAGGGATGAACATATTGTAAATTCATGACATGCACTTCTCAACTTCTGCAAGATACACAGCAAGTATAATGAGCTTAAAGCTGAGAACTCGGTCCGTCCCCACTTTTATTCTATCAGTTTGTATTTTTCTTTTAATCTCAGTGCGTCTGTGTGTGAGACTCTAACTCTCAGTGTCACTATTAAAATATAAATTACTGGCACAGCTGTGGCTTTAATAACACTGAAAAAAAAAGGAAATGTCTAAACAAACAGCCACTCAGCCACTCGGGTTGTAGTAAAGACTGTGTAATAAGTTCAAATTGAATTGAGGCTTGCAATCACAAATGTATGTATGCGTGTCCTTACTATAATTACATCTTTTCTGAATATCTTTCTGTCTCTTTTTTGCCATTCAATTCTCCATTAACTCATCCTGCAATTTCTTTTTCATTTCTGCTATATCTTTGTATCCGTTCCTCTCCTTCTCTCCATTCACTCTCTGTCTCTCCGTGTCTGACCTAGTTTTGGACAGCCTTTCTTCCACACACACACACACACAGAAAACCACACACACACACACACACACCCCGAATGCATCCAATGTTCCCGCAGGTGCTTAAAATCCTTGAAAATTGGTTGGATTTCGATGTGGTGTTTTTAACGTCCAGAGATGTCTGGAATTTTGATTTGTGGGATTAAAATGGCTGGAATTGATCAGCACTTTCAGACAATATTTCTTATGGCCAGCAGTGTTTTCTTCCCATCATGCTCTACGGTTACCTCGCAACACTTCCAGTGAAGAGCTGAGGACAAGTATCGTACATTTTTTTCTCTCCTCTTCTCTCTGTGGCTGCTGTTTGTACTTGCGGAGCGTGATGCAGAGTCGTGTTGGCATGTAGCCCCTGACCAGACCACGCACACAAACACTGGGGCGATCTAAAACAACACAAACACAAACACACAGCACGCAGTGTATCCTCGACTTTCCGATACGTTTCGACTCAACGTGTTCTCTCTGCTATCTGTGATCACGGGTGAAAAAAACCCAAAAAACAACAAAACGTGCAAGCTTTTGCGTAGGAGGGCTTCTTCTTCTTCTTCTTCTTCTTCTTCCTCTTCTTTTTTTAAAGGACAGTGACAACAGAACCACAGTTACAGCCACTGCTAAAACACATGCTGAGTGAGAAGTTTCAACCATCTGGTCAATCATTATTCATAGCAAGGCGTAAACAGTAAAAACGTGCTGCTGGGCATGTGTTGCATGATAGAGAGTGAGGATGGTAAAACTCTTATTAACACGCCTGTACCGCAGCTGATCCGAAACAAAAAAAAGCGAAGTGGTCGGATGAAGGCGACATAAGCGGTTTGTGAGGTTCGAAGAGATTATAATATTTGGAGGAACATTTGTCACCACTGGCTCGCTGCAATCGAGCTGAACAGGACAACGTTGCATCCTCGGCTCCAGCAAGCATCTGGGGTTCAATAATGACGTGAAAATCGGTGTAGACGCCAGGTTCCACGAACAAACTTCACTTGACTGTTTGCTCTTTTCCAAGTGATACTTTTCGGATTTCGGGATAAAGTTTTGAGGGTACGGAAAGGCATCTCAGGTCGGTCAGACAGACGTCAAAAACATTATTTATACCCGCTCGTCTTCTCGCAGAGTTGCACCATTGGGCGAAAAGGGAGGGTTCGTACAGAAAACGATGCGCCTACGGACAATTCAAGCTAACCTCACGTGTCTTTGGAGCCATTTAAAGCATCATGTGAGTATTATGCACACGACTCAATAGGCCCCCACAGATTAGAAAATAATGGTAAAGGAAATTACAGTTAAAGGACGACCAGCCACATGAAAACGGATTTTTTTTTCTGCCCTTGAGCAGGTCGTTAGTTCTTGAGAATTGATACTTTCTCTGCAGTTAGCTAATTTATGCAAAAAACTTTCTGACGCTGCTGAATTTATGCTTAAAAACACACACACACACACGTCGCTTACACCAGGAGAACATGGAGGTAACATCCTCTGTATTTCTGGATATTTGACATCTCGAAGAGTTAATGTTACGCATTCATACGAGGTACGGGGAGATAAAATTGACAGAAAACAAAAAAAAATCAAACATATCTCAGACTTTTCTGTGGTGGCCAGAGTCAAAGCTGAGCCTCAGCAGTCTATTTAAGATCTTGCCATGCATTAACACACACACACACACACACACACACACACCTCATTATACTTTACTGTCACACCTTTAATGCCATTTCCCATTTCATAGAGCATGATGAGACCTTTAATGGACTTTGAACCTGACTCATGAGAACTCTGCACAGCTGAAACGACTTCTGAAAAGGCTGTATCCTGTGGTTCTCTGCAAGATAAAGATTAAACCCGTGACATGTTATCTGGAACACAAAGCACAAATACTAGTGCAGCTTTTTTTATTATAAAGAAAACCCCATTAAATCATTTTTCCAGCTGTTTCAATCAGTATTTCTTTCTTTTTTTTTTTTTTTTTTTTTTGTGGATGGAAGGTTTATTTTTGTAGGATCCGTGCAACATAAATAGCACGACTCGTTATGAAGGGACTTTTTTTTTTGCAGTGAATATCTCACTGTTACTTGTCTCGTACAGCCTTCTTCAGTGTGTGTGTGTGTGTGTGTGATTGCTCTCTCCCTCCCTCCACCTCTGCCTGGCTGTCAGCTCGCCTCGACCACGTAGCAGCTTCCTGGCAGCGGCAGCCGCTTGTGTCTACTCTCTCTCTCTCTCTCTGACATACACACACACACACATACATACACACACTCACACACACACACTCAGTATCAGTAGCCTATGTAGAACCACGTAGCACCAGCTTTGGATTTTAACCACCAACACCACCAGCCGGAGCGGCCATGGATCTCTTTGAATTCGACTTTTTCAGAGACTGGGAGCTTGAACAACCATGGTAAGTCCTGCACACACATTTATTATGTTGTATGTGTTTAAAAGATGATTTAAAAAAACTAAGGGTTTAAGGGATGAACGGACATGACATCCCGGCTTTTTGGGGCAAAATCAAGGCTTGCATTGCGTTGTTTGTTTTTTTTTGTGCGGGGATGGAGAGGAAGCCAAAGTCAGAGCCGGAGAAACCGTGCAGACCGTGTTTCTTTGTCACCGTATGCTGCCGTTGTTGCTTGAGACGAACCGGGAGGCTCAGCATGCATACGTAGCCTGCACACACACACACACACACACACACAATGCCGGCTTTTATTGCCTTGTTGTGATATTAAGGAATGTTTGATTTGAACGTGTGGACGCACCGGGTGATGTGACATAAGGTGGATGTAACACAGGTAACACATAAGTTTGATGCTTCATTATGTATTTCACTTCAGTCCTAAAAATCTGATGGGTTTATTATTATTATTATTTTATTTTTTTTGGCTAAAAATAAATCAAGAGGTTGGTAAACAGAGTTTGGGTGAGTTCGCCCTCCACCTGTCAGTACAGGTGACACAGAGTCATGGACACATGATAAAGGAGTGAAGTTGGCTTGTGTGGTGATTTTAGGAAGTGCTGCAAGATAGATGGAGTCCTTCATGCACTTCATTGTGAATCAAGCACTTCCAGTTCATAGCTGCTGTTGAATCATGTCATCAGCAGCAGCAGCAGTGTGTTGCTGGTGTGTGTGAGCCCGTGTTTCATGCTGCTGTCATGTCAATTAATCAAGTAGCTGACTGACAGAAAGAAGAAAAAAAAATCAATCATCTAGCAGCTATTTTCATAAACAAACAAATTTATTTGAAGCAAAAACAGAAAATGTGATCTGGTTTTTATGTTATAGCCATTATTATATTATAGACATATTATAGCCAAAACGATGAATCAATGATTAATCAATAAGAGGAAATATCAGTTGCAGCCCTAATCCATACTGTGGAACAGTGCATTGCTTTTTCTTACATGCAACGGAGGACATCCTGTAAGAACAAAGACTCACATTGGCAAAGTGCTTTCATCACCAGAGATGATGACGGTGTAGGAGACGGCCGTGAGGAAAACATTACAGCACACTGGTTTAAAAAGGATATAAAGAAAGTAACAGTCTGCCTGCCAGCTTGGACTGGACAGCTCACAGTTCTGGCTTCAGTATATGATGGATGTGATATGAGGTGATGTGGAGAAACTCCATGCATGCTCGGGAAAACTTAAGAAAACGAAATAAACCTGTGGCTGAGAATCAAAGATGTTATCAGACAATGTGTCATTGCAGCTTGTTTAACGCAAGATAAATATTGTTGCTGGATTTCATTTAAAGGCCAGGCCGTGCTGTGTCTTGCAAATGCTTTACAACTGTCCAAATACTTGTTTCTCAAGGTCCGATTAAAGGATGTTTGTGCAGAAATCCGACAAAAGAAAAATAGTTTAGGCTTCAGTGTGTATAAATGTGATAGAAGGTGATATCCTCTAGAAACCTGTAATTATAAACGAGCTGCATGATGGGAAACGGTACAGCTTTTACATGATGGATGAATATTGTGCTGCATGCAGTGTTGTGCTGTCAGAATGTGTATCTGTCTGTCTCACATAGAGCTAAAATAGTGAGGAGGACGGCAGGAGGTTCATCGTGTACTGTAATACAGCCTCTACAGCCGTGTATTGTAGTGGCAGCAGAATAACTTGGCAACCGTGTTGCTGTTTTGAATCCGTCTTATTCCATCTGGAAAATGTGAGCGATTAAAATGACACACACACACACACACACACACACACACACTGCTGTCCCTCAGCAGCCACCGCGGAAGGGCCCAGGAGCAAAGTACTTAACCCCCCGCTGCTGGAGTGGAGCTGCTCAGGGGCTGAACGACAAGCTCAGGGTGTCTACACGTGTAACCCGTCCCCCCGCCACCAGCCCATCACGCTGCGGCTCTCACCTGGTCCTGAAGGGAAAGCGGGTTTGCACAGAAACGGAAAAACAAACAAGAAACTGTAGATTAAAATGAAGAACGCAGAGCTGCTGATGCGTTGATCAGGTCGTGTGATGAGCCTTGACTAAGGACTTGCGGGTGAAGGCGCGCCAGTCGAGAAAACTCTCCTTGACATTGATTGTACGGTCATGGTTTTGGTGTAATAAGATGAAGAGAGGGTCATTTTATCAAATGTCTAAATGTTAAGGGTTAGCTGACGAGGAGCTGCTGTTGTCTGTCAGAGGAACAGGTGGACGACTGAGGGAGGAAGTTGGAGTGGATCATGGAGTATTTCCCTTTAAATTAAAGGAAAATACTCTGTCATTCAGTGTCTCCTCTATCACTTACATTCATTCATGTCATAGCAGGCAAGCAGAACAATCACTGGCCTCATGTAGCCATAAAAATGATTCCTAAGTTCCTTGCAGTGTGGTAGATAAAAGGGAAAAAAGAAAGCGCAGATTTATATCAGGAGAGACAAAGTCTGGTTGTTGCATCACCACGACTGACAGGATTTATTTCCTAACCTTGCCCACATCGTTTTTGTGCATAAACCTAAATACACAAGGTGGCTTTCACAGTCGATTTATAACCACAATTAGTGCTGATTGCGTCTGTTCATCAAAAATTCATCTACTAAACAAGACGTGGTCATTTTTGACCTTTTTATTGACAGCGGGTCGGTTTTAAATATCGAAGAGAGAGGCGAAACATGAAGGAACAGCCGACAGTGAGCCGCTAGACGAAGAGCTGCAGACGACAGGCTCCACGCCTCCGAGGCCGTTGTGCGGAAGACAATTCGTTGCTGTGTGCACCGTGAAATCAGATCACCGTTTCTTTATATTTGACTGACTTCTGTATTAAAACAACGTGATTGTGTTTGGTAGGGCTGTAAACAGATACACCCAACGTCTACTGTTATATTTCTGACAAATTAACCACAGGTGTCACCAAATCAACCAGGACTGAAAATCTTGAGAACTACGACTGTAATTTGCGGTTAAGCAGTGACAAACGATATCCTGACAAGAGGGACCGCACAACGGAAAATGCTCATATTTGTCGTTTTAGTTTGGAGAACTTGCAGCCAAATTTCTGTCCAAATAACGAGCGGTTGAGAGTGTGTGTGTGTGTGTGTGTGTGTGTGACTTTTTGTTTGAAAGTTGTGATTCAGCCTTCAATTGGACAGTGTTAGAGTGAAACAATTCAACAAAATGAACTTTTCAATCACAGTCCAGGCCAAAGAAAACATGATTACATGTATTTAATTGGAAATGGAGCCAGTGCAGCACAAAGTGATGCTCAGAGTCTGAACCAGTGCCTCTTACCAGAAGCTGAAAGCTCCTACACCTTTTGATGCAGCTGGTGACTCAGTGCTAATAAATATTCAAATGGACTCAAATGTCCAAGATTATGAGGAGAATAACTCTGCCGCCGGAAGACCAAAAACCAGAAAAGAGAGATTTTCAAATGGACACGTTCTTCTCAAATCTTTACTATGCATTTTAATGGCATAAACGATGACACACACCTGTCAGTAATAACCAGAGAAATCAGTCAGATCCAATCTGTCAGTCATCGTTGATGTACGCCTTGTGTTTTACGGTGGTTTTTCCTTTTTTAAGGTGGAAAAAAAGCCCAGAGAGAAAACAATCTTGAAGCCCCCCACTCCTTTGTTAAACCCGAACGAACCCAACTCTATACGTCCCCTCCTCCTCCTGAAAATATACGCTTTCATCTCTTCTCTTCTTTGTTGCTCTTTCTCCCTCCTCCTCCTCCTCCTCCCCCTCCTCTTCCTTTTCCTCCTCCCATCCCGCTCCTTGTTTCATTCTCTTGCGCGGAGATCTGAAGGCTTTGTATGATTGTAATAGCTTGCATTGAATGTTGGATACTGTAATTGCCCATCATGTAGCTGGCTAATCATGGCAGTGGAATCTGGGGGAGATCGCTTTGAATGTTAATTGACACTGATGGTGATTGGTTGAACAATTAAAGTAGTTAATTAGGGAATTGATTACACATAATGTTAGCATGGAATTATAAGTTCCCAGCTGCGTGTTTCGGATTTTAAAAGTTCACATCTGCAGGAAGGGAATCTGATTATTAGAATAATTATTTTTTATTATTATTGTTGTTGTTGTTGTTACTGGATCTTAAATAGTTTGAAGGTTTTTACTGTTTAAGCTGCTTTAACTTATAAAGCTGAGTTTAAAACGTTCAGAGTTGCAGTGAAAAATGATCTTATGCTGTTCAGACTGGGGATACACTCGCAATAGAAGAAGATGGGATCAACAGGCAGAAGTGGTGACAGAGTCAATTTGTAGTCAATGCATTCAATGTTCAGTCTCACAGTCCTGTATTCAATCTGCCCGTCAATCGTCCCAAACTCTCAATCAGCTCAGTCACACGTGCAAGCTCAATACGTACAAAATCATCCATCACACTGAAATTTCCACCCTCGCTGTGTGATCGGCCTCGGCTTGCCAAACCAGCTCCACTTGATGAAACTTCACACCGACCTCATCAGCGACTCCGAGGCTGTAAAAGGACGCCACGTCTCATCCCAGACTGCCAAAAAAAATCCTAAACTAATACTCAAAGATGAAAACTAACCAAAAACACCAAAATGAAGGCCTTCATCTGGAAGAAATCCATTGTATACCACACTGGTTGTACAATTATCCCTCAGCTCTGCTGGTTAAACCTGTCAGATCACCTGGAGTCCATCTGTGAGGAAACAGTCACTGTCTGTAGTTCTGAACACTTTAATTAGAGAGAAAAAAAAAAAGAAGAATTGCAGCCGTTAACTTCATCTTTGACATTTGATGTATTGTGCAAAATCTCATATTTACAACAAAATCCAGTGAATTTGACAAGACAGGATAAAACAATGCAACAATGTTGGGAAAGAAAACATTTCTATCCATACAAAACATAAAGCACAGAATAATATGAGATTTAGTTCGACAGGGATTTCATCATAAATTAAGATATCGAACAAATTCAAAAATGTGACCTGATGATGTTGCTAGATGGGAAATTAAGGGATCTCCATAGTAATCACAATGCATCCCAACTCGACTGTGAATCGAAGACAGTCAGTCAAGAACCGTTTTATTGTTGATTTCATGTCCTCCAGAAGTACTGATTCATTTCTGTGCCGTGTTGTTGTGGTGTCACTCATCCACTGCAGAGGTACAGTTAATCTTCCGATAGCTGCAAATGATACATAGATACAGATGTGTATTTCCAGCTGTTTATACAACAAGGATTTTCAGAAATCTTCAAATCAATTAAAACCCCCCCCAACCCCAACCCCAGTTTATGTTTGGATTTCAGATTCCAGACATACAAGATCATTGAAACACGACATGAGACCATAAACAATGGAAGTACCACATCTGTGACGTATTAGGATTAAAAATGTGTCTACCTACAGTTCGTGGAGATATTTCTCTCATGCCGTCATCATGTTCTGTTGACTTTCCCAAAAACTTTTTTGTAGTAATAGTTTGTTCATTTAGATAAAGCTCTCAGAACCTCGCAGAAGCCAATTTCACTAGAAGTGAAATACACGAAGCAGTGCTGTCAGTCACAAATGAACTAATTGTTAAAATTCAAAGTGTATTTTTAAGATAATCCACTATTGTCACCTTTCCCTGTAGCTTTTACAGTACTATCTGTGCTTTACAGTAATTGTTTAGGTATATATATTGGGTGTTGGTGAACCAGGTCTGTTTATAATCAGGTAAATCAGGGCCTCTATCTTTTGGACCGCGTACGTTTTAAGGTTTGCATTTTTTCCGTATAAAGAGCTACACCATCTGTTCAGTTTCTTCAGTGTCTTAGAAGGAAATAAAATAGTTACCATCTGGATGTGATAAAAAAAAAAAAAAAATCCTCTGCAGAACATTTATCTTTATCAGTGAGATTTCAGCTCACGTATGCACATGCAGTTGGCCTGAAAAAGGACATCATTTTTGACAGTTGGAAAAAGGAAGAAAAGGAAAAACTGGCCTGAACATAAATATGGAAAGAAACTCAACTTTCCTTAAACTTCATTATCAGTAATTTTGGCTTTTTTTTTTTTTTTTTTTTTTTGTTCAAAAGGAAATTTAAAAGGTAGAAAGGGGCTTAAAAAAATACATGTGTTACCCGATGCATTTACAAGTGATGCAACTCCCCTGAGAAGCTGTCCTTTCTTGAAAGATAGGCCAAATATTTCCTTAATTTATTGCCATATTCATAGACTCTCAATATTTCCTCAACAGATGTAGAATGACCTTGTAGACATCTTGTTTCCTGAGGCGATGCGTTTAAGTATTGGAGATTCTCAACGTCTTCAGGTGTTACAAGTAGATGACTATACCCTATATATTAAGATTAATAATAATAGCATTCAATGTCATTTTAAAGGTATAAGAAACCAAAAAAAAAAAAAAGGGATGAAGAGAGCACACCTCCAACCTGAAAACATAGAAATAATATAAAAATGAAAGCTATGTTAAAGAATAAATGAATTACAAATACAAATGACGGAAGATCAGATCAAGTTTCCTAAATATCCAGCAACATACATACCATCTGTCATCTTTTTTAGTCCAGAGTAGGTTTGAGTGCAGCGATTTCTTCAAGGGTGTTAAAGGTCTTGGGAGTCATAATTTGCACCTCAGCAGGAAACAGTATCGCATATGTTCTGTTATACGTCGTGTTCCCAGAGCTCCGACTTCACCTTGTCAAATGTTACACGCTGTTTATTAGAGAAATTATGAAATCTAATCACTGGCCAAGGGCACCGACTGTTCCTTCAGGGACCCCCATTAGTGCATTCTGTTTCAGTTAAGACTATTTTCAAAGTTTCATGTTAATGCTAGCACATCCATGCTAACATTTAGGAGCCAATGCCCTCTACTTCTTCCATGTGTGCAGTGATCATAATGCTTTTCCAGCAGTAATGTAGCTACAATGCCATTATCCCATATTATAAGACAAGCTAAGCCAAGTACATTTAACAGTTAAATGTACACTACTATATGTCTATTAGATAGTGTAAAATAAAGATATACGTGAATTCATCCACAACAAATCACCCTAATGGCTGTCACAGTCATCACATGACACATCACATGATAAGCGCCCTCAGGTGCAGTAAAAAGTCACTCATCTGAAGCACCTTTACTGAGGTATGACTCTCCGAGACGTAATGTCTTTATTTAAAAATGACTTCAATGTTCCCTGGATCACGTTTGTGAAGATATTTATTGTTAATGGTGTGCAAAAAAAAAAAAAAAAAAAGAAAGAAAGAAAGAAAAAAAAGATGCAAGTGCCTTGTCGATAGGTGATTAAAAGCCTTGTAACTACTAATTAGACCATAAAGCAGAGTACATAAGTGTTCCAGACCTTCCCCATGAGACCGGATCACCCGGCTCATGTTGTAGCTGCTGTTCTAATGTTGTCATTGTCTTTTAATACTCGTGTACTTATTGCTCCAGAGTCCTTATTTTTCTGTCTTTTTTTTTGTTTTCTTTATCAGAGAATACACAGTGGACAGATAAGTGGAGGGTTATAAAAGCTGCTGTAGAGTTTTTAAGAAATCCTGCAAAATACATGCGCAAACACCCACTAGATATCTGTCGAGTATCGAGACTGAATTGATTCTGAAGTCTTTGCTAAAATGAAACATTTTGGTTATATAGTGAAAGATTTATTTAATCGGCAAACTTTTTTGCTTGGAATAATATTCATCCATCATGCTGTGAGAATTGAATTAGAAGGGGGTCAAATTAGTTAATAGAGAGCTTGCTTGAAATTACATTCCCTAATTTGTTGTTCGCACCAATTAAGAATTAGTTGAATTAGTTAATGAAGTATTTGCTTTAAGTGGTGCTGCCTAATTTGTTGTGATTTTTCTAATTAGCAATTAGTTAATAAGGTACATTGTTTGTTTCGTGATGATGTTATTTTATTATGTTCTGATTCTGGGTGATAATGTTGAGTTATTGATCAGCTGTAACTGGGAGCACGTGGCACATATTTGACCCTCCTGATTAGCTGGCGTTAAGTTTATTGTTGTGGGAGATGAACACTGATTAACACACTTACGGCTATAATAAGACTAATAAGAATAATAATGAGTGTCCTCAATACATTATCTGTCCAAAACAGTTGTCACCAACGTCCCCTTAAAAAACAAAAAAAAAAGACACAATAAAAATCACATACACAATAAAAGTCGTGACTGGGCTAAGCAGTGGGTATGTGTGTGTGTGTGTGTGTGTGTGTGTGTGTGTGTGTGTGCGCGTGCTGGAGGATTTAGAGAAAGAGAGAGCGCAAGAGAGCGAGAGACTTGGCAGTCAACACCAGGTAGCTTCTGCCCTTGTGCCCCCAAGATACCAAGACAATACACACACACACACACACACACACACCCCAGGTCCCGAGGTTGGCTGAACCATCTGCCAAGAGGAGCATGGTGCTGAGGAATGATAACACATGCACACAAAAACACACTGACACACACCCTGCCTTGAACCCAGTGCTCTAGCAGTTCTCTCCTCTCTGCTGTAGTTGGCATTTGTGATATTGATGCTACTTTGTGACTGTTTGTGTGTGTGTGTGTGTGTGTGTGTGTGAGTGTTTGTTTCTTGCTCTACATAAACATATTGGAAACCTGTCTAGCTGTCCGTCTCTCTGAACTTAAATGTCTTAGTAGTTTCATTTTGTCCAACACCATTATGGTGAAGATGCCGCCAAGCCGCTGTGATGTTTCCTGCACATTTTGCAAACCCGTACTCGCCTGCACTCACTTTATTTTATTTTATTTCTACAAGAATAAATGCAGATTGCAGAGGGGGAAAAAAAAAAAAAAGCCTCCTCCAACAACGATAAATAACATTCACAATTTCAACAGCAGGCCTTGAGGAGAAGGTTTATTGAACTACGTAATAACAAATAAAATTCACATAAACTTGAGTGTCCTGGTGGCTGAAGGGTTAAAGATGATAACGTGATAGCTCTGTTTCCTAGTCTGGTCAGGAACCTTTATAACATATCATCCCTTCTGGGATAATATTTAACAACAGTAGTGATGGTGACAGGCCTGATGCTGCTACGATGCTACGTAGCAGCATTTAAGCGCTTGATGCGTATCTACAGTTTATACACTGTCAATGAGCCCGTGCAACAACAATACAGATACATTAGTAACAATAGGATACATGATACGTTTCACTACTAAACAGATAAAGGGAGACTTAACAAAAACCCACTGGGTTCCTACCAGCTGAGTTTTACAATTTGGTTTAGTAATGTGTGTTTGACTGCGGCACATTCGAGAGAAAGAGAGAAACAGGCAGAGAGCTAGTTAGTCTCATAGGACGCTAGATAAAACACTGCATATAGAATTAAACAGAAATACTAAAAGTGAATTTGAAAGCAGGGAGACAGAAGAAGAGAGAGCGAGACACAGGCGGAGAGGGCTAATGACGTAGCTTTCCTGGCTGAGGCCAATTTACTGTGAGGTTTCCAAAGGTCATCTCCTACACGGAGGCCTGTCTGTGACAAATTACATTATTTACACCGGCTAGAAAGAACTAGAGAAAGACAGCGAGTAAAAAGAAGAGAGACTAGGTTTGACTGTAATTGGTCGACACTGTTAACACAAGAACCCTGAAGACATTTGCTAACATTTCCCCCCTAATGATGCTCTTATCAAAGCACAACACCTGCATTTTTGACACGGGGCTGCTATGTTACTACACGCCGTTGAAGACGTCTCACTGCATCAGCTTGATGTTTTCATTTCTGAGCACCGCACAGTCAACCAATCAACTGCATTAAATCTTTTTAAAATCTTGAAAGGAAAATTGAACAATTTCTTGTTCTAATCTGCACCATTTCTGCATATTAGTATTGTCTTTCACACAGATCCCTGTGACATAACAGTGTTTTAACCAGCTGCCAGCTCATTAAGGCCTTTTTTTATTTAATGCTTTAAACACTCTGTGTCACGCAGGTAAGTGTTTTCAGGGAAATCCCACATGTGGAGCTGAGAGAGCGGCTCGCTTGATGTTTCTCATTCATGCTGCACGAGCAGCGTGGCTGGACAGACAAAGAAAACAGCGTCACCTTCAGAAAGTCAACGTCTACCTACAGAACAACTAAATAAAAAGACATCGCGCACACTGTTTGATTGACAGGCGATCTCTGGAAAGTGGAGTGCAGACGCGGTTTGATTGACAGGTGATCTCTGAGAACGGCCAGTGATGTAGGGGAAAAAAAAAAAAGACAAGTTGCAAGCGACCACTTTAAACCTCCAAATCGGCCCGGTGCCGCCTTGCCAGTGTGTTTAATTGTATCATGTGTTGCGAGATGATAATAAGGTAATACATTATCGTGCACTGCATAATAATAACTTGTGTTGTTATTATTTTCTCTACATTACACAGCGTTGGTTACAAGTACAACTGCTAAGAAGTGAAATAGAGACATATTATTTCCTCTGAAGGACCACAGCTCCCCAAAGACTGATTTGGTGTGTGCGCCTGTGTGTGTGTGTGTGTGTGTCCCTTGGGACATCCAGAGAAGGGAAGAGCCAAAGGGATTAGCAGTTAAATGGTTTGGGATTTGAGAACGAACAGAAATATTAATATTTAGATTTAATGTCTTAAAGGAAATGTCTTAAATAAATAAGGCATAATATTTTATTAACATTCTCGTCACTGTGCCCTGCACATTGAAATGAATGTAAAATGTACTCTTATCAGTCATTATATATATGACAACACATAATGTCTTTTTGGTAGAAAATGTTTTGTAATCCCGTGACTTCATATTGTATTTTAAAAATGCATTAGATTTAACTCCTGTGTGTTTAACTCTTATTTTGATATAGAATCAGCACCTTTTAAATATGCATTAATCTATATAATAGTATATATATATAGTATATATAATACTAGATAATACTATAATACTAGATATCAATATAATAATATATCTATATTAACAAAGGAAAATAATGACAAAGTTATTGAGCAGGTGGTGAACGTAGTGGAGAGTTTAGCAGCCATATATATATATATATATTTTTCGTGAGTTGGAGGAGACCAAAACGGAGCAAGGATGTAAGAATAAAAAAAATCATTAAACGATATTGTCAAATTCACAGTTTGTGTGTTATATAAACTAATATCGTAATTATATCTCCTAGCAGTCAACAGAATTGGCAATGAATTGCTAAATTGTAAAATTTGAAGCATTGATTGGGCATCAAATGGAAATTAGTGACAACATTGAGGCCTACACAGTGTTACTGTTCTCCAACAATCCCATAACTTCAAATCTTTTTATACATTCATAATTAAAATGTATGTTTATTACATACATGTAATTAAATATAATCATATGGACAAAACATTTTATCAGTTTGGAGGGGGAAAAACAGCTACAGAGCAGCGTCTTGTTGATGTTGACCTCCGTTTCTTTCCTCAGCTAACGTGCTGATTGTAAAGTGTTGTTCCCTCAAGTCAATAAGTAAAAGTGGTAATAACTATTTACTACCACGCTCAAAGTTTATCATCAACAGGATCCTTATTTTCTCCTCTCTGTCCTCTGTCTTTGTCACTGCTGCTCCCCCTTCGGGACATTTATTACCTCTTTATCAACTAATTCATAATTATCCCGTGTCCCTCGCTGCCTTGTTCTTCAGTGTCTCCCCTCCCTTTCCTCTTTCTGTTAACCTTTACCTATCGCTCTCACCCCTCTTCCTCTTCCCTGCCTTCTTTCAGAGGCCTACTAATTCATTTGTTATCAACCTGCTCCCTAATTAACATGCCCCCCAGCTCTCTGTCTGAGTTCCTCCTATCTCTATTACTCTGTCTAGATGTCTTCTTCACTCGCTCTTATTTCATCCTGGCTTTTTCTTTTCCTTCTGCATCTTCTCTATTCTGTCCTCCTCGCTTTTGTGAATAGATGAATTTCAGGAGGACTCCTCATCCTCACTTCTGAGGCTCTATTATCTACAGACAGACAATTTGTCAGTCTGAAAGCAAGCAGGACACAGAAATCCATTTTCTGTGTTAATGTGTGTGCTTGTGTATGTCTCTCAGCTTTGCTTGCCTTCACAGTGCGTCTCGGTATGTCTGTACTGTGTTATTGTGTGGATAACCAGCCTGGTGGTTACCAAGCAGTGGTGTGGAAGCCCTGGGCAGGCTCCCATGCTGGGTTTACAGTATGAGAGCCATTAGTATTGGCTTTAAATGTTGCCCTGTAACATCTCCTCCTCAGTGGAATTGCACTTCAGGTCTTGTATCTACCCTCGAAACGAAAAGGAAAATCTCATTTGTGTTGTACACTTGACACTGGGAAACAGCTTGCAGCGTATCACATGTGGCATTTCATGTAGAGTAATTGTTTTATACAACCTTTCAGTCGTACCAGTATTGCTAACAATGCGAGGAATTTTTTGCTCTCCATCCCCCCCAATGCTCTCCTGATCCGGTCTACAAAAAAAGACATGTCCACAACCGCACACACAGACACACGCATTGCCCTCGAGAGAAAAATTCCCCTGCTTATCCAGCGCATGAACAATGGTATTACTGTAAATGCAATCAGTATATCACCTTGGACGTGTTTGAATCTGTCATCTACGCAGGTTTCAGCCTACTCAGACATTTCTTCCGATGCAACTGCTGTTACGGTGGAGCTATAGTTCAGTGAGTGCAGGCCTGTGTGCAGTGTTTAGTTTGCTGTCATGCACTGGACTTGCCTTCAACTGCTACTACATTGTGCAAATGTTTTCTACTGTGTCAGTCAGGTCAGTTGAATTTACAGAACTGAACAAAGTCAATATATTCTGTAGAGAACAGATCAGTAGATCAAGGTCGTATAGCCGGGGCTGATTTGCATTAGCAGTAAATGTTCTACTGCAGAAGGAAGTGTAATGCAGTAAAGGTGTGAAGGTCCGGATGGTGAACAGGTGTATAAGCCTTTAGTGTAGCAGGTTCATATCAGAACATCACAGAAGAGCCTTGATGTTAAATTAGGCTTTTGAATGTAACTGTTTGGAAATTATACATTTCTAAAATGCGAGACTACTCGGGTTTGGGTAAGATTATAGGCAACTAAAACACATGCTACTTGCTACATAAGGAGCGCAGAACCTGCACTGAGGTATGTTGACTCTGACTGCAGTTTGAGGGTAATTCCTGGGAACATCGAGCTGTCAGATTTTGTCTGATATGATGAAGTTTAACAAATCTGGGCAGCGTCAGGGCCTCAGATAGGGAACGGAGGGCAGCAGAACACGATTTACGTAATTTTCCGAAAACGAGACAATTCAACAATCACTCCCAGCAATTGGCCAGATGTTCATAAGTATGAAAGTAAGCTCATCACATAAATAACATACAGATGTGACTTAAAATATGTTCATATGAGATGCTGGTCAACCATTTTTTTTTCAAGACACCTTACGTTTGCTGTATATCGTTGTGGTAAAATTGTTGCTTTTGTACTCTTTTATTAAATTATCTAAAATCATAGTAATTCTACCAAAAGAGTATATTCTGTATAATTGTAATCCTGGCCACACAACTGCTAAGCACAGTTTAACAAAAAGGGGAAAACACACCTTAGTTGAGCCTCATTAACCTGTAGACAGATGGCAGTGGTTTGGTGAGGACAGACTGCAGAAGCCTCCACTCTGTCCATACAGCGAGTGGAGAAAATGGCTAATGGAGCCCAATCAATACGCTAAGTGTGTCTGTGACTCTGGCTCGTGTTCAACTGTGTGTGTGCATTTGCATTATGCGGGTCCGTGCATGTGCATTTGTAACCACGTACGGTCTGTCTAAATGTGTATCGATCTTGAGGTGTTGTTTTGTGTATCTGATGGTCTGCTGTGTTTTACTTTCATTGAGTTTGACTCATACACACAAATGATGACAGATGAAGTCAACTGAAGTGTGATTCATCGGGGTAATTTGAAAAAAAAAAAAAATTCAGCTGTCGGGAATTACTGTGTACCTGATGCATGTTGGGTAATATGTGGACAATTCCTGATCCCCAGTTTGAGTTCTCTTTGAGATTTTAGTATCATACGCAGTCACACAACAGGACGGCAAGAGATGAGATACGGGCAGAGACGGGTCTGTGTCAGTACAAGTACATGTACTGAGGGGTAGTGTTCAACAGAGATATGATTGCTTTATCCTCAAACACACACGCACACTCACTGCATACACACACAAACACACTGCCTTTTGTGTTCTGTTGTCCATAATCTTTTCACTGGTGTTTGTTAGTATTTCTTTCAAATCGTCTCTTTGATGTGTTCAAATCATTTTTTCATTCTAATGTAGCTTATAGTCTTTTGTTTAATACAAGAAAGACAAATGTTTTTTAGATATGATAGTTTTATGTTACTTACTTTTGCACTTGTTGCTCCTCTTTATAATCAAGCTGTGTTGAGTGGTTCTCAAACAGGGGTCCTGGGACCCCGGGGCATCCTTGGGGAGAGTTCCAGGGGGTCGAGTCATATAGTGACACTTCTGATTAAACTGTAGGTTTCACTTATACTTTCTTCATAGTTATCTCCTGTTAATCTTAGTATAAAGATAATTGATATATAAAAAATATCCGTAGCGTTACTTTTGAAAGTGACCTAACTTTAATTTTAGAGCCTAAAACTTTTGTACAGTACTGTATATCTATCCAATGTATAAAACAGCAGTAGCACTTAGAACTTTATTTATAGCGCCACCATTAGGCAAATAGACATAGCATTTGTTTGGAAGCATTTGCACATCATTAGATATGTAACTACACAGTAGTCTCCAGGCTCTCAGGGGGAAATTATGAAACAGCAGGAGGAGAATAATAAGGATAATAAACCTGAGCCAAACAATCGAGTCTCAGATACTGTGGGACTTGAACCTCAAAAGAAAAACAGAAAGCAGAAAGAAACCAGGTCAAATTGTTAATGCTACCGTAAATAACAATGCATAAAGACAAAGCCGAATACATACCATACATACCACCCCCCCCACACACACACACAAAAGCTCACACATAATTCCCACCATCACTCCATATGCTGTTAATTCAATCCTTCCTGCTCCTCTCCGTCCATTATTTCTCTTCTCTATTTTTTCTCTTCTATCTGACTTGTTCTCTCAGGATAATCACCATGTTATCAGACTAAATCCTTCAAACTGAAGTCTTTTGGCTTCATTGGGATTTGTAATATTTTCCTCATTTATTTTATAATAACAGTTGCTTTAGTTATTTTAGTCAAAGATAATGTTCGACTTTCCTCTTTCTAGAAAATAATAGGAGATCTATATAATGTTATATACTCCAGCTGTAATTACTTTCTGATGATTTTTTTCCCCCTCGTCGTCAGAATAAGTTAAAAAACTCAACGAATAGTGTTACACATATGGTTTAACTTTATGCTTTATTTGTTCTTTTTGGATTGTAACTGATAAATCATAATGTAACTTACAGTGTTCCCTGTTTATTACTGAATCTGAATCAAGAATTTCTTTAGCCATCAGTCCCATTTTATCTTCTCTGGTTCCTTTTACAATCCATCACTGAGAAAAAGTGACCCAAGACTGATCCATTAAAAAGACCAGGGGCCTCATTAATAGCCGCTGCATACGCACAAAATGGGGCTTGAAAGATACGTATGTCATTTACCACAAAAAAGTCACCATCACATTTCCAACCCTCAGAGCGTAGAGGAGAGGGCTGTATGGACACTCTGCAGCAGGTGGCAGGATCCTGGTTCGTCTTTCACAAGTGACAATATACAGACTCCAGTTGATTGTGATTTTTAACGAGAAATATGCTTGCATTTGTGCATTCGTTCATTAGGTTTTTTTTGCGTACACTCAGTTGCTTTGTAGCCTTTTCGTAACCTTTAGCATGTGTGGTATACTTTGCTACTTTCCTGCTCAGTTGTTGAGTGGCTTTGAAGCAATTCATCAGCTTCTGAAGCTGCAATTAGTCCACGGGATATTAAATGTTTCTATGAAAATCCAGGATCATAGCAATAAAATCGCAATTAATTCATACACATTCTGTAAATATGAAGCTAGAGACAGTGGGTGGTTAACTTAGCTTAGCATATAGACAGGAAGTAGAGGGGAAACAGCGAGCCTTGCCTATCTGGACGTAACACAATTCGACCTTGAAATCTCACTAATTAACATGTGATTTACAACTAATTTGTTTGATTTGCTCAAAAACTGAGTATTTCTTGGCTGAGACACAAAGTATCAATTAGTGAGCTTTGCGAGCGCTGGTAGGCAGATCTTTTAAGCTTTGGACAAAGCCAGGCTCACTGTTTCCTCCAGTCCTAATGCTAAGCTAAGCTAACCATCTCCTAGCATTAGCTTGGTATTTAGCTTAGAATCACAAGAGTGGCATCAATCTCTTCACCTGATTCTCAGACAGAAAGCATGTTTCCCAAAGTGTTGAACTATTCCTTTAAGATAAAGGACCTCTCGTATTAGTACGGATCAGTTTGACAGATTCTCTCTTGACGGTGCACACTGACTGGAAGATATCCCACTTGTAATAGGAGGCCAGTGTCCGCCCGCTGTATTGACAAACTGATCCTTCAGTCTGACTCTACGCTACACACTGGGGTTATTTTTCTGCCTGTGTCAGTGTGTAACGCCACATCACCATGACCCAGCCTGTGCCTGCGAAGGGAATAACAACTGAAAACAGGTCCCATGTCCCGTCTGACGTTTTCATACTGACAGAACACAAAGTCCTTGTCTGTCTGAATCTGCTAAAGAATGAGGCTTCTCAAAGCATCACATCCCCGGTGTGGCAACCAGGTACGTGGGTGGCCTTGATGATCTGCCATGCAGGAAGAACTGACCTAGAAAACAACGGCTGTCCTGTCAGACCCTTTCCTGGAGCCCCCAGGTACAGCTCCTCAAGACAGATACACACGTAGAACAAGAAGGAAAAAGAAAATAATAGACGTTTAGTCCTCGGACACCCATCAATTTAATGTTTTCACCTCGGCTCATATTCACATTTCATTACTATTTTACAAAGATTTTTTTAATGACTCTCTTAAGTCCTTTTCTTCATAACACTAAAATAAACACTTTGAGGAGCTTTTCTGCTCAACCTTGATAGCTTGGGAAAAGTCTAAATGCAGAAAGAAAAAACAGGAAGAAGAACTAGGTTTATACCTATTTTAATACATATTGTTGCACACATGGGATTGCTACTTTTTTTGTACTTGTCAAAGCTTGTAGAGGTAATTGATTAAAAAGATTAAAGTAGTTCTTTATTATAAATCTAAGAGAGCTTTATAGACTTAACTGCTCATCTTTATGCAATGTGTTTTGCTGGTATGAGCTCTGATAGTCGTATGGATACGAGGATAAAGGTAGATATAGAGTAGCTCTATTCCAGTATGTTGGGATCAGACTACACGAGATCAGTCTGATATTGGATATTACGACAGACGTGGGACATCTGGCACAAAAATGCGTGTCGGGTGCCACAATTGCTTGTTTTATCTTGTGCGGTGTGTCATAGTGTAAGACAGCCAACACAGAAACCGGGATACCTCAAGCATCCTGACAAAAAGACAAGCTTTATTAATTGAAATTCTGTCAATTGTTTGAATTTAAAATTGTCATGGTAAGTGCAACGGGCGTACTTTCTGGGACCCTTCTGAAATGAACTGCATGCCCTAACAGTAAATTAGGCTATTGTTATCTTCGCTAACGCTAATGGAGAAATCTAGCGAGCAGTGCTGAACAGATATTCATCTCCTCAGAAGTAATGTGTGGAAACATTTTTGATTAGACATCCATAGATGGTAATATTGTGGAGAAAGGTAAGGCTGTTTGCTGACGTAAAATGTAACTACCCTTTAATAACGTTAGCTTGTTAGCCACCCAAACGTAACGTTGGTTCTAAAAGGTTTAAGACATGGCTGCTTACACGTTGTGTTCAAAATCATATGAACTAATTATGTGTTAGTTAGAAATTTCTCCAATAGGGACTTTTTCTTTAGAAGTGATGGCCTTACCTCCTGCTGACTTTGACAACGTGTTTTGTAACGTAGACAAATCACATATTGC